>CAXITT010000335.1:709195-806321 GCA_964033795.1 Lymnaea stagnalis
CCTCTCCCCCATAGACAGCGACGAGGCCATGACAGGCAATTCAGGCTCATACCAGCAAGAAGCCAGTATAGGAGCTGCTCATTCCTGCCCAAGACAATCAGGGACTGGAACCATCTTTCAAAAGGAACGGCTGAGATGACAACACTAGACACATTTGTGTCTACTGCCTCAAGCCTTCAAACCCCTAGTGCATGATTTCCTCATCACCACCAGTAACAGAAACATTGCAAATCCCATCTACATGCATAGGAGCCCAAATGATCAATAAATTGATCGTGGGCCCTTAAGATATAGAAGAAGAAGAAGATTTTACAGAAACAAACACAACCTTAAACCATAAGTAGCCGCCATTGAATAAAATCAAATGAAGATTTAAAAAATGACCGAGTTAAGACTGGACCAGGTCAAGGCAATTGTACTTTCACGGGTTAGGATGCATTCACTAAGTCATGATATACTGACGTCATAATGTATTCAATTTCATGGCATCGCCTGGTTAAAGTTATTTTGAACAGAAATAGATTTCGTTGATTTTTTAAGTAATTCGAACATGAAGGCCTTTCGAATTAACTGACACGTGTTAACTGGTGTTCTCATCGAGAAAGAGGTTAATATTGAACACTATGAAAAGATGTGGCTCAAAGTTAATAATTTTTGACACTATGAAAAGATGTAACCCAATTGATCCTGATTATTTTTAAATTGTTCCAAAACCTTATTTTAAAATGTTCCCACTTGGACAATGCATACCTGAGGGACGTCTCTTCTCCTCTTTGCCACTCTCGGCGGCTCGTTGTCTCAATTCCCTACATCTCTTTTCATAAGATTCAAGATATTCCTCCTCGAAGGTCTCATACCCATATTTGCTCAGAGCTAAAAGAAACACGAGAGATGGTTAGTTTGCAAGCCATCCTCACTAATGATTGAATTATGTTTGTATATTAGTCTAGCGTTATTTAAATGTTTAAGTTTAGCTGACCGGATGTCCACACAAAATGTGCATATTTTCTATGGAGTTCACCATACATTATTTTTGGTTTACCCACAACGTAAGACTCGCTGACCGGAGGTCAATGCCAAGTTGATTAATTATATTTTCTATTTGTTTGACCATAAATATACGTTTGCTTGTGGAAAGACTACGTAAGATCTGCTGACCGGTGCCAATCAACGGAACACCATTTGGGGAACGCTCTACTAATTAATCCAAAAGTTTTCTGATATATAACTGTTTCGGTTTAGTCAAGTACCTTACTGATGTATGTTTGTTACACTTGTAGTCTAGTAGCTTACTGATGTATGTTTGTTACACTTGTAGTCTAGTAGCTTACTGATGTATGTTTGTTACACTTGTGGTCTAGTAGCTTACTGATGTATGTTTGTTACACTTGTGGTCTAGTAGCTTACTGATGTATGTTTGTTACACTTGTAGTCTAGTAGCTTACTGGTGTTTGTTTGTTACACTTGTAGTCTAGTAGCTGACTGGTGTATGTTTGTTACACTTGTAGTCTAGTAGCTGACTGGTGTATGTTTGTTACACTTGTAGTCTAGTAGCTGACTGGTGTATGTTTGTTACACTTGTAGTCTAGTAGCATACTGATGTATGTTTGTTACACTTGTAGTCTAGTAGCTTACTGATGTATGTTTGTTACACTTGTAGTCTAGTAGCTTACTGGTGTTTGTTTGTTACACTTGAAGTCTGGTAGCTGACTGGTGTAAGTTTGTTACACTTGTAGTCTAGTAGCTTACTGGTGTATGTTTGTTACACTTGTAGTATAGTAGCTGACTGGTGTATGTTTGTTACACTTGTAGTCTAGTAGCTTACTGGTGTATGTTTGTTACACTTGTAGTCTTCATCGACTGACCACATACAAACAATGTGAACATCAGATCATCGAATGAGGTGTATGTTTGTTACACTTGTAGTCTAGTAGCTGACTGGTGTATGTTTGTTACACTTGTAGTCTAGTAGCTTACTGCTGTATGTTTGTTACACTTGTAGTCTAGTAGCTGACTGGTGTATGTTTGTTACACTTGTAGTCTAGTAGCTGACTGGTGTATGTTTGTTACACTTGTAGTCTAGTAGCTTACTGGTGTATGTTTGTTACACTTGTAGTCTAGTAGCTGACTGGTGTATGTTTGTTACACTTGTAGTCTAGTAGCTGACTGGTGTATGTTTGTTACACTTGTAGTCTAGTAGCATACTGATGTATGTTTGTTACACTTGTAGTCTAGTAGCTTACTGATGTATGTTTGTTACACTTGTAGTCTAGTAGCTGACTGGTGTATGTTTGTTACACTTGTAGTCTAGTAGCTGACTGGTGTATGTTTGTTACACTTGTAGTCTAGTAGCATACTGATGTATGTTTGTTACACTTGTAGTCTAGTAGCTTACTGATGTATGTTTGTTACACTTGTAGTCTAGTAGCTTACTGGTGTTTGTTTGTTACACTTGAAGTCTGGTAGCTGACTGGTGTAAGTTTGTTACACTTGTAGTCTAGTAGCTTACTGGTGTATGTTTGTTACACTTGTAGTATAGTAGCTGACTGGTGTATGTTTGTTACACTTGTAGTCTAGTAGCTTACTGGTGTATGTTTGTTACACTTGTAGTCTAGTAGCTGACTGGTGTATGTTTGTTACACTTGTAGTCTAGTAGCTTACTGCTGTATGTTTGTTACACTTGTAGTCTAGTAGCTGACTGGTGTATGTTTGTTACACTTGTAGTCTAGTAGCTGACTGGTGTATGTTTGTTACACTTGTAGTCTAGTAGCTTACTGCTGTATGTTTGTTACACTTGTAGTCTAGTAGCTGACTGGTGTATGTTTGTTACACTTGTAGTCTAGTAGATGACTGGTGTATGTTTTTTACACTTGTAGTCTAGTAGCATACTGATGTATGTTTGTTACACTTGTAGTCTAGTAGCTTACTGATGTATGTTTGTTACACTTGTAGTCTAGTAGCTTACTGGTGTTTGTTTGTTACACTTGAAGTCTGGTAGCTGACTGGTGTAAGTTTGTTACACTTGTAGTCTAGTAGCTTACTGGTGTATGTTTGTTACACTTGTAGTATAGTAGCTGACTGGTGTATGTTTGTTACACTTGTAGTCTAGTAGCTTACTGGTGTATGTTTGTTACACTTGTAGTCTAGTAGCTGACTGGTGTATGTTTGTTACACTTGTAGTCTAGTAGCTTACTGGTGTATGTTTGTTACACTTGTAGTCTAGTAGCTGACTGGTATACGTTTGTTACACTTGTAGTCTAGTAGCTGACTGGTGTATGTTTATTTCAATTGTAGTCAAACAGCTTACTGGTGTAAGTTTGTTTCAGTTGTGGTCAAGTAGTTCACCGATGCATGTTTGTTTCAGTTGTGGTCAAGTAGTTCACCGATGCATGTTTGTTTTAGTTGTAATCAAATACCTTACAGGTGTAGTTTCAGTTGTGTTCAAACTGATTTAGGCACAATGAAGTAAATCTATTGTTTAGTAGGGCGTGCCAAAGGGTGGGAAGGGTGCGCCCCATCCAGGGAGTGCCCCTTGCACTGAAATCATCATTTTCATGCTTTGCCCCTGATGCACATTCTGCTTGTCACCACCCACACTAGTAGGATTATTATAAGCGTTCTGTTACTTTAGAGTACAATAAGGACATAGTAAATTCATAAAGACTATAGAGAGACTGGTTTAATTTGTTTCGTTTTCACACCTGTAGAGACACTTTGTTCTCCATCTCTTGATAAATCATCCACTGGCTCTCTCCACTGACTGTGCATTGATCAATCATCCACTGGCTCTCTCCACTGACCGTGCATTGATCAATCATCCACTGGCTCTCTCCACTGACTGTGCATTGATCAATCATCCACTGGCTCTCTCCACTGACTGTGCATTGATCAATCATCCACTGGCTCTCTCCACTGACTGTGCATTGATCAATCATCCACTGGCTCTCTCCACTGACCGTGCATTGATCAATCATCCACTGGCTCTCTCCACTGACTATGCATTGATCAATCATCCACTGGCTCTCTCCACTGACTGTGCATTGATCAATCATCCACTGGCTCTCTCCACTGACTGTGCATTGATCAATCATCCACTGGCTCTCTCCACTGACTGGGCATTGATCAATCATCCACTGGCTCTCTCCACTGACCGTGCATTGTTTATGAAAGTATTGTCTGCGTTGGTTCACAAGGTAAGTTATGGAGCGGCCTACTCCGTAGTTTCACCATAAAGATTTGTTCGTCAGCATCAGTCTGCTCGTCTTTCAGTGTTGCTAACGTTAATTGTGTACATGGGACAAAGTGTACACTTCTCAACATTGGTCTGCTCGTCTTTCAGTGTTGCTAACTTTAATTGTGTACATAAGACAATTGTGTACAGTTTTCAACATTGGTAGGCTCGTCTTTCAGTGTTGCTAACGTTAATTGTGTACATGTGACAATTGTGCTCACTTCTCAGCATTGGTCTGCTCGTCTTTCAGTTATGCTAACGTTAATTGTGTACAGTTTTCAACATTGGTCTGCTCGTCTTTCAGTATTGCTAACGTTAATTGTGTACATGGGACAAAGTGTACAGTTCTCAGCATTGGTCTGCTCGTCTTTCAGTGTGGCTAACGTTAATTGTGTACATGGGACAAAGTGTACACTTCTCAGCATTGGTCTGCTCGTCTTTCAGTGTTGCTAACGTTAATTGTGTACATGGGACAAAGTGTACAGTTCTCAGCATTGGTCTGCTCGTCTTTCAGTGTTGCTAACGTTAATTGTGTACATGGGAGAAAGTGTACAGTTCTCAGCATTGGTCTGCTCGTCTTTCAGTGTTGCTAACGTTAATTGTGTACATGGGAGAAAGTGTATACTTCTCAGCATTGGTCTGCTCGACTTTCAGTGTTGCTAACGTTAATTGTGTACATGGGACAAAGTGTAAAGTTCTCAGCATTGGTCTGCTCGACTTTCAGTGTTGCTAACGTTAATTGTGTACATGGGACAAAGTGTACACTTCTCAGCATTGGTCTGCTCGTCTTTCAGTGTTGCTAACGTTAATTGTGTACATGGGACAAAGTGTACAGTTCTCATAAAAAAACAAAAACAAAAATAGCAAACGATAATTGTAAAACAATTTATGTAACTTATAAGTATCGTGTACTCACTTCTTATTTCTGAAACCTTGAGTTCGTTGCTGGCAGGCCCACATGTTCCAAAAGACCCGTAGCACGGACGAGTTCTTATGGAGCAAAATCGTGTCCTGTAAAAAAAAGCCAATTCTAAATAAAAGTGGTACGTTCTTTCCCTCACTAACTGGCAGCCAATGTACTTTTCCGTAGTGTTACCTTGACAATACGTCGTTGGAATGTCCATGTGCTGTGAACAACGAACCATTTATTAACAATGCTGTTATACAATATAATTAATTATAAAAGTATCTTTTTATGCGGCTCTATTACCAAGGGGTTTTTTGTTGTTTTTTTTAATCGTTTTATTTGGTAGGAATGAAAACGAAAATAATAAGTAAGTACCGAATTTTGGGAGAAATTAAACGATCAATTTTATTTAAGAGCTAGTTAGTTAATCACACCTTCAAATTCAAATGTTCACCTTATATTTTAATAAGTCTACAGCTTGTGCACATATAGTTTGAAATGGGAACCTGCTCATTATGACGCCAAGTGAGTGACATAATATGAAAGCATTTGCTTGTAACTCATGGGTTAGTTTAAGAAAACCGGACTACTATAATATTACAAGAAGGAAAACAAGCCATTTCTCATGTCGTCATCCTGTGTTTAATCTTTTGATGTCGTCTGTTTTCATTGGCTTTTTATCAGTTGTTATAGTATCATTAAATCCATTGATCAATGCATCAATCAATTTAGTTATATTTATCTATGAATATTTCTTTTATCAATTCTTTTGCTGCCCTCTCGGAGACTACTGCTCAGCTCAGTACTTTAAAAAAATTGTAATCTGTTTTTTTTTGTTCGTTGACGAAGGCTTCATGCCGACACGTTCGTTGCTCTGTTGCGTTCCCTTTTTCAGGTTTTAACATTACTTTGTTTGAATCATTTCCGATTGTGCTAACCAGATTGCCGTCTCTCCCCTTATTACCTTTTTATCGTTTATCACGACTCTTGATTTATAGATCAATACAATCAAATAATTAATAGCTGTTTTAAAATGATTATATATCTTCATCCAACCATCCAGTTAACCATCCGCTCTAACCAAGTGTCCATCGAAATAGCCAGAACCACAACTGACCAATCCCACTAATAAAGATCAATACTCAAAAGGGTCGAGATTCAATCTCTTAGGACCCTGGACATGATTTCTACGGCGCGCCTCATCTGCTGGGCGCTTCCGTAAAGGAGATCATTAAGGCAAGCCTCCGGATTCCCACCGTCGGCCCCCGTCCCACTGTCCGGACACGTGACAACCAAGTGGGCTACTGTCTCCTCTTCAAGTCCGCATAATCGGCACAAAAGTTCCCTTCTGTTATCGAGTCGGTGGAGATAACTGCGCGTAGCGCAGTGCCCAGTTCTCATCTGTGTGATAAGGCTTTGTTCTCCACGACTAAGCTTCCACCATGGGTCGCTTTTGCTCGGCCGCGGAAATTCCTGGTAAAACTGTCGTCCAGTAGTGGCCGTGTCCCACTTTCCAAGCCATTTTCTCCTCTGAAATGGTCTTTCAACCAGGCAGTGACTCCGAGCTGGGTCATGGGTTTGTCTGGTTGAGGTAGGGCTGCGCCTTCTTGGGCTAAGAAATCGGCCCTGTCGGGAAGCGACGCCTCTAAGCGCGAAGTGATAAGCTGGAAGACTACCTTGGGGCCATGTGCATGGATGGAGCCTACTGTCTCCAAAATGGCAGTGATCTTTGTCGAGCCCACCGATCTCTCCCCCATGAGTTCGAGAGCAGAACGAGAGTCGGTGAAGACCACAACGTCCGGGAAGGACTTTCGTTTAGCTAGCCGTTGGTTCAACCTCTTGAGAGCTACCAGTATCGCCTCAATTTCCGCATCGAGGCTCGTTGCATTCCTACCGCATGGGCCGAATAGCTCCTCGGGTGGGGCTATCTCTGCGGGATACTGGATGAGGACACCGTACCCGCTACGCTTTTCCTCCGTGAAACATGAGCCGTCTGTGAAGACTTTAACCAAGCTATTCGGGTAGGCTTCAATCGTGCGTCGTGCAGCCTCTGATGGGTCTAATTGAGGACTGCTTTCGCTGGCTTTGGCGTCAACCATTTCCAGTCGAATGTCTGGTAGGGGAAGGCTTTTGTGTGGTCCCCGCGCGGGGATCACTTTCACTTTTTCCCTGTTTCTGGGCAGAATTACGTCTTTTTCAAGACTGTGCACCATGTCCATGAAGGATGGTCGCTTCAATCTGGACTTTTTCTCCCATTCGTCTTGCAATTTGAAACAGGGATCTTTTCTGTCCATGCGGCGGTAACGCTCTACCGTCGTAAGGACTGCCTTCTCCCGCCTGACCTCGAGCGGTTCGACATTGGAAATGATCTCCACCACCGCCGTGGGTGTGGTCCGTATTGCCCCGCATACAAACCTTAGAGCACGGTTTTGGATGCGGTCCAGTTCCTCTAAAGCCGTATGGCTTGCGAAGGCTAGGACGGGCAAACTGTAGTCCATTGTTCCTCTCACACTGCTAAGGTAGAGCGACCTCAACAGTCTTGCATCTGCACCCCATCTGGTACAAGCCAGCTTTTTCACCAAGCCCAGTTTTTGTGAAGCCTTGGCGCATAGTTCGTGTACGTGGTGATGAAGTCGGAGTTTCTGATCCAACTTAATCCCAAGGTAAACTGGAGTCCTGTCCCATACCAAATCTTTCCCATTTATGGAGAGTTTAATATGGGCCTGAAGCACCTTTCTTCCATTTGTGAACTTAGAGTAAACCGTCTTCTCGGTGTTCACAACCATTTTCCACCGTCTCGCATAGTCTTCGATGCTATGGAGATCATTTTGCAGCCGGTTCTGCAAATGGTTGATGTTTGGCCCAGAAGTCCAGATTACTAGATCATCGGCGAACATGGCATTATCGGACACTAAGACCTCTTGCAAGTCATAGACATAAGCCAAGAACAAGGTGCAGCTGAGGGCAGACCCCTGGGGGAGTCCGTCCTCCAGAGCAAGCCGCTTCGATAGATTATTGCCAACCCGCGTGGCAATATACCTGTCCTTGAGAAAGTCCGTCACCCACCCGGACATGTTTCCAGTAATGCCCAACTTCTGGAATTTGTACATGAGGCCAACGCGCCACACGCGGTCATATGCTTGCTTGAGATTAAAGAAAATTGCCAACGAATGATTTTTCTTCTGGAGTTCATTGGTCATGGACTGAACAAGACGGATTACCTGGTCCATGGGCTGCCTGCCCTTACGGAAGCCACCTTGCGTCGGTGCTAGGTGCTTATTATTCTCCAAAAACCAGTAGAGTTGTCCATTTACCATTCGCTCGGCCACTTTACCCACACAGGACGTTAGCGATATTGGCCTAAAGCTACTTGGTAAATGGCCTGGTTTTCCGTCCTTTGGTACGGGAACCACTATGGCCTGCTTCCACACTTTCGGTACAATACCTGTAGTCCAAGTTCGGTTTATGAGAGCCAGCAAAAGTTCTCTCAATTGTTTGCCCAAGTGGGTTAACATTTCATTGTGAACTTTATCTGGGCCTGGTGCCTTCGCCGCCAAGCACTTTTTGAGCGCGGTTTGCAATTCTTCCATTGTGAAGGGAACTGTGAATATCTCGGGGTGGGGTCCAGTACGCTGGATACGAGCTCCCCTTTTCTTTAGACGGCGGATTTCCTTATGCTCATGGGTCTCTCTTGCCACTTTTGACTCATTGTTCACTGCGGCAAAGTGAGCATTGAGCACGTTCGCTCTTTCCTTGTCGCTCGCCACGACACCTTTGTCCGATAGTGATGGTTGCGGGTTTTTGGCCTTACCCGCACCAGAGAGACTTCCGAGCAGATTCCACACCTTCCCACCGTCTAGAAGATTGAGTTTTTCACATGCATTTACCCACTTCGATTTTTTCGCCTTTTGAACAGCTGCCCGGACTTCAGCCGTAAGGTGATTGTAACCAGCACGAGCAGCCGGTGTTTTCTTTCTCGCGGCTGCTTTCCGAGCCTTTGCTCTTCGCTTCACGAGTTTTGCAAGCTCTTTGTTCCAAAAAGGCTTGTACGGTCGCTTCCCGGTCGTTCTCGGGATCGTCACACGGGCGACCTCAAGGAGGGCGCCATTAAACTTCTCGAAAGCAACATCTAAGTCTGAGTCGGCCACGTCGACTGCAATTAGTCCGAGCTTGGTCTCGCACTGACTTTGGAAATTTTGCCAGTTGGCTCTGCGAAAGAGCCAGTGGCGTTTATCGCACTTGGTTTTGGCCTGTCCCAAGTCAACCCTAAGCAGTATGGGCAGATGGTCACTCCCAATGTCGTCAAGGACACAAAGGTTCTGATGTCCCGCGAGATCAGCGGACACGAGCGTCAGATCTGGCCTGGACTCCGTTCCGTGGCCGTAATGGAGAAGAGTGGGCGTGCTCTTCTCGTCCTGAAGCCTGATAAGGTTGGTCTTGAGGCAGACTTCTTCCACGTGCTTACCAGAGCCGTTCCGCTCTGGATCACCCCACATGGGGGATTTGGCATTGAAATCTCCTGCAATTATAGTCCGTTTAAAGATCGTCTCCCCGTGGGTAGGGATCGTGATCACATTGCTTGGAGAGTTGTAAACATTCGTCACTGCGAACGTTTTCCCACATTTGGTGACTTTTACTGACAAGGTGTCAGTATTTGCGTATCGTTTACACTCAATGATCTCCACCGTGAGATCATTTCGAACCGCTGTGGTAATGCCTTGGCATTGCCCACACTTGCAATGTATAGGGAGTAACCAGTGATATGAAACGGCTTCCCGTGAAGCATTGTTTCTTGGAACAGTCCTACATCCACGCCGTGCTCGTGGAGTAGTTTGGTTACTTCGTGTGACTTTTGCCTGATTCCACACACATTCAACTGGAGCACAACCAGGGAATGTTTGAGGTGTCCCGTGCCACCTTTTCGATCTCGAACAGTCGCTTGTTGGCCTCGCACGTGCCTGTCGAGCGTCACACGTGCGAGAGGGGACGCCTTCCCCATGGGGACATCCGTGGGGAGAGGGTGCAGTCCACGCACCACACCTGTAGCTTTACTCGGTCCCACCCAGTCTCCCGACAGTGGGTATCGAGGGCCTTTTAAGGAAGCCGCGGTCGGAGGGGAAGGATCGTGTCCAAGCCCCTCCCCCCCAGTCGAACCTGCGTTAATGATAGATTTGACATGTTCATGAGTAATAGTGGTTTGAGCAAAATATCTTCCTCCCAGTGAAGGAGGGCTTTGCGTCGCCCCCCCCCCTAGCTCAGTGGGTCTTTCGGTCATGGACGTGTGATCTTTCGCTTCCGGAAGCATGTCCGTACTAGTCTGCCACGCCACGAAGAGGCAGATCACGTGTACACCACTCGAGCAAAGTGGTGTCAGTTTCCCCCAGTCTAGCGCAAGCCGTCCGAGGGAAACTGGGCAGACCAATCCCACTAAACACTCCCGACACACGACATTTCTCATTAAACGAATTACCTGTCTCCAGCTTCCTGTTCCTTTACGAGTCATGCCATCCGTTGAAGGTGGACACTTCTCATCATACACAATATATGTTGGCAGCTCTTCTCCCACGTTGAGAACCATCGTTCCTCTTCCTTGGTAATGTGCACCACCGCTTGCGTTACACCATATATTGTGAAGCTCAAAACCACAATTGAAAAAAAAATCATCAAGTGTAATCTCCAGGCACTCGATTCCTATATTGGAGCAAAAAAAAAAAAAAAAAAAAATTAAATTAAATAAAAAAAAAAAAAAAAAAAAAGTAATGTGCACCCCCGCTTGCGTTACACCATATATTGTGAAGCTCAAAACCACAATTGAAAAAAAAATCATCAAGTGTAATCTCCAGGCACTCGATTCCTATATTGGAGCAAAAAAAAAAAAAAAAAAGAATTAAATTAGATTGAATGAATTGATTAAATAAGTTTCATAACGGAGAGTGAGTGTAATCAGTGGCGTAGCTACGATTGGTGTCACGCGGTGCGGTAAACTCATGGTGTCACCCCACCCCCCCACCCCCTCAAACTTCCATGATGGATTTCTTCTTGTTAAACTAAGTCAACAGTATAAATATAACAAGAACAAAAGCACATAAATCGAAGGTCATGAGGTCAATGTATCTAAAAACGTTAAGTTATAGCGTATTTACATTAAATGTCTTTTATTTAAAATGTTCTTTACCTTGACTTCAAAGCTGCAAACCTGTCAATCACGTGATCAAAATCAATGTCCTTTACTGCAATGTTCCCTCTAAGGTTTGTTGCTTCGTGTGCAAAATCATACAGTTGTGTGCAATGTATTACAGCATGAATTTTTTTTGTGTGCAAAATTTTACAGCCCACAAACACAAACACACACTTACATGGAAATTTGCTGCGCGAATACTCAAAACTGCTGCGCGGCCTCTGTGAAATAGCTGCGCGGCCGCGCAGCCGCGCAGCTTAAAGGGAACGTTGCTTTACTGTATCACTTTCAATTGATAGCAGAGCCACATCAGAAAGCCTAAACTGTCTTATGGTGTATCATAAATATTTCTTGATAAGCATTTGTTTTGAAAAGCTCCGCTCACTTGAAGCCACATACACGCATAAAGTAAGAAAAAACTAAAGGCTCAGCGAGAGTATGGGAAAAAATTCAAGGAAGTCCTATTCAGCTATGAATTTCAAAACATACTGACCAGTCCATGACTTTGAGACATCAGCTGCTTTTAGATGTCTTCTAAGCTTTGATATTTCATATCTGGTACATCCTTGATCGCTGATGATCTGATCTGGAGTTCAGAATGAAAGCGATCAATACACTCCTTCATCTGCCAACTGTTGTCTTCTCGCAGAAAGAGTCCAGCATCTATGAATTGTTCTCCTGTGATTCTTTTCTTAATCTTCTCTCTACCGAAATTCCATATTGGTCTGATTTTAAAAGTGCATCTTCCATAGCATGTTCCACTAAGTGACGGTGATGCATAAACCATATTAAGGCCACTAGGCTGGTCACCACTTGGTCAAGAGTAAAGCCTTAAGCCTGCAGATACCGCAGTGTAAGATTAACTTTCTCAAGTAGATCAGCCCAAAGGTAAAGGTAGAAGATTAGCGTGAAATCACACATAGCATATAAAAGACCTTGTGCAGTACCAGACAGCATATAAAAGACCTTGTGCAGTACCAGACAGCATATAAAAGACCTTGTGCAGTACCAGACAGCATATAAAAGACCTTGTGCAGTACTTCTTGTATTCAATTTTTCAAGAGGATGCCACAGAGCTTCAATCACCGCCACACATTCATCAAACTCATCTTTCACTGTTTTAACAGCAGCATGATGAGCTCTCCAACGCGTTGTTGGCAGTCTTTTCAATGACATGACAGTGTGTTCAATTAGAACATTCCATCGATGATTGGATGCAGCAAAGAAGGAAACTATTCTTTCAAGGGTACCGAATAATGTAAGACATGAAGCATTTGCGGAAAAAGAGCGTTGACCACAGGTTAAGTGAATGGTCCACACATCCATTAAAAATTGCGTTCTTATTATTTCTTTTCATCTATGTATGGATTCCATACATTATGGCAGCAGTATCGTAACCCTGAGTTCTGAACACCATTATGTCTAGTCCATCACGTTTTGATTTGTAAGAAAGTCAGAACTGAGGTTATCAGCTTTTTTCCCCTCTAAACGGGAAAAATGGAAGAAACACGTCTCTCACTTCAATTTTAAAATTGTGGATATTCACATATCTGATCACTCCAGACACTAAACCAGCTTAATGGGAGTCGCTTAGTCAATTATTTTGTCACGTGATATGAGTAAAAACGAGTAAGATTTCCGGTAGGCTGTAGACAACACACTAGTGCTTGACAACAGTAGCTCATTACACACTACAACTACACTACATTTCGTCCAATGAAAATTAACAATAAAATAAACAAAGGGGAATGACTCCTGCATCAATATTGAATAAAAACGTAAATGACGTCATGAGCACGCACGGAGCTCAACAACATCCTGCCGATAATAGTATTGATAGTTCCCATCGAATATCGCTCACAAATTTTTCTTGAAATAACTTTCTTCCTTTAATCATAACTGACATATATTTATTGTCACATCTATGGATTTCATTTACAAAACGCATGTATTCCAGAATATTTCGAAAGGTAAAATTTTTAAGTAACATGACATTGGGGAAGCACTGATGAAGTATCTTTTGTTGTGTGTAGCAGCCTAGTGATGACTTACTCACATCACGTGACCAAACAAGGAAGTGACTAAGCGACTCCCATTGTTTGGGCATGGGTCTCGCGTAAGGAGACTGGTTAGGAAACTAAAACATCTTACTTGGGCTAATTGGTTAGGCAACTAAAACGGTTTAGTTGTTATGGACATAGGTCAATCGTCAGACCACTGGTTAGGCCACTTAGCCACAATCAACGAATGTTAACTGAAAGTAATGCATTCTTTCCAATAATCATTAATTGTTGGTCTCATTCAAATATACTTACCTATATTGCAATGTAAGAATAACAGAACAACAAAGAAGAACTCGGTTAGAGGCATCGTTGTCTCCTTTACGTTCTCCGCAGGCCTTAAAAGCGAACGAGAAATTTAACAATTAGAAGTTTTTGATATTAAGGTTGACGCAGTAAATTTAAAACAATATGGTACGAATGTTATTTTTCTAATATAGGAAACCACTTCAGTTTTAATGACGTCATTACTCGTTTAAAAAAATGTAAAATTTTTCAAAGTATTCCATTTTACGTACCTTCCACCTGCCAATTGATTTAAAGTTTAGTTAACAACTTAATGAAAATGTATCTCCTTAGTTGAAATTTGACTTAAAAGTTCAGAAATGACGCTGAAGCCAAATACTAACAGTGGAAAATACAACTTAAGTCATTTTTTACAAATCTCACTATTAATTATATGTTGAATTTTATGATACATATATTAATCTGTCGCAAATTTGTGTATTTATAAGAAAACATTTGTTTCTTTAAAAAACAAAAACAAACCATGAAATAATTTTGTCTCGTGGTGAGATCATAGTTAATACTTGAATATGGCCAAGTAGATCATGAAAGGACGTGTTGCCATTTAATGTCATGATTATGTCTCTTTTGATAAAATTTTGATGTACAGCGTGGTGAGCCCAGCCCTAGGCTGGGGTACCGCGCTATATAAGACGTCTTATTATTATTATAATTATTATATCCACCCACAATGTGTGTGCCCTATCCGCCTCAATCGTTTCCTTATTGTATCTTCGGTAATAGGCTCCTGTTATCTCCCTTTCAATGAGTCTTTGTTGGTCATACTGTTAGGCCATTTGATGTTCAGGATCTTTCTAAGGTCTAATTGTTTCTAATGGTTTTCAAAGGTCGGTACTTTCCGCGTGATGCTGACTGTTATTCTCCAAGTTTCATCTCCTCAGAGTAGGACAGTTTGACATTTATGTTGAAAATTTTGACTTTGGTTGACTGAGTCAGCTCCTATGGCTCATATATTTTCTTTAATAGCACATTTTCAAAATGTACCAAAATTAAATAAATTAGAGTTTTATGAATTTCGATCAAATTATTCCGAACTTAATTTCTAACCCTAAATTATATCTATAATAATGTATCCCTAACCCTATCCCAAACAGTAATATCAGTTGCCCTAACCCATTTCAGAACTCTAAATTACCCCTAACATAAGTTATCCTTAATTTTATCTCTAGATTTCTCCTTGACCCTTATTTATTATAACACTCCATTTTCCCCACCTCAGAAACATGCCTGCTTTTTGGCATCTTTCTGTGTGCGGACAAATGATTTTACGACATTCCAACAGCCACTTAAAAAACACCGAATTTTTAAAAAATTTAAACAAATTTGTATGCAGTTTTGACATCAGTCTCAAAATGTGTCACATCTTTTTATTTTTTGTTCCCAGAAAGTGCACTGGGTCACCTTGGCAAGTGGCATCGCCCTCACAATGGTGATATTGTTTCTTCACAGGGGTACCGCTGAATATTGCTCAACTTTTATATTAATATTATCTGTCCACGTTCAATCCAATGTGACATCTAGCTCAAAACAGAAACGCACTTGATTAATTAGGCAGAAGATTTTACAATGATTACCAGATGGCTCTTAATGACCTACATAAATTAATTTGTTCTATTTTTAACTATTTATTCCATTTTTCAAAGTGTTCTTATTGGCATTTGAGAATTAAAGACGCATGGGGAAACACTGAAATTGGGCAAAACTTTGCCAAGCATCAAATCTTTTATAAATTAATAGCTAAAAATGAAACCAAGACAAACCTATATTTACTTGCATAACATTTGTTTATTGTGGGAACAGATCTTATTCCGATTAAGGCCAAGGCAATAAGTGGCTTCAAACGTTGGTAAACAAAAATATTTTTAAAAAAGGCTTGTGTATAGTAACCATTTGTGACGTTTCAAGTAGAAAATTAATGTGTTTATTTCTTTTTTAAGACAAAATAATCTTTAAAAAAATGTTTGTTACTGACAGACAGACCGACGGAAAGACACATATAACCTATATGGTTTGAAATACTTTTTTTTAAAAATAAAATTTTAATTATTTGAGTAAATGCTTTTCTATTTATATTTTTTTAACATTTGAATTCAATTTTTAAACTGAGAAAAAACAAACAAAACAAAAAATGTCTGTGCCTAGATTTCTACACAAAATCGTTTCTGATTCGTGACTGTATAAAATAAACTGTGCTGTGCATTTAATAAGTACGGATTCTATGATATTTCATTACAAGTTCGGTGCTTCGGTTGTATGCAATATCTTTAGTCGAAGTTTTCACTAACGATGCCTTCGTTATATTGTCATCTATATACCTCCTTTAGGTGATGTATCTTCTAAAGGTGTCTTTGTTATGTATTTACTAACGATGTTTAGTTACATTGACGTCATCAACGTCCTCTTTAAATAATGTCTTTACTTAAGAAGATGTCATCTTTAGGCGATGCATTGCTTCACAATGCCTTTTTTATTTTGTCATCCACATATAATCTTTAGATGATGTATTTACCAATGATACCTTAGTTACATTTTCATAAATTAATATTATTAAGGGCGATGTACAAAAATGCGCCTTAATATATTTGTGTCATGTTGTGTTCCACACTGATATGTTCATCAAATATCTAACAACTAATGTTGGAGTGAATCGCGTACCATAACTTACAGCCTAAATTTTGAATAAGATCATCAACTATCTAAACAAAACTGCTGAATTGAGCTGTGTTCATCCCATTTGTGACATCGCTGTAAAAATTCGTTTCTTTTGACCTCCGTGTTTTGACATAGCTTGAAACTTGTTAGCAGACGACAATCATGTTGATGGCAAGGACTACTCCACAAATCATCAGAAAATTATCTGCGAATATAATATATAATTTGTAGTGATTGGATTACAATAAAGGTGCTGCAAATATTCAGTTCAAGATACAATCAACATCATCAAAGGGGCTAAATGTATGTCAAGGACAAATAATACGTGTGAATCGAGACTAACACTTTGATCTCTATAGCGATATTTTATTTGATAGAATTGATTTTATTGAAACATCAAATTATTGTTAAATATTATCCAAAAATTTGGATATCCGATCTAAAAACAACTCAAACACTTTTGAGCTGGGTTTGACTTGAGACCTGACAGTACAAAAAATAAGGTCAATGGCATGATATTCTTTTTCGTCCTCTGCACTTAAAATTTGAACTCGATTTATACATAGTCCACTATATGTAGCGTGTCACGTCCTCTAACTAAACTATGGAGTCCAAAGATGGATATCTCACTGCCTCATTTGAAGTTGATCCAATCATATTCGTTCTTTAGATCTCTTGGTCAGTGTATCACTATAAGTGCTAGTTTGGTGTTACAGATATATAGATCTCTTGGTCAGTGTATCACTAAGTGCTAGTTTGGTGTTACAGATATATAGATCTCTTGGTCAGTGTATCACTAAGTGCTAGTTTGGTGTTACAGATATATAGATCTCTTGGTCAGTGTATCACTAAGTGCTAGTTTGGTGTTACAGATATATAGATCTCTTGGTCAGTGTATCACTATAAGTGCTAGTTTGGTGTTACAGATATATAGATCTCTTGGTCAGTGTATCACTAAGTGCTAGTTTGGTGTTACAGATATATGGATACACCAAAAATTACACTACTCAAATGAACGCATCTTGAACGAGTCCGTGGATTAGTCAATGGTGCATAGATCTAATGGTGCTCACATTCATCCTAATGAAGATATGTTTGACAGTTGAAATCGTTGTCCATAGCTGACCACTACTTTGAGCCATATGTCAGTTGTCGTAACTTGGGCAGAGTTTTAAATGGTCGTCCGAACAATGCCGAGATATATTTATTAAGACGACATCCTCCATTAACATAATTATGCCGCATGTTACGAAACGTTGCCGTTCTTGAAGAATACTGTAGTAGGATGTATCGTTGTGACTAGAACTGCTTGATACAGAATCACGTCCCCATTCAAGACCACTTACAGATGAGCAAAAATAAGGATCTACTAAGAATACTTTTTCTTCCACCGTGAGACCAATATCCAACGAAACATCGTAAAAAACAATTCTCCTTTTGACTTTTGGGAATCCGCGACCACTGGATACGTTTAGCGGGATTTTCAGTTCTGTTACCTTTGTTGGGAAATTTAAAATACTGTTACCTTTGTTGGGAAATTTAAAATACTGTTACCTTTGTTGGGAAATTTAAAATACTGTTACCTTTGTTGGGAAATTTAAAATACTGTTACCTTTGTTGGGAAATTTAAAATACTGTTACCTTTGTTGGGAAATTTAAAATACTGTTACCTTTGTTGGGAAATTTAAAATACTGTTACCTTTGTTGGGAAATTTAAAATACTGTTACCTTTGTTGGGAAATTTAAAATACTGTTACCTTTGTTGGGAAATTTAAAATACTGTTACCTTTGTTGGGAAATTTAAAATACTGTTACCTTTGGCAGGATTTTGAGTACTGCTTACTTTTGGCGAAATTTTTAGTACTGTTACTAAAAGAGTGATGCACTTAATTAGAGAATGAGAGAGTTGTAGTAGTCTCCATATGAAATGAAATTTGAAAATCCAAGACAACAGGACATGAGTTCTATCTGACCCAGTTCTTAGCGACGCCTGCTTCGGCTTCCATCAACGAAATCCACCATTGGCCCGACCGTTAAGGGTGTAAAACGGTCATGTGACTATCACATGACAGCTTCATTTGATGGACGGGAAGAAGCTCTGTGATTTTCTAGCCAACACGTATGCAGTGAAAGTACAAATTCTAGATATCATGACCTCTATGCAAATAATCTAAGTGATGACCGTAGTACAAATGATTTGTGAATTAGTTTCAAGTGAAAAAAAATATATCGTATAAAACTGCTCAGATGACAACTTTCTGAATAGGGGCACGATTCTGTGGGAGCAACCTGCTCTGATGACGTCATTCTGTACTAGCAAGATTCTACGATGGCAACCTCCTCTGATGACGTCATTCTGTGTTGGCAAGGTTCTATGGTGGCAACTTGCTCTAATGGCAACAATCTGTAGTGGCAAGATTCCATGGTGACAACTTGCTCTAATGGCAACAATCTGTAGTGGCAAGATTAAACGTTGGCAACGTGCTTTGGTATCAACCTGCTGGGTTAAAAACCTACTGTGGTGAAATTATTATATAGTTGTAGCTCTTGAGGGGCGCAACCTGCTTTTATATATATAAAAAAAATTGTTTGATCCGGCTTAAATCTTTTCTCATTTTTTAAAAATACCTTGAACAGGTTTAGTCAATTCTATTGGTTTTAAATCTGCCCGAAATAATGGGACCGTCATGTTCCTAAAGAATATCGTAAAGTATGAAAAATATTTATTTTATGTCAAAAATAAATTGAACCACGCCTGAAGCTGGATCGTCGGTGTTAAGAATAGACTCAAAGTCGATAAAGAGAAGCATAACGGAAAGAAGGGTCCATAAAGAGAAGCATAACGAGAACCATAACGAGAAAAACGGGGGTCCAGCACGAAGGAAAATATTTGTATACATGTAAAATTTATGAGAAATATTGGAGAAACAAACATAACATTAGAACAGAAGAGGACGCACTTTCAAAATGATCGATTGAAGAAAATCCCCTAGCTAAGTATGGAAATAATGAATGCACTTTTAATTTCACGGAAAAAGATAATTTAAATTTTCTTTTGTCATTATATACTTGACGTCAAAATTATTTTAGTTTCAAAGAATTGCCTGTTTATGTTTATTAGGTATACAGTGGCGTAGCTAGGGATGTTCAGGGGGTCGGGCCGCGCCTGGTGACACCATCTCGGGGGGGGGGTGGGGACACCAATTGGAAATTGCATATTTACAGAGCTCTCACTGTTCGGTCTAACTGAATTTCATAAAACGAGAGGGAGGGGGGGTGACACCAACCCTAGCTACGCCACTGATTAAGTATTATTTGGAGAAAAAAAAAACATGTTAGAAAACATAGATTTCGTTATTTTGTTGTTGTTCGAACATGAATGACTTTCAAATTACTTTTTTTTAAACTGGCAACTAGTCATTGATATTCTGCTCAAGATATTGGTTAATATTTAACACTATGAAAAGATGTAACTCAAGGTTAATACTGTTTAAAGTTAATGCTATTAAAATACTTAACACAAAGTTAATACTGTTTAAAGTTAATGCTATTAAAATACTTAACACAAAGTTAATACTGTTTAAAGTTAATGCTATTAAAATACTTAACACAAAGTTAATACTGTTTAAAGTTAATGCTATTAAAATACTTAACACAAAGTTAATACTATTTAAAACTATGAAAAAAATGTAACCCAAAGGATCCAGATTGTTCCAAATATTTGAAACCATATTGAAAAATGTTCCCATTGGGGGCAATGCCTACCTGATTGACGTCTTTTGTCCTCTTTGCCATTAAGGGAGCCTCGGTGACGCTCCTTGTCCCTACATTCCTGTTCCGAGATGTGGAAATACTCGTCCTCCGATGTAAAATAGCCATATTTGCTCTCGGCTAAAATAAACATGAGAGAAACATTTGCTGGTCAGCCAGCCGCGCTGTGGTCAAGCTGTTTACTGGTGTATGTTTGTTTCAGTTCGTCAAGTAACTTACTGGAGAAGGTTTGCTCGTCGGCCAGCCACGCTGTGGTCAAGCTGTTTACTGGTGTATGTTTGTTTCAGTTCGTCAAGTAACTTACTGGTGTATGTTTGTTTCAGTTAATCAAGTAACTTACTGGTGTATGTTTGTTTCAGTTCGTCAAGTAACTTACTGGTGTATGTTTGTTTCAGTTAGTCAAGTAACTTACTGGTGTATGTTTGTTTCAGTTAGTCAAGTAACTTACTGGTATATGTTTGTTTCAGTTAGTCAAGTAACTTACTGGTGTATGTTTGTTTCAGTTCGTCAAGTAACTTACTGGTGTATGTTTGTTTCATGTTTAGTCAAGGAGATTTAGGGGCATTGAAGTAAACAAAAAATTTTTTAGGTGGACGTGTCGAGCGGGTGATGGCACGCCCAACTCAGGGAGCCATCCTTCAGCTCAGGGAGCCATCCTTCAGATGGCTCTGAAATGGTCATTTCTATACAAAATATGTGTAACAACATTTAATGTTTGGAAAGAAGTTAAATTAATTTCGACGTTGCCTCGGTATCAGCTTCTGCTCGTTACCACCCAAAATAGTCTGACGATTATGGGCTTATTGTTAGTTTGCAGTAAAAACGGTTTAGGGCATAGTAGAGTTATTTGCAGAGACTGGTTTAATTTGTTTCGTTTTCACACCTGTAGAGACACTTTGTTCTCCATCTATTGATAAATCATCCACTGGCTCTCTCCACTGACCGTGCATTGTTTATGAAAGTATTGTCTGCGTTGGTTCACAAGGTAAGTTATGGAGCGGCCTACTCTGTAGTTTCACCATCGATCTGCTCGTCTTTCAGTGTTGCTAACGTTAATTGTGTACATGCGACAAAGTGTACACTTCTCAACATTGGTCTGCTCGTCTTTCAGTGTGGCTAACGTTAATTGTGTACATGTGACAAAGTGTACACTTCTCAACATTGGTCTGCTCGCCTTTCAGTGTTGCTAACGTTAATTGTGTACATGAGACAAAGTGTACACTTCTCAACATTGGTCTGCTCGTCTTTCAGTGTGGCTAACGTTAATTGTATACATGTGACAAAGTGTACAGTTCTCATAAAAACACAAAACGTAAACCGTCATTGTCAAAAAATGAATGTCACTTCTTGGTACTGTGTACTCACTTCTGGGTACTGTGTACTCACTTCTGGGTAATGTGTACTCACTTCTGGGTACTGTGTACTCACTTCTCATTTCTGAAACCTTGAGTTCATTGCTGGCAGGCCCGCATATTTCAAAAGTCTCGTCACAAGGACGAACTATATATTTGCACAATCTTGTATAGTAGTAGAAATAACCCATCTCTGCATAAAAGACATAAGTTCTCTCCTTCAATAGGTAGCAGCCAAAATAATAATCCGTGTGGTTATCATGGCAATAAGTGGTTGTCATTCTTCGAACCTGTCAGCATTGATCCATATATTACAATACTGTTCTAAAATATAAATAATATACATGTATTTATATACGGTTCTATTATCAAGTTGATTATTTAAACAAATATTTTATTTGGTAAGATGAAAATGAAAATAATATAATTAGCCAAATTTGAGAGAGATTAAACTTTAAATTTTATTTTCGTGTCATATAATTAGTTAGTAAGCTAGACCTTCCAAACTAAATTGTTCACTTTAAAATTCAATAAATCTACAGTTTGTTCAAATATCTTTAGATGTATACCTATTTATTATAACAGTAATTAAGGGACACAGTAAGAAGGCTTATTTTTAAATCTGGTTGGTAAGTTTAAAAAATCGGACTACAATAAAACTAAAAGAAGAGAACCAAATATTTCTCATCCAAAATTTAGTCTCTTGAATATTGTTTGTTTTCCTTCAGTTCTGATCAGTTGTTAGACTAGCATTAAATCCATCGATCAAACCTTCAATCATTTTCTTTGTATGCATCGCATCTATTAACATTACTTTTATTGAAACCCTAACTATTGATTTATAATATCAATCAATAAATCCAGCAATCAAATGATTAATATATATTTTTTTTAAACTGTATATATGTATGTATGTATGTATGTATGAATGTATGTATATAAATGCATCAATCTATCCAACTAGACTAAACATGTATCCATCAGAACAGCAACAAATTGACCCATCCTACAAAACATCTATCCATCTGTTTGTGTCTACTTGTAAGATCCCATAGTCTGTTTCTAAGTCTTTCTTTCCATCTGTTTGTGTCTACTTGTAAGATCCCATAGTCTGTTTCTAAGTCTTTCTTTCCATCTGTTTGTGTCTACTTGTAAGATCCCATAGTCTGTTTCTAAGTCTTTCTTTCCATCTGTTTGTGTCTACTTGTAAGATCCCATAGTCTGTTTCTAAGTCTTTCTTTCCATCTGTTTGTGTCTACTTGTAAGATCCCATAGTCTGTTTCTAAGTCTTTCTTTCCATCTGTTTGTGTCTACTTGTAAGATCCCATAGTCTGTTTCTAAGTCTTTCTTTCCATAAGTGTCTAAAAAAGAAATGGTGAATTTTAATAGTTTTAGAAGCAATCGGTTGTATTGTGTAGAACAAACGAAGATACACTCGATTGTAGTGTGTAGAACACATGAAGATACACTTGGTTGTATTGTGTAGAACTTAGAACACACGATGATACACTCGGTTGTGTTGTGTAAAACACACGAAGATACACTTGGTTGTATTGTGTAAAACACACGAAGATACACTCGGTTGTATGGTGTAAAACACACGAAGATACACTCGGTTGTATTGTGTAAAACACACGAAGATACACTCGGTTGTATTGTGTAAAACACACGAAGATACACTCGGTTGTATTGTGTAAAATACACGATGATACACTTGGTTGTATTGTGTAAAACACACGAAGATACACTCGGTTGTATTGTGTAAAATACACGATGATACACTTGGTTGTAGTGTGTAAAACACACGAAGATACACTTGGTTGTATTGTGTAAAACACACGAAGATACACTCGGTTGTATTGTGTAAAACACACGATAATACACTTGGTTGTATTGTGTAAAACACACGAAGATACACTCAGTTGTATGGTGTAAAACACACGAAGATACACTTGGTTGTATTGTGTAAAACACACGAAGATACACATGGTTGTATTGTGTAAAACACACGAAGATACACGTGGTTGTGTTGTGTAGAACTTAGAACACACGAAGATACACTCAGCTGAATGGTGTAAAACACGAAGATACACTCGGTTGTATTGTGTAAAACACATGAAGATACACTCGGTTGTATTGTGTAAAATACACGATGATACACTTGGTTGTATTGTGTAAAACACACGAAGATACACTCGGTTGTATTGTGTAAAACACACGAAGATACACTCGGTTGTATTGTGTAAAACACACGATAATACACTCGGTTGTATTGTATAGAACTTAGAACACACGAAGATACACTCGGTTGTATTGTGTAGAACTTAGAACACACGAAGATACACTCGGTTGTATTGTGTAGAACTTAGAATACACGAAGATACACTCGATTGTATTGTGTACAACTTAGAACACACGAAGATACACTCGGGTTGTGTTGTGTAGAACACAGAATGATACACAACTTTTATAAATACAATAATTACCCATTGCCAGGATCTTCTTTCACCACGAGTTAGACATCCAGTCGAAGGTGCACACATCTCATACATTATAACATATTTTGGAAGTTCTTCCCCCACGTTAAGAACCATCTTTCCTCTAGTTTCGTACAGTGCAGTAGCGCTGGCGTTACAGTTGATTTTTTTCAAAACAACACATTTTATTTTAAATTCATCAAGTGTAATCTCCAGGCATCCAATTTCTAAATCAGAAATCAGAAGAAGAAAAAAATGCAGAATTAATTATAGAGAATGAAATGATTAGACGAGTAAGATATTTCATACCGGAGAGTGGCGTAACTGAGTGTAATGATAATACATTCCATAGCAAAATATTGTTTAACCCAATGTAATAGTAAGATATTTTATAACAAAGATTTGTGTAACTGAATGGCATGGTGAGGTATTTCGTCATAAAGAATGAAACTGAGTTTAATGTTAAGCTGGTAGCTGGTTAGTAACAAGTTTAGTTTAACTGAGTTTAATGTTAATCTGGTTAGTAACAAGTTTAGTTTAACTGAGTTTAATGTTAAGCTGGTTAGTAACAAGTTGACGTAACCGAGTGTAATCGTATGATGTTTAACGACAAATAAGTGCGTAACTAAATGTATGGTAAAATGTTGGAGAAAATAAAATCTTAGATTAAGTCAGAGCTGGCCTGATTATACGGGAAACACTAATCAGCTAGACTGCCACCAGGGGCAGATTAAGTAAAAGCTGGCCTGATTATAAGGGAGACACTAATCAGCTAGACAGCCGCCAGGGGGCAGATTAAGTAAGAGCTGGCCTGATTATAAGGGAAAAACTAATCAGCTAGACTGCCACCAGGGGGCAGATTAAGTAAGAGCTGGCCTGATTATAAGGGAAACACTAATCAGCTAGACTGCCACCAGGGGCAGATTAAGTAAGAGCTGGCCTGATTATAAGGGAAAAACTAATCAGCTAGACTGCCACCAGGGGCAGATTAAGTATTTTGCCAACCCCTTCAACAAAATTTTTTTTTTTTAAATTAAAAAATCTCTGGAACAAGTCATAATGCCACCACTATAAATAAAGAAACCAATACCACTCGGGGTGAAGCTTCCTACGAGATTGTGGTGAAATGACTTTCATATTAAGGGTGTGAGAACAACTCTCTGATGAGTGTCACACCTGTTTAAGTCTAGGGGTATTAGGTTATGTCGATTTTACACACCAAGAGTCATAATAACATACTCATTTTTTACTTTAACTACGAAATATTTTATAACACCATTTAGTAAATGAAATGTTTAATTTATTGACATGTAGATGGCATAAGGGTGAAGTATAAGCAAAACAGCTTTGCAAAGGTATTTACCTAAGTTCTAGTTTATTATGAACAATGGCCTCTCGTATAGCCTATGTGTCATCATAAAGGTTGCTTTGCTTTGTATCTCAATTGTATACACTCAGTCCTTTCACACTTAACTTAACAGTCACTCTTGCTCTTCTTCTGGCCTGATCATCTGTCCTGATCATCTGACTTGAACATCTGACTTGAACATCTGACTTGAACATCTGACTTGAACATCTGACTTGGACATCTGACTTGATCATCTGACTTGAGATGATCAACTGACTTGATCATCTGATTTGATCATCTCTAGTGGTTTACTTCGATGTGGAGGTGGCTCCTCCGATTCTTCACTCCGTGACTTTTCAGGGCTCAGCGCTTCTCAGGGCGTTCACGTGAGTGGGCTGACAGTGCGGCAGCTTATGTAGCGGCTCTGGTCATCTGGTTAGATCTTGCACGATAGTGATATCACTTCAACGTATAAGTGGATTCTCGGGTCCTTTCCTTTGTGGCTTCTTTTCTCATTGCTTATTGGACGATCACTACCACGTGATATCCGATTCCAATGATATTAATAATTTGATGCGTGACGTAAAAAACGATCGCTCACCCAAAACGACACGTCTTCTGAACTAGTGCGTCCTTGACCTTTTTCTTGGTTCTAAAATTCAACAGTTCATTGACTTTCCGCGTGAGGTAGACAGTGATCAGGGGAAATAACTCGTCCTGACCTTGAAAGGGGGGTGTGAGCATTTAAGTAGGTCGGCATGAGTAATTGGAAATTTTTATGTAGGCTCCATTTCGTCACAGAGATGACAGAGGCTTCTTGGATAGTGTGATACAGCACATGGGCATATGACATGTGCTAGGTCACTGGTTAGGACATTAAACAGCATCTTTACATTGGACATATGATTTGTGCTAGGTCACTGGTTAGGACATTAACATCTTTACTTTCGACATAGGACTTGTGCTAGATCACTGGTTATGACATTAAACAACATATTTACTTTGGACATAGGACTTGTGCTAAGTCACTGGTTAGGACATTAAACAACATCTTTACTTTGGACATAGGACTTGTGCTAAGTCACTGGTTAGGACATTAAACAACATCTTTACTTTGGACACAGGACTTGATCTAGATCACTGGTTAGGACATTGAACAACATCTTTACTTTGGACATAGGACCTGCGTCGGTACACATGTTTGCCTACTAAGCTATCCACTTTTAACATAAAAGTTGGGCAGTCTTTTCGATCATCATTCATTAATGCTCACATTTAAATATACTTACCTACATGGCAATGTAAAAATACAAGAACAACAGAGAATAACTCGGTAAGATCCATCTTTGTTTCCTCACATTCAATGCAGGCTTGGGCTTGAACAAATAAACGAGAACTTTGACGATTAAAAGCTGTTGATAAATGTTCCTTTGCTGCCTCTTGAAAACACTTTCTTTCAATTGTTAATCATTTTTTAAACTTTAATGTTCCTTGCATTCCTATTTTATTTAGTAATCAGATCAAATCAAGATTTAACTGTCAAATAACCTTACCCCAAACTATTAAAAATTACCTTAATTATATTGGATTGTTTCTTTAAAAGTTTAAAAGTAGTGAAATTTTTCCTTTTTTGCGTGTATTAAAGATGACGTTATAATTTTATTTTAAAAATATGTTATTAAGGTTATTTTTTCTAATAAAAGAAACCACTACAATTTTAATGACGTCATTATTGGTATTTAAAAAAATGTAAGACCTTTTTCAAATTAATATCATTTTTAAAATTTTCATTTATTTCAACTTTCAATTTAGCTGTACACTGATTGAAAATTTTATCTACTTAGTTGAAATTAACCTTAAAACATATATTATGAAATCTGAATTGGGACTTAGGCCTTCCTCCACTTTCAATTGTGAGTTTTTGGTCAGCTTCCTAAGTTTTTATCCCCCCACCCCAACCAATAACCCAGTGGATCATGGTATGCCATTTTAAGTATAACATATCAAACGATATGACCCCCTGACGCTAGGGTCGAAATGGAAGGCATATTTCAGTACTTTCAGTCTGGTATTGCAAAGTCTCAACATCTAAAATAGCGATTTTCAAGGTACCAAATCGGGTTTTAATGTATCTAATCTTAAAACATAGAACAAGTTTCCTCCCCTTTGAAATCTATCAGTCGCAGCACTTGTGTGAAGAAGCAGAGGCACATTTTTCGCAAGCCCCTAATCAATATTAACATTCTAATGTCCAAACCAACTTTTACCACGAGTTGTTCTACATTTTCCACTTTACAAAAATGTTCAATATATATTTCCGTTGATTAAAAGAATATGTTTTTCAAATCCATACTCAACTTTAAATTTACAATAAAATCGTTTTTGAAGATAATAATCTTAATATATGCACATATCCTTCTCAATAAAATTACTTTGTCCTTGAAATATAAAATCAAGCAATGGTAAAATACATCTTTAATAATTATTTGAAGTATATTTATTTATTTCAATATTATATTTTTTTTTTCAAAATGTGCTCACTTACTTACCGTTTGGGTAAGCCATCTTCAGCGAAAAATACAAATAGAAGTAATTGAAGAAACAGAGCTCTAAGCCAAAATGTTCATCTTATTGCCCTGTCTTTTGATTCAAGCTTCATCATACCTAGTTTTACTATTTCATTCACATAGCTTGAATGCAGTCCTTCAAATTATAATCTATTTATTGTAGTTAAAAGTTTGAGAACTCCTTAAAACTATAGCTCTCAAAACCAGATTTCCTAAAATTTTTAACTGAATTTAAAACTGTCAGCCAGTAATCACCACTCGGATCAATATATACCATACTTTAGCTAATACCGATGTCCACAAATATCTCTCATGTGCATTGCACCAATAACTTTACGGAACCCAAGGAAAAAGCTGAGTTCTCTGCGTATTTCAGCAATCGCCCTCGGCATTACATGACATTTATTATTTTTTTATAAAAAATAATTCATATTAACTTCACTTTGTTTCGTTTTTTTTTTTTTCTGACTGGCAAAATCTTCGGACGGCTATTTGACCCATTTCCCGACGACCTATCAAGCTGTGGCTTGGCAAATAGACTCGTTACCGGTGACAAAACATTCTTTCAAAAGTTCAGCCCCATTCCCCACCCAAACCCGAAAAATCAGTTTTTCAAATTTTTTCAATGGGAAGATAAAGGAATTATGATGATTTGATTTCACGCAATAAAATTCCCGATAACTGCGCTAAGTGAGATCTAAAAAAAAAAAAGTTTGATGCATAACATTTTTTTTTTTTTTTTTCTGAAAAAATTTTCAAATTTTTTCAATGGGAAAATAAAGGAATTATGATAATTTGATTTCACGCAATAAAATTCCCGATAACTGCGCTAAGTGAGATCTAAAAAAAAAAAAGTTTGATGCATAACATTTTTTTTTTTCTTTTTCTGAACAACTGAGTGAAATAATGATGTGGCTTAAAACGGATGGTTCATTCAAATATTGATCCAGTTCAGGTTGCGGGTACGGGTGTGGGGAACACTAATTGGGATTCTTATAAATTGCATACATGCATACATTTTTGCCACCCTCACCCCCCCCCCCAAAAAAAAATAATAAAATTGCTCGATATTGCATGTTATAAAGGATTTGTACGAAAAAATTCGTTTTTTTTATGGTTTGCTTAATTATTTTTTTTTTTTATGGTTTGCTTAATTATTTATGTTTTTTTATGGTTTTCTTAATTATTTATGCTTTTTATGGTTTGCTTAATTATTTATGTTTTTTTAAAACATATAAGTAACCCGTTTATAAAACATGAATTAGATTTGAAAGTCTTTTTCCCCCTTAACTTTTATATTTCTGTTTATATTTTCTGTTTATTGATACTTTCTTTATAGATACAAAGAAAAGAAGGAAAAGTTATATAATGAAATGTTAAAACACTGATTTTGACAGGAAACAAATACTGCAGCATCGAATGACGTCACGAGCCCACCAGATGGTCTCCCGGGATGCTTCATGACCCTCAAGAATGCTGCATATATCATCGGAGAAGCATCCCCTGTCGGCCATTTCATTTGTAATTGCGGATCGCACGCGATGCCCTGGACATTGTGTAAGTTATGTGATGAAAAATCATCCAAAGAATGATGTAATAACAGAGAAAATACATTTTTTTATCCATGGAATATTATTTTTTTTTCGCCAGTCACATAGTTGCCAGTGTGCGCTAATTTTATTAGTGTTTATTGTTTTGTTTGTTTTGTTCTTTCTTTTCTTGCTTTTTTTTTAAAATCCTAATTCCTATTGCGTTACAATATAATCAGTGCAAAAATGTACCTATATAAAGTTCCAAGGTGAAAAAAATCAAGTACACAATTTTTTTTTAAATAGTGACTTCCTTGCACTATGAGCCCCCAAATCTTCTTCTTCACCTGAAATATATTAACTTCAACCGGGCTCTATCCCTACTCTGTGCAACGTTCCTACGAACCTATTTTCTCTCCACCTCAGCCCCCCAAAAGCTTGTCTCAAACCCCAGTATAACACAATATCCTATTCCCCTGTTAGCCCCAGTGTTTCGCAAAGTAGAGCGTAAGACCCACATGGTTAAGACTAGTAGTTGTATTCTTTTAATTTGGGCGTATAACCCACAACGATAAGGCTAGTAGCTGTATTTTTTTAATTAGCGGGTGTGACCCACAAGGATGAGACTAGTAGTAGTATTCTTTTAATTAGGATGTATGAGCCACAAGGATGAGAGTAGGAGTTGTATTCTTTTAAGTAGGGCGTACGACTCACAGGGATGAGACCAATGTTCCCTCTAGGGTTTGTTGGTTTGTGTGCAAAATCATAAAGTTGTGAGCAAATTTATTACAGCAGCAATTTTTTTGTGCGTAAAAATTGACAGCCTACAGACAGAAACACACGCTTAAGTGGAAATTAGCTGCGCGGTACTCAAAACTGCTGCGCGGCGTCTGTGAGATTACTGCGCGGCCGCGCAGCTTAAAGGGAACATTGGATGAGACTAGTAGTTATATTTTTAATTAGGACGCATTGCCCAAAGGGCTGAGACTAGTAGTTGTAGTCTTTTAATTAGGGCGTACGACCCACAGGGCTGAGACTAGTAGTTGTATTCTTTATTTGGGGAGCACGATCCACAAGGCCGAGACTAGTAGTTATATTCTTTTAATTAGGACGTGGTTGTTCATTTGCTGCTGGTTTTGTTTTATTTATTTCTTTTTTTTTGAAGGATTTGGTCTTTAAGCTTTAGGGAGCGTCTTCAGCAGACAAACAGCAGGAGGATGTCATTGCAGATTAATGTGTTTTGCTAGCATTAAATTAAATGACGTGTGATTTTTCGCTAGTTGTCTGATTCTCTGTGACGTTTATTATAATTTTAAAATATTTTTTGTCATCTAGTGACCGCCATTTAATAATGTAAGCCATTCTCATTTCGCAATATTTAGTCACTGTTACATATTTGTTCATTATAATTATGCCTTTCCTTGCAGCATTTCGTCAGTGAATTCAAAGTAAACATCTCTGGTGACTGCATGGCGCCATCTTTTGAAAATATCTATCAATTGTATTATTATTATTATTTTATTTTGTGTGCCCCACCTTTCCAAGGGCAAAGGGGCATAAAAAGTTGTATGTCGTTAGTTGTGACATCACATAAATTTCCACACTAAAAAATAGTAATGCATGACATTGCGCTCCAGATTAGCGAAAAACGCTTGTTTCAAAAAGAAGTACCCATGCAAGCTAAACTTATTTTATGACTTAGAAAATCGTTTCTTTAACACTTATTTTGTTTTCAGCTACTATTCACAAAGTCGCCTGGTCCTCAGACGGAACTATTTATATTTTTGAAAGCTTTAATTCAACCTCCTCGATCCAAGGAACATTTAAAACTTCACTAAAAACTAACAATGTTTTAAATGATGAATCTCTATTCTTTTCGTTCGACATAATATACGGTAGGTAAATTGTATAATATACCAATGTTTGAAATAGTACAGGAATTCTGGGAAAGTACTTGATGCCGAGATGATGAATTTTGTAAAAAAAAGAAAAAACACAACAAAAAAAAACATTAATTATTTTTTGTGGGATGGGTTGGCTGGGAGTGGAGTCTAATGTTGTGCTTTGGGGGGGGGGGGGGGNNTGGGGGGGGGGGGGGGTGGAATTAATGAAGAAGATGGTTTGGAGGCTAAGGGTGGCCTGGCGCTTTTTTTATTTTATAGAGGGGCGGGATTTTTGGCCAAGTGCACAGTTTTTTCTTGGTATTGGGGCGGAAAAAAATCTTTGACGCATCAGGTGATACTACCTTATGGTTGGTACATCGATGAGTGGTTGGCTGGGTGCGGTAAGGCTGTAGTTAGATCGATTTCAAAGCTATTAATAGATTACATTGATAGATTTCTTAAATTTTCTAATTTAAAATCAAAATACGTCAATTCTTCTATTAGAAAAAGTAAGAATAATTATACGATTAATTGCACACCTCAAAAAAAAATATTTCGTTTTAAATGTGTAGAAAATTAATTTAAAAGAATTAGAATTGATTTAAAGAATAATTAGATTAATTCTAACACTATGTTCCATCCTAAGGTAAAGGCTGTGGTGACAAGAGTAACCCCAGACATTGTCTTGACACTAGATGTAATTGCACGCTACGAATGGAAATGGTGTCGTGTCTAAATAACTATGGGCCGTGCATTCTTGTTGAAGACGGAAATGGCAACAACAAAAATATGTTTGCTTATAAAAACTGTTCACAGGAAATGAGTTGCAAAATTGGGATACCATGTGTTGCAGCTGAATCTCAGCGGCCCGAAAGCACAATACGAATATCTGTCTACCCCACGACATCAAAAGAACTCAATACACAACAGACAACTGTCAGCACTGGCATATATGTCTCCACCACGACCTCAGAAGACCTCATCAAACAAAAGACAACTGACAGTTCAGGCATATATGTCTCCTCCACGACCTTACAAGACTTTAGCACAGAACAGACAACTGACAGCACAGGCAAATATGTCTCCTCCACGACCTTGCAAGACTTTAGCACACAACAGACAACTGACAGCACAGACATATTTGTCTCCTCCAAGACCTTGCAAGACCTCAGCACACGACAGACAACTGATAGCACAGGCATCTATGTCTCCACAACGACCTTACAAGACTTTAGAACACAACAGACAACTGACAGCACAGGCATATCTGTCTCCTCCACGACTTTACCAGACTTTAGCACACAAATGACAACTGACAGCACAGTCATATATGTCTCCACCACGACCTTACAAGACTTTAGCACACAACAGACAACTGACAGCACATTTATGTCTGTCTCCACCACGACCTTACAAGACTTTAGCAAACAACAGACAACTGACAGCACAGTCATATCTGGCTCCACCACGACCTTACAAGACTTTAGCACACAACAGACAACTGACAGCACAGGCATATCTGTCTCCACCATGACCTTACAAGACTTTAGCACACAAATGACAACTGACAGCACAGTCATGTCTGTCTCCACCACGACCTTACAAGACTTTAGAACACAAATGACAACTGACAGCACAGTCATATCTGTCTCCACCACGACCTTACAAGACTTTAGCACACAACAGACAACTGACAGCCCATTTATGTCTGTCTCCACCACGACCTTACAAGACTTTAGCACACAACAGACAACTGACAGCACATTTATGTCTGTCTCCACCACGCCCTTACAAGACTTTAGCACACAAATGACAACTGACAGCACAGTCATATCTGTCTCCACCACGACCTTACAAGACTTTAGCACACAAATGACAACTGACAGCACAGTCATATCTGTCTCCACCACGACCTTACAAGACTTTAGCACACAACAGACAACTGACAGCACATTTATGTCTGTCTCCACCACGCCCTTACAAGACTTTAGCACACAAATGACAACTGACAGCACAGTCATATCTGTCTCCACCACGACCTTACAAGACTTTAGCACACAACAGACAACTAACAGCACAGTCATATCTGTCTCCACCACGCCCTTACAAGACTTTAGCACACAAATGACAACTGACAGCACAGTCATATCTGTCTCCACCACGACCTTACAAGACTTTAGCACACAACAGACAACTGACAGCACATTTATGTCTGTCTCCACCACGCTCTTACAAGACTTTCGCAAACAACAGACAACTGACAGCACAGACATATTTGTCTCCTCCAGGACCTTGCAAGACATCAGCACACGACAGACAACTGATAGCACAGGCATCTATGTCTCCACAATGACCTTACAAGACTTTAGAACACAACAGACAACTGACAGCACAGGTATATCTGTCTCCTCCACGACTTTACCAGACTTTAGCACACAAATGACAACTGACAGCACAGTCATATCTGTCTCCACCACGCCCTTACAAGACTTTAGCACACAAATGACAACTGACAGCACACAGTATAGACAGAGGTGGTGCTGGAATGTTGACTTTAGCACACAACAGACAACTGACAGCACATTTATGTCTGTCTCCACCACGCTCTTACAAGACTTTCGCACACAACAGACAACTGACAGCACAGACATATTTGTCTCCTCCAAGACCTTGCAAGACATCAGCACACGACAGACAACTGATAGCACAGGCATCTATGTCTCCACAACGACCTTACAAGACTTTAGAACACAACAGACAACTGACAGCACAGGCATATCTGTCTCCTCCACGACTTTACCAGACTTTAGCACACAAATGACAACTGACAGCACAGTCATATATGTCTCCACCACGACCTTACAAGACTTTAGCAAACAACAGACAACTGACAGCACAGTCATATCTGGCTCCACCACGACCTTACAAGACTTAAGCACACAACAGACAACTGACAGCACAGGCATATCTGTCTCCACCATGACCTTACAAGACTTTAGCACACAAATGACAACTGACAGCACAGTCATGTCTGTCTCCACCACGACCTTACAAGACTTTAGCACACAACAGACAACTGACAGCACATTTATGTCTGTCTCCACCACGCCCTTACAAGACTTTAGCACACAAATGACAACTGACAGCACAGTCATATCTGTCTCCACCACGCCCTTACAAGACTTTAGCACACAAATGACAACTGACAGCACAGTCATATCTGTCTCCACCACGACCTTACAAGACTTTAGCACACAACAGACAACTGACAGCACATTTATGTCTGTCTCCACCACGCTCTTACAAGACTTTCGCACACAACAGACAACTGACAGCACAGGCATATCTGTCTCCACCACGACCTTACAAGACTTTAGCACACAACAGACAACTGACAGCACAGGCATATTTGTCTCCACCACGCCCTTACAAGACTTTAGCACACAAATGACAACTGACAGCACAGGCATGTCTGTCTCCACCACGACCTTACAAGACTTTAGCACACAACAGACAACTGACAGCACAGGCATGTCTGTCTCCACCACGACCTTACAAGACTTTAGCACACAACAGACAACTGACAGCACAGGCATGTCTGTCTCCACCACGACCTTGCAAGACCTCAGCACACAACAGATAACTGACAGCACAGATATATCTGTCTCCACTACGACTTTACTAGACTTTAGCACACAACAGACAACTGACAGCAAAGGCATATATGTCTCCACCACGACCTTACAAGACTTTAGCACACAACAGACAACTGACAGCACAGACATATATGTCTCCTCCACGATCCCAAAAGACCTCAGCACAAAACAGACAACTGACAGCACAGGCATTATATCTGTCTCCACCACGACCTCAGAAGACCTCATTTCAGACTTCACAACGTACATCACCACATCCAGCACTTACTTTAAAAGGTCTACATTGGACCAAATCAAAAGTGAGGTTAGAAGAGACACCACAACAGTTCACGGAGGACTTGTGTACCAAGGTGAGACGTTTACTAGTATTATGTACTGTTTTATTTATCTTCTCTGTGTCAATATATGCGTTCATGGCATTCTATGAGATGTATGCATTATTTAGAGTCTCAGAGTATCTCATGCCTATCAATTTTAGGCACTACAATGAAATGTTGTGCGTTGTACTGCCTTATGCTACTGAAAGCATGTCACTTGAAGCCTCTGTGTGGGATTAACATAACCTAAGGGTTTAAACCGGGACAAGTGGCATTAAATATCAGCAGAGTACGGGTGGGGGGGGGGGAGGGGGCACGGGGGGATCTTTATCAGTATGTCTTATCTAATGGATGTGTTAGGTCGAAATTTAAGAAGCATTTTATTGGGGAACGTATTTCAGTTACGAGAGTATTACGGGCTTTAAAGTCTATAAAGCCAATATTTCACAAGATTTACACTAGTCATAGGAATGGGTCCCAGTGTTCAGGTGGAACACAATTTTTGCCCTAACATCATATTCACAGAGGACTCAAAATAACATAAGTGGACTTTTTCATAAATAAACTCACGTTTTGTAATCCAAGCTTGCACCTAGACGACTTAAAACCTATAATTTTAACTTAGTTCAATTCATTTTGGAAGTTGTTACCAACCAAGAGATGATATTAATTATTTTTTTTAATGTACGAGACTATACTCCAACGTGGACAACACAAATTGATTAAAACTGGGAAGAAATATGAAACTTTCCGGGACAACGTTGCAAAGCCCGTACGATGCACCGAGTCACACCGGGAAAAGCGGTACCCCTACCTCTGCAATGTGTAATAGAAACAGAGATCACACTTACCTAAAATTAAGCAATGCCACAAACCGGCAGTCGTGTGAATGAATATCTGCCTAATTGGCTAATGATTAAGAAATTTTGTATTAATTAATGAACCGATATAAGATTTAAGACTGAAACGTTATTTATTTAATATTTAAAATAAAAAAAAACACTTTTTCTTATCATAAAAGAAAGGTGTTGTTTGAGGAACATGCCTATTTCCCCTAGAATTTGATTTTCCGTAAGCTGTCTTCTTTCACACAGAAAACTACTGTAGAGCGCTTATTATTTACAAAACAATTAATAAGTTTTGAATGTTCCTACTAGTTCTAAAAATAATTAAAAAAAAAAAAATAAAATCGAACCAGCAACAACAACAAAAAAAAGTTAGTCTTATGAGATAAACTTAAGTCATTAAGCGAACATTAAGCGAACAAATTTAAGTGGGACTCGAGTAACAACAGGAATTAAAAGTGCCTGCTTGGGACAGCTCTTTTAATTCCTGTTGTTACTCGAGTCCCACTTAAATTGGGGCTTAAATCCCACTCATGTTGGGGCTACATAGGTACTTTAAAATTAGTCGACGCATCGATCTGCGCATGTCCAAAAATGTCGAAAAACTTGTTCTACAATATGGCGTACAGCTACATGGTATCTTTGGAAAATTGCGTACTACGTCACCTTTGTTATAAAATAATTGCCTTCCTCATTCATGACGTATCAGTTTTTGTGTTCCGATGGTTCTGTTAAATTTAAACTACGAGTTTGTTTTTTGTGTCACGGACAGGAACATCGTAACCATTTGGTAAGTTTATCACATACTTTTTTTGTTATTTATTGTTTTAGAAAGCGGTCTTGTTCTTTAGAAACTGCATTCATTCGCGAGTATTAACATATTTAAATTATTAAAATCGACCTACTCCTTTAAAAGTTATGCCTCCCCCTAAGGTGGGGGGGGGGGGTATGAAAATGTCACCGATTCGAAACTTAATTATTCCATCGAGTTGCCGGAAATTGCTATTATTACTGTCAATTATGAAGTGATCCTTTTATTGTTTAATCCCTAATCATATGAATCATGAAAAATTTTAATACGTTTCAATTGAATATTTTTTTTTTAAATAAGGAAAGATTATAACCAAACTTGAAAAGTTTTGGCCCAAAATTTGGGTAGAGTCTAAGTCTATGGCCTATGGATTGCTTTTTAGTTTATAAATTACAGTTACATTTAAATAGTTTTGTTCACCGGTACCAGATTTAGCCCAGATTTATCCGTCCCAGTTCTACCATTCTTTATTATTGAATACATTTTTACCGGTAATCCTATTCAGTCTATTTAGGCCTAGTATTTAAATTTAGGCTAATAAATAGTAATATTTACAAAACAATTCAAGGCTGCCCTGGTATCAGTATCAGCTGTAGGAGCTGTTAGAATCAATAGCAACATCAGACATCAGTATCAGTTATCATACCCCCAACCGTTGCCCAGATGCCAGTACATGGATGCAGAAACGAACACTACCAGAACCAGAACATGCAGTTGCAGGTCTAATTAAAGTTAGTAATTTTTAAATTTAATTAAACCCTAGTCCAAGCCATGTTTGGACTGCGCTCAAATCCCACTCATGTTTGGGCTACATCCTGGCCCCACTCATAATTGGGCTATGCCCTAGTCCTACTCATAAACTCTCTAGTCCTACTAATATTGGGGATGCACACTTCATATGTCGCTCAAATTTGTCTTTTGACATGAACATTTTATTGGATATTTCTAGATACATGTCTTGAGAGATATGAAGAAGGCGTGTTTTTTCCAGAAACTGCAGTGGGACTGACAGTAACAACAGTATCCACAAAACTACCTTGGTAACTTTAGTAACAAGAAATTCATTTTTAACAGTTTCTCTTGCTTTTCTTATCATTTATTTTTTTAACTTAAGTTAATTTTTCCTATTTTGAATTTATAATCTTTAAATACTTTGAGAGTTATTATTATTATGATTTGTCTTACCTGTAGGTATACAAACCTGTACAAAATGTCAAAACAAAACAGTACAACTCAAGAAAAACAGTAACAAAAAAAATAATTTCAAAAAGTATTATTTATAACTTTTTCTCTATTTAATTATCAATCTTTTGAATCATGCAAAAGGCATAAGATTCATGCAATATGACTATAATTTCAAATTGCATAGCTAATGCACAATATTAAAACTTCTGCACAATGGCACAATATAATCAATATTATAAATTGTCATTCTGGGTAGGAAAATACGATTTTCATGACATTATAACAATATTACATATTGTATTCTTTCATTTTTGGACAGAAATAAGTCTAATAAAAAAATCTTATCACATTGCATAGAAATAGTCCAACCCTAGCATTATGCACAAAAATAGGCCAAATATATTATTATGTACATCCCTTGTGCAGAAGACTAATATCATCATGACATTCATGGACAGCAATGTGCCTATGATTTCATCAACACTCTAATTTAAATTTACTTAAGTAGTAAACTGCTGGCTGCCAATGACAAAACATACCTGAAGTAAACCTTCATCCCAGGACCAATCAAAAACTTGATTGTCAGTGTTACTTGTTGAATATTCACAAAGCTCTTAGACTTAGTGATGTAGAATTAATATTGAAAATAATCTACATTTGTTTAAATATTCTTTCTATAATTAACTTTTACTCCCCCATCCAGCCCTAGAATTAATGATCCTAGCCTTGAAATAAATGTTGAAGATGTTGCCAAAGACATAAAAAACGTAGTATTCGACAATATAACCCTACTATCTGGAGATTTAAAGCATGCAGTGTCTGTCATAACTTCACTAAGCCAAATGAAAGTGACCAAGACAGCTTTTGAGGTAAATATATTAAATCATACAAGCTATCAATAAGAAATTACTTTTTAATATCATATTGCATAGGGCCATTTTAAATATTTTTTTATAATTTTGAACTTTTACATTATCAGTATTATCAATTTAGGATTTGTTTTCCATCTTAATTATATAATAAATGACAATTTTGATTTTTTTTACCCCCCCCCCCTACCTCTAAAACCCATAATGCTCATCAATAAAATGCCGGCACACAGAAATCTAATTTTGGCACCCCCACCTCTGCCGCCCTCCCCCCACCATTAACTACATCTCTAATAAGTATGAATTTTCAGTTTAAAGGAATTTTTTTTTAAAGAATCGAAAATGGTGATAAAACCAACTCCAAGTCTTCATCAACTATTGGATATAGGGATTTCATTTTCAATCGTTGCCATAAACCAATTTAAAATTTCCAAAGATCAAAGCATTGTTAACTCCCTTATATTGTGTGGAGCTAAAAGCTGTGCTGTTGCCACACAAATTTAAACCCCAACAAAATCTGCCTAGCTCAGCTGTCAAATCTTTTTTAAATCTTCTCATCTTGTTATAAAAGAGTTAACACCCCTTAGCTTAGCTTTCCTGATGTAATTACCCTTAACAAAATTTCTTTAAAAATTCGACTGAAGTAAAACTTGTTTCAAATATTTACTGCAATGACAAAGTGTTCAAAGATCTGTTCAGTGATTTTTGGAAGCCTGTTGAAACTGTTAGGTTTCTGTCAGGTTTTGTGCTCCTGCATTCAAAGTTCAAAGTTGATAGGTTAAGTTCCTATCCACACCACAATATTGGGCCCTTAATTATCAGGTGATTATTATGATTTTTTTAAAAACACAAACCTCTCCACTCACCCCACCGCTCACCACCTCCAAAAACAACTTGATCAGACCAAAGTGAACTATTTGTCATTACTTTTAATTTTAAAAGACATGTATGCTATAGCATTTGACCTTTTTCAATTCGCTTTACTAGAAAATAATTAATGTACATCTTAAATATTTACCTACATAAATATGTTCTTCTACGAGGTTTTTATAAATAGACTATTAGATCTTTAGATTTACATACATAAATCAGATTCTATGCCTGGTTTTTATGAATAGACTATTAGATCTTTAGATTTACATACATAAATCAGATTCTATGCATGGTTTTTATGAATAGACTATTAGATCTTTAGATTTACCTGCATAAATCAGTTCTTCTACATGGTTTTTATGAATAGACTATTAGATCTTTAGATTTACATACATAAATCAGATTCTATGCATGGTTTTTATGAATAGACTATTAGATCTTTAGATTTACCTGCATAAAGCAGTTCTTCTACATGATTTTTATGAATAGACTATTAGATCTTTAGATTTACATACATAAATCAGATTCTATGCATGGTTTTTATGAATAGACTATTAGATCTTTAGATTTACCTGCATAAAGCAGTTCTTCTACATGGTTTTTATGAATAGACTATTAGATCTTTAGATTGAACACCCCCCTCCTTCACCTGCACCCACCACTTTCCGCCTTGATTTTTTTTACAAATAAAAAATAAAGGTTGAAAATCAAACATAATTTACCTATTAGAGCCCATGATTATTATCTATTAATATTAGCTTATAGTTGAAAAACAAATCTTTTCAGGATCTGATGAGTGCATCCTCGTGGCATGATGTGAAAGACAGATACTATTAATATTAAAACAGTTGTAGAAAATAATCACAATTTTCCAAAATAATCTAAAAACTTTAATAAACATATGAATCGATAATTCATCGAAGTTGAGAAAAAAAAATAGGAGGGTACAGAAATCTATAGAACTAAACGAAACTTTCCATAGGAAAAAAAAAGCTAATCTTAAAACTCTCATAGAAAAATAGAATATTCTTGAATAACCTAAAAACTTTGAGAATTTTATAATTATAAATGATAAATTCACCAATACTCTTTATCAAGGATGGCATTCTTTCATCTATTATAGCAGAATATAAATTAGTTTAAATGAATAAGTATATTTTTAAACATTGTTTTTAGTATCAGCAGCTTGTTTACTTAAAAAAACATCCCTTTATAATTTATGTGAAAAGCAACGCCTTATGTTTAACAGGATCACTTTTGTTTCTTGACTATAGCTACTAGTGTGATATTTATAGAAACTTCTATAAGACCCAAGAAGACTAGTACCGAGGATCTACAAATAGAAGTCAGCTTAGAAGACTCAAATTCTTCAGGTACTGAACATTCCTTGTAAAAATTTAATTATACTTAAATATGTCAAACGTTCATTTATCTGATCTCAGAATTGAGAATGAACACTTTTTATCAATTAGAATCTAAGTTTTAAACTTAATTCTTATTTATATGCACTGTATAATTTTTATCACATTTTCAATTATAGCTGATCACCAATTATTTTAACTATTTGGGACTGTTTTTTTCGATAAACAATTTATGGGTAAAATATCACTTCCACAGAAAATCTTCCTTTAAGAGAAGATAGTGCATAGAATACAATACTTTCTTGTGTTAAACATGGTGGTTTGTTATACTGTGTAGTATGCACATAATGATTAACTGTAGGCATTATCCTGGTCAGCTGATTGGTGTAGAAAATCAGGACTATCATTTTTTCTGCTCCTTTTTCCAAAAATAGATGATTGGATCACAATGCCCTAAGAATAAAATCTGTTGATACTTTCTCTTTGCAAACATTAAAAGTCTAAATCTTTATTAATAAATAAGTTTGCAGATCGAATTATCCCCGTGTACATACCCCATTCAAAATATATCTCTCTATATATATAGACCTGGATTGTGCTACAAGGACTCGAGTTGTTTTACAGTGCCATGCCAAATACAATGTGTAGGATAATAATAATAAAAAATGGAGGGGCAATTTGAATAACCAATGTTTCAGACAATATACTTTAATAAGTTTACAAGATACCTATTTTAAGTGGTTGATGATAGCTTGGATAATTTTTTAATGAAACAAATTTTTACTTAACATTTAGAGCGGAAATTTAATTTAATTTTTTTTTTTTAAAAGTTTTATGCTGATTAACAATCTTGTTAACTAGAATATCATGGATACAAATGTGACTTGTGTGTTTCTTTACTTCAACAGATGAACGTCTGGGTATTACAGTTTTCAAAAACTTAAAAACTTTAAAAAGGTAATTCCAAATTTAATATTTTGCTCTAATGCAGTTGTTGTTTGTCCGTCGAAGTCGACTAGGACCATCGAGTCATCCGGTTAGGGGGAGGTTGGGATTACAGTGAGCTCGTAGGTGGCTTGCTAGACTGATCCTTGCTTGGAATAATCTATGACACCGTGGGCATGGAATAGTTGCTTCAGATGGTGATCTAATGTTGCTCTTTCGGACAAGCCTGCGTGTCTCAGCTGTAGTTATTCTATTAGCTTCATGGGAATTAGCCCCCTTCTTGGCATCAGCTCTCCACATGGCTCTGTCCTGGGTGGCTGCACCCATTGAGTAGGGTTTATGCTGAAGGCCTTTAGTGCCACTTTCAGTGAGTCTTTGTAATGCTTTCTTTGACCTCCTTGGGAGCGCTTGCTTATTGTGAGTTCTTCGAAGAATAATTGTTTCGGGAGCCAGTGTTCTTCCATACGGGCTACGTGTCCCATCCAACGGAGCTGAGACTGCATCTAATGCAGTAAAGAAAGAAACATAACATGGGTGGATTTTGAGAATGATTTAACATATAAATGTGAAGTGGACATAAACATTTAACACGTCCCCCCATCTCTCTGTTATGCGTTTGTAAAGGACCAGTGCTAGACAATTTTACCCTTTCCTTCTGCTTTAGTAGAATGCATCATTTGATTAAAATTTAAATTCTTTAACTTTGTTTACGCTGATGAAAGTTTGTTGTCATAATATATTACTAGAGCATTTGTCTTTTTAAAAATGAATAAGCTTAGACTTCATTAAATGACTAGTTACATACACATGCACTTAACCTTACTTGATCATATATTCTGATGTAGTTTGGAAGAAGAAAGTACTGCATGAAATTTAAATTTTTACCTTAACTCGGAGTTGTTTCATCTTATTGAATTTTAATTTTTTACTTCCAACGTTTTAATTTTATTAAAATTGATGTCATAGAATTTAGACAATTATCTGCAATGGTGCTAATGAACTATGGAACACATCTTTCTTTTGTCTGCAACAATTTTATCATCATGTTCAAATCTGGTTTTTAAACAAATGAATTTACTTGTCGTTGCACAAAGTATTCCATAAATCCTCAAACTATATAATGGGGGGGGGGTGGCAGGAACGAGGGCAATGCCCCTGTCCCTCTGACACTGGGGGTGGGGGGGGGGCCTGTGTGATAATTTAAAGTAAAATTTGAATTGATTTCAATGCCCACTGCACATATCTTTTTTGTAGTAATTGTAGCGCAAAAAAAAGCACACCAAAATTAATATTAATACAAAATTTAAATGTAGAAATATTTTTATTTTAATTTAAAAGTATGGGCCTGCTTTTGGCTAAATATATTGTCAACATCCGGTACAATGTTTGTTGCTTCTAACAGAATTCTTATATATCAGCCAGGTAAATGTCTTCTGTCGGACCTTCGTTAGCCTCAAGTTTGTTGTTTAATTCTCCTGCCCTTACCTTTAAGTATTCCAAGATCATTCTGGATTAGACCTAGTTATTCTCTATGGTGGCATCTGGTGCTCAGCAAATTTACATATTTCCTGCTGAGACTGTAGAGCAGTGGTTCTCAACCTTCCTAATGCCATTTGGAAACTTTTCTTTTACTTACATAACCATTAAGTTGGGCAAAAGTTTTAGAAATGTAAGAGCATCTTCTTAATAATTATTTATTTGTATTTATATTTTTTGAAGATGTATTAATGAAATTTAAGAGTCAATAATTATTAAAAATGAAGCTTTAAGAATTAACAATTATTTTTAAAAAATCTATTTGTATTCCATTTGTTGTTGTGGTATCTCTCAAATTCTAAACTGGAAAAAAAAATAAACAACCACCTAAAATACAATTGAAGTTTTTCTTTAAACCAGAACAAAAGATATTTTTATGCTCAGCACAGTCAGCTGCCAAAATAAAATGTAATCTTTTCAGATGTATTTAAACCTGGATGCAACAGAAGGGAAATAAACGTAGACATGGTAACCATAAAGCACCCTATCTAACTCTGCTAACTTTTTAACATTGAAAATAACTTATTAATTACATGTAAATCCAGCGGGCTCATTTTACGCTTGGTTTTTTTTTTTTAATGTTCTCGCAAAAATGATTTAATTTTTCCTTGTTTATTTTCACTCTTTAGAAATATGACATGGACAACACAGAGCTGTGCCACACAAATCTTCAACTCCTTGGTGCTGGTGTGCACGTGGCAATCATGCAAGCATTTTTGCAGTCATTATGTCTCCATTCAAGGCTGTGAGATTTTCTTTGTTTTACTCATTTCTAAAGATGTGCAACCAAAGAAATAGTCAATTAAATAAGAAGCTATTTTTTGTAAAAGACAGTTTAGAAATGTTGAAGTTTTTTATCTAAAAAGATCAGTGGATATTTAAGCTCTTAGAAACACAACAGACTAAAAGATCAATGGATATGTAACATATTTATTAGAACTAAACGATCAATGGATATGTAACATATTTATTAGAACTAAAAGATCAAGGGATATGTAACATATTTATTAGAACTAAAAGATCAAGGAATATGTAACATATTTATTAGAAACAAGCACATTAAAAGGTTATTTATTTATTTTTTACAAAATGTTCATATTATGCTACATTTCCTATATTCAAGTTATTCATTAATTTAATATTCTTTTACCATTTAGCCTAAAGCGGATGATCTGTTAAAAAACCTGACAATGGGATTTCTCATAGAGTCAAGTGTTTGCCTGTGTTTAGCTATGGTCATCTTTAGCATTCTAATCAAGTAAGATCATAATATATATAAATTTATTAAAAAGTGATTCACTAAAAGGGGCACTCCATGTGTATACATATATATAATCTATGTATAATTTTTTGCTCAGCTGCTACTCTTCATTGTCTTATTGAGACGTTCCAAATTGATGTTTTCTAATTAACTAATTGATTTGAGGCGAGGAATACATTAATCACTACCATGACCATATCCATCACCTTGGCCTTATCCAGTACCATGAACTTTCCATCACCATGTCCTATCCACCACATCTATCCACAAACTATCAAGTGGGGAATGCTATTTCATGATTCAATAAAAGGGCCGTAGGAAGTAAATTATCAGCAGCATTCAAAATGTTTGATACAGCCAGTAAAGGCACAGCACTATAAACTTGTACATGGAACACTGAACATCGGTGTGATGTTTTACATTTCAGTCTTGTTGAGGCTGAAGAGTTGTTTTTTTTTTCCCTTTAGCTGTTGTGTAAGGGACTTAACTTCTAGACGACCTGCAGTTACTTTGGGAGCTCATCCAAAGCTAACAAATATTCATTCAGTTTGACCAAAGTGAACCAGTGCAAGTTTAATTCCAACCAGGATTCACCAAAGCCAACCAGGGCAAGTTTAATTCCAACCAGGATTCACCAAAGCCAACCAGGGCCAGTTTAATTCCATCAAGGGTTCACCAAAGCCAACCAGGGCAAGTTTAATTCCAACCAGGGTTTACCAAAGTCAACCAGGGCAAGTTTAATTCCAACAAGGGTTTACCAAAGTCAACCAGGGCAAGTTTAATTCTTACCAGGATTCACCAAAACCTGACCAAGTCTCATGCAAAGCAAACAAATACTGTTACAAATGCACACAAAACTCATTCCAAGCCTACCAAGAGTCATCCCAAGGCAACCAAATGCACACAAAACTCATTCCAAGCCTACCAAGAGCCATCCCAAGGCAACCAAATGCAGACAAAACTCATTCCAAGCCTACCAAGAGTCATCCCAAGGCAACCATCTGAAGCTGGTTGAAATATATCAACTTTTTGATTTATCACTCGGAAAAATGGGGTTACCTGAGTGCTTGGCAAAATGTCAAATGACAGATTATTCGCTGATTTCTCAGTGCTATGTTATTCCATTTAGATTAAGTAGCCTGGACCTCTCCCGCCATCTACTTAAGTTTTATACTTCTTGCATCAAGGTTCATTTTGATATTGTGTCCTGTCTGAGGTGTTTCATGTTATTCCATTTAGATTAAGTGGCCTTGACCTCTTCCACCATCTACTTAAGTTTAATACTTCTTGCATCAAGGTTCATTTTGATATTGTGTCCTGTCTGAGGTATTTCATTTAAAAATCCTAATTATTGTCTATAGTCAATTATGTTCAATCTTTCAAACTGTTTTTTTCTTAGGAAACTGAAAAGAGAAAAATCTGTGACACATCTGTAGCTCATTGGTAATAGGCTACATATTATTCCTTACCGAAATAAATAGGTCTGATGATGAAGTGAGTTTCCACACATATATACTTATCAATAACTCTACAATCTTTTGTAAATCATCACCGGTCCAATAAGTTATTCATGATTAACAACTTTTCATTTCATTTTAAGTTATTGTTAATTTTGAAAGCTCCAAATGATATATATAGAATGTTTGCCTTGATTTACCATGCCATACTTAAATTAATATCTACATTTTTTTAATGAGTGAAGAAAAGTAACCATTCATTACTCTCTTTTGTGACTTATAGATTATTTTTTTTTAAGATAATACTTATATAAAGCAAATCTTAATAAAATAAAGTCCCTGCTTTTAGAAATTTTAATCAATGACGCTTTGATTCAATGCAAAGTTTTGCTTTTTAGGTTCAAATTATATCTACATGTTTTTATGTTTTGCTAGTTATATTTACAATATTTTTATTAATGTTTTTGATTAAATTTAACTGAAGAAAAAAAAATGAAATTAACTTACTTCCAGATGATCTGCAGAATTATTGCAGTCTTTCTGCATTTGGCTATTTTGATTAGCCAGTTTGCCATGCTGGCTAATGGAATGGAACTGTGTAATATAATTGTGTTTGCCATTTTGAGGAAACCAATAGGTAAAAGTTAACTTGATTTTTGTTTAAATCTGATTTATGGACCTCATTTTTATGAAAGCAAAGGCAACTCAAATAATTTGGTTTACATGTTGTTTTGTTACTTGGAAAATATTTATTAAATTTTAGTAGCAAAAATATTTAAAAAATCAATGGAATTCACGTTTCATGTTTTTACCAGACATTCAGTCTTATCAGTGGGATAGCAAGGGTGGGGGGGGGGGGGGGGGGGGGGGGGCGGACCGCACTGGGTGCCACCATCTCAGTGTCTACTATCAGCAAGTGTCTCCTATCAGCAAGTGTCTCCTATCTGCAAGTGTCTCCTATCTGCAAGTGTCTCCTATCAGCAAGTGTCTGCTATCAGCAAGTGAAGAAGAATTATTGGTGTCTGTTCCAAAATTAACTTCTTTCTATGATGAGTTATCAGAGGATGAACTTGTAAAAAGAAATACCAAGGCTTAGAAGATATCTAAAGGCAGCTGATATTGAATCTCACAAATTCAAGGACTGATCATTATTTGATGTTTTGAAATTCATAGGTGAATGGGACTTCCTATTATCTTTTCCAATACTCTAGCTAAGCCTTCAATTGTTTCTTACAATATGTGTGTCTGTGGCTTCATGTGAGCAGAGCTTTTCAAAACTAAGGCTTATCAAGGCCTATTACAAGCCACCATGGGATAGTCAAGGCTTTCTGATCTGGCTCTTCTTCTTCTATATATTAAGGCCCCACGATCAATTTATTGATCATTTTGGCTCCTTTGCATGCAGAGGGGATTTGCAATATTTCTTTGCCTGGTGATGATGAAGGTATTTCACTGATTGCATGTGCTACTTTGTGAGGGAATCATGCACTGGGGGTTGAAAGGCTTGAGGCTCTACTATCAGTTGAAAGTGATATGGTGAAGGATATTGAATTTGATCAAGTGATTGACAGATGTGCAACTTTGAAGACCAGGAGAGGAACATTTTTAATCAAGTAAATTTAATGTAAAAATAATTATAACTTATTGTGGCTACTTCTTCTTCCATATTTTGAGGGCCCACAATCAATGTATTGGTCATTCTGGATCCTATGAATTTTTAAATACAGTTCTTAAATTGACCTTTAATTAATTTGTTTTTGTTCTTGTCATTGTTATACTGTTATACAACAACAAATCCATCATGGGAGTCGTGGGAGGTTGGGTGACATCATGAGTTTACCGCACCATGTGACACCAACCCTAGCTACGCCACTGAGTCATATCTGTACCATGGTAGCTTTTTACAAAATCAGATATCAGAATAAAGAAAGTATGATTATCTTCTTAATGGTTTTGAACTTTTAATTTGAACTTTTAATTTGAACTTTTAATTTGAACTTTTAATTTGAACTTTTAATTTGAACTTTTCATTTGAACTTTTCATTTGAACTTTTCATTTGAACTTTTCATTTGAACTTTTAATTTGAACTTTTCATTTGAACTTTTAATTTGAACTTTTCATTTGAACTTTTCATTTGAACTTTTCATTTGAACTTTTCATTTGAACTTTTCATTTGAACTTTTAATTTGAACTTTTTTGACCCCAATAGTTTTCACAACTAATCACAGCGTACTTCCTTTCTCATTTCTTGTGTTTTCCTCATTCCCTATAAACTACTTATTCCCTTATTTACACAGTCATCTCCATCTTTCTATTTTTTTTCGACACATCTCCTGTTAACCTTATCACAAATTATCTTAGACTTAATGAGATGGTTATTTTGAAATGACTTCATGTCAGTGTTCCTCTCAGGCAACTGATGCCTCTAACAAATTAGAATTATTGTAATATAGTTCTTTATAAGTTTCAAACATTTGTAATCTGTCTTCAAATTATGTTTCCTCATAAAAAGCAAGACTTTTAAAGTAGGGGTAGGAGTTCATTATAAATTGTATTATAGCATCATGTTTTAACAAAAATTTAGTTATTGACATATATTTAATTGTACTTGATTCCATGTATGTTGAACTAGAGGAAATGAAAACAGGGATACTGTTTTTAAACAAAAATTTAGTTATTGACATATATTTAATTGTACTTGATTCCATGTATGTTGAACTAGAGGAAATGAAAACAGGGATACTGTTTTTAAACAAAAATTAAGAATGTAAAGCCTAAAAAGCAAAACTTTGCATTGAATCAAAGGGCCATTTATTAAAATTTATAAAAGCAGGTACCTTATTTTATTAAGATTTGCTTTATATAAGTAATACCTTATAATTATTATTAAATTGGTTTAGGTGTGTAGCTCTAGATGGGCCGTGGTGGCACAGTGATGGGTGGCTTGATGTGCAGGACCTCTACCATTTCAATTTATTTATGTTACCCTGATGCATGGAATTCAATCTCGAGTGTTTTCTTGTATCATATATTTTTTTAAGTAACCCTTTTTACACTTAATTTTAATGATATAAAATTTAATACATTTTCTCACTGCAGCACAACCAATCATTATTGTTGTGGCAACACTGGCAGCAACCAAAGCCCAGGGGGTATGGGACCATCGATGAGTGAGTAGCATTTCCTCATTTGAGATGATGTCATTTATTTGTTTTGTAGGAATGTCTATTGTTTCAGATCAGATGCCTGTGTACATCAATGTTAACTTAATGAGACCATTTTTTTAAAAACCGGTAAATATTACAATTTTAAAATTAAAAACCGGGTGATCTAAAATCATGATTTGCCCAAAACGAAACAATTATTAGTGATCTCAATAAGAGCTCATCTTTCAGTGAGAAAATAAAATAAAATACTACTGCGATGCCACTTAGGATTAATTATATTTCTCATGGTTGATGCCAGGATATCAGATAGCGGTAATTGTTTTGGTCAATGAATTTTAAAAATTAAATTTTTAGTTCTGAACTGTTCTGGTTATAGCTTATGTGTGTTAAGATTGTTGATAGGGTCCTACATGTGTGTTAAGATTGTTGATAGGGTCCTAAATGTGTGTTAAGATTGTTGATAGGGTCCTATATGTGTGTTAAGATTGTTGATAGGGGCCTATATGTGTGTTAAGATTGTTGACAGGGTCCTATATGTGTGTTAAGATTGTTGATTAGGGTCCTATATGTGTGTTAAGATTGTTGATAGGGTCCTATATGTGGGTTAAGATTGTTGATAGGGTCATAAAAGTGTACGATTGTTGTCAAGGTCCCAAAATTGTGAAAAGATTTTTTTTAGGGTCCCTAAGTGTGTTAAGATTGGTTCCAGGCTCCTATAAGTGTGTTAAGATTGTTGTCATGGTCTGATAAAAGTGTTAAGATTGTTGTCATGGTCTGATAAAAGTGTTAAGATTGTTGTCATGGTCTGATAAAAGTGTTAAGATTGTTGTCATGGTCCTATAAATGTGTTAAGAATTTTTTCAGGGTCCCATAGGTGGTAACATTTTTTTTATTAGGGTCCAATAATTGTTCTAAGATTGTTGTCATGTCCCATAAGTGTGTTAAGTTTGTTGTCATGTCCCATAAGTGTGTTAAGATTGTTGTCATGTCCCATAAGTGTGTTAAGATTGTTGTCATGTCCCATAAGTATGTTAAGTTTGTTGTCATGTCCCATAAGTGTGTTAAGATTGTTGTCATGTCCCATAAGTGTGTTAAGTTTGTTGTCATGTCCCATAAGTGTGTTAAGATTGTTGTCATGTCCCATAAGTGTGTTAAGATTGTTGTCAGGGTCCCATTAGTGTGTTAAGATTGTTGTCATGTCCCATAAGTGTGTTAAGATTGTTGTCATGTCCCATAAGTGTGTTAAGATTGTTGTCATGTCCCATAAGTGTGTTAAGATTGTTGTCAGGGTCCTATAAGTGTGTTAAGATTGGTCGTAGGGTCACATGTGTGTGTTAAAATTGTAGTCAACGTCCCATAGTTGTGTTAAGATTGTAGTCATGATCCTAAAAGTGTGTTAAGATTGTTATCAGAGTCCCATGAGTGTGTTCAGATTGTAGTCATAATCGTGTCGGTGTGTTCAGATTGTAGTCATGATCCTATCAGTGTGTTCAGATTGTAGTCATGATCCTATCAGTGTGTTCAGATTGTAGTCATTGTCCTATCAGTGTGTTCAGATTGTAGTCATGATCCTATCAGTGTGTTCAGAGTGTAGTATGATCCTATAAGTTTGTTCAGATTGTAGTTTATGATCCTATAAGTGTGTTCAGATTGTAATCATGATCCTATAAGTGTTTTCAGATTGTAGTCATGATCCTATAAGTGTGTTCAGATTATAATCATGATCCTATAAGTGTTTTCAGATTGTTGTCATGATCCTATAAGTGTGTTCAGATTGTAATCATGATCCTATAAGTGTGTTCAGATTGTAGTCATGATCCTATAAGTGTGTTCAGATTATAATCATGATCCTATAAGTGTTTTCAGATTGTAGTCATGATCCTATAAGTGTGTTCAGATTATAATCATGATCCTATAAGTGTTTTCAGATTGTAGTCATGATCCTATAAGTATCTCCTTTTTTTTTAAAGTAGATTCAGACACCACTAAAAGGTAACTCTCTCTAATTAGAGTCAGATTCCATTACAAGGCAACTCTCTCTCTAATCAGATTCAGGCCCCATTAAAATGATAACTCTCTCTAATCAGAGACAACACACCTTTAAAATAGCCGTTTGCTCCAATCAGATTGAGACACCATTAAAACAGAAGCTCCTTCTAAGCATAGCCGGACACCACACAGATTTCTTGACTTAATAGGAGAGAACCAAGTAGCATGATTCCGTCTTTTACTAAGTGTAAAATTTGTGTATCAGTACACTCAATTTCAAACCAAAAGAATGTAACAACATACTGCTTTAAGTTATGTTCAACACACATTTTAAATATATCTTCAGATTCGAAGTGGCCTCTATGACCTCTACAAGCGAGTCAGATCCAGGCAGCTGCATAGTACTAGGACTAAAGCAGAAAAAAAGTAAGATTATTGAGGTGGCAGATTTAAAAAAAAAAAACACTCAACCAATGCATGTTCAGTTTCAGCAACTTAAAAAAATAAAATTAGACCTCAATTCCTTGACACGCATATATTGATCTTGTGTATCTCATTAAACATGGTTTAATCTGTGATCATTTAATTCTGTTGGTGACTTTTTGTTTACATTGTTACTGTAAGCAATAACCAGTAGCGGGTCTCACTCTGTATTTTTTTTAATTAAAAAAAACAAAAACTTTTGAATAAGCCTACACAATATATGCAAGGATATAAGTCATTATTTGTTTATAATTATTAAAACCTTAATGTTATTGTGTGAATCACAATAATAAAAGAGCATAAGCAAAGTGCAATAAATAAGATGATATAATCAGAAATCAAACAATAATCTTTTAAACTGTTTTTGTTTGTTACATAATTTAAATAATTAGATTCTATCATTTGAGATGTATGACTAATATTTTGATCTAAAATAAGAAATTTTGCTGCCATATAATTGTTTTAATTAAACTTGTTTCTATTTATCAGTTGTTCTTAACCATCCTAATGCCACGACCCTTTAATACAGTTCCTAATGTTGTGGTGATCCCCAACTATAAAATTACTTCATAAATATGTGTTTTCAGGTGGTTTTAGGTGACCCCTGTGAAAGGGTCGATTAAACCCCGAAAGGGGTCGTGACCCACAGGCTGAGAACCCCTTCTGTCTAGTTTGAGGGCATACCCTCTTGTACATACATTTTTGCAACATATCTTATTTTATATTATTTCTTTCAGGAAAATACATCATCATCATGTCCCTTAGTCCTTGGACCGTTGGGGCGCCACAGATGACTTGTGAACTATCCTCCTCCATTCGTCTCTATCTTCTGCACTACGCACAGCATCGCCCAGTTTTATTCCTGTCCACTCTTTGATGTTATCCTCCCAATACAACTGCAGTATTAAAGAAAATAACTACCAGGAATATTACAGAAGAAACCCGTCTATAAAGGATGCCTCGTGAATTATTTGAAAATTTCAAGAATTCGTATTCTTCAATTCGATCTGTAAACTTCTAAACATCTCAGTGTTTTACAACTTCAATTAGATTGCTGATCTATTTACAAATTAATATCATATTTGCATATAAAAGTATTTTTAAATATTTTGTCAAAAAGAACTTTATTATGTTTACTTATTAGCATTAGCAATAAAGTCAGTTTTTCAATAAAGAATATTTGATTTTAGAGAGTGATAAATTCCTGTGAAAAGCATAAAATTTGAAGGTTTTAAATATTTTTGTGTCTCATATATATTTTATAGAAACAACTTTTCAAGTTAACATTCAATCAGAATTCAAAGAATGAAGCTAAAGTTGTGATTAGTTTAAATGCTTGTGTTAAGAATTGTGTGATCTTGAAGTAAAAAAAACGTTTGTAACAAAAGAAAGTTTGATTTCAAAACGTAACACAGCAATCACAATGACTACGTTTAGAACAATTCCTTTAAAACATTGATATCAATTAGGAGTCTTAATGAATAAGGACACAATTTTTTAAAAAAATTATAAAAATTATAAGTGTGTTAAGTTAAAAGAACATATTAATATATGTAATTTAATGCCTGTATCAATCATTAAATTAAAAGTTTTTATGTGTGATGAAATTTTGGTGAATGTCAACTTTTATCACAGTTCTACTGTGTGGGGTCACAACAACACTAAACTTTAAAGTTTAACTTTGTCTTATATCAATTGGATTTTTAGATTGGATTTTTGACATGGAGTTAACAATATCTTTGCAAAGTCATCTCATTTTGTCTGAAATTGAGAGTATAAATAATAATCCTTGAAATTTGTTTCCTTATAGGGGACACAATTTTTAATATATTCCATTTAAACATATCCAAAATTGAGGGTTGTTTTCATATTATTTTTCTTATCAGTGCTTTCCATTTAATTTGTGTGTGCTTTTTACCATTTATAAAGAAAACCTTTTAAATGATAAGGTGTTCAGGAAGCCTTTATTTGACACTTGTGATTATTTATAAAAGGCCTGCATCTAAAATATATTTAACTTTGGATTAAAAACATTTTCTTAATAATCAAATGTTTATCAAGGTTATAATCTCTGCTTATTGTTGTCACTATTCTGATTCAATTTTATAAGAACTCTGAATGAAAAGTGTTAAAATTACTAGTTAAGTTTAAATGATTGAAGCAAAAACATGTTAAATACTTTTTGGCATAATCCAAGCCAGCCTGTACAGATTACTTTATGGCACAGCCCCAGCAGGTCTGTACAGATTACTTTATGGCACAGCCTGTACAGATAACTTTATGGCACAACCCCAGCAGGCCTGTACAGATTACTTTATGGCACAGCCCCAGCAGGCCTGTATAGATTACTTTATGGCACAGCCCCAGCAGGCCTGTACAGATTACTTTATGGCACAACCCCAGCAGGTCTGTACAGATTACTTTATGGCACAACCCCAGCAGGTCTGTACAGATTACTTTATGGCACAACCCCAGCAGGCCTGTACAGATTACTTTATGGCACAGCCCCAGCAGGCCTGTACAGATTACTTTATGGCACAACCCCAGCAGGCCTGTACAGATTACTTTATGGCACAACCCCAGCAGGCCTGTACAGATTACTTTATGGCACAACCCCAGCAGGCCAGTACTGAATACTTTATGGCACAGCCTGTACAGATTGTTTAAAATTTGGGATTGCCATTGTTTTTCTCTTATACAATTTTCCTACCATGTTTGATGTCATTAGATCAAATAGAGTGATCCAATTTCAGTATTACAATAATTTATAATTACAGAAAAATCATTTTTTATGACATTTGAAATCATTTTTAATGTGAGATCTTAAAAAATGTGTATATTTATCATATAGATTTAAAAACATATTATGTTTACATTAAATTATGTGGTAATTATGCATCCGTCTATTTAATATGCACTATGTTTTGACATAAATTGGCATGAAATGTGAAGTTCATGTGTAAATCTTATCACTAACATTGTTTAGATTTGGGACATGCCGTAATGTTATTTGACTGCATCGCTTTCAATATCCTTCACCTGCTACATTATAATGTGAAAGCAAATATTTAAAATCTTGTTTGATACCGGTAACATTGCTGTTGTTATCATTAGCACCGGGTCAACTGACTGACTACTTTTAAAACAGTCAACTAAGCAGGATTATTATAACAGCACAAATGGTATCAACTGTAGTCTTAAACTGAACCAGTCCAAATGGGAACGCTTTGTAAATAAAATTATAAAGCTAAAGAAAAAAATATCTTCATGTTTGTTATATATGTCTATGATTCTGTGCCATTATGGTTGAGTCTATTTCTTAACTTTATTTTTATTGTACACTAATCTCATTAGTGTTGAATTACTCTTCATTATAATCATTCAAGATTTAAATATTCAAGTATGTATTTCTGATTCTGTGTCATTTGACCAAGAGGGTGGAGTCTATTTCATAACCTTGTTTTTATTGTATAGTAATCTCATTACTGTTGAATTCCTCCTCATTAGAATCATTCAATTTTGAACAAACAAAATTTCTGATATCCCATGTAGTTTTGCTTCAAAAACAGTTTTTGCACAATTTCTAATTGTCTTTATATCAGAAAGTTTTTATGGACAAGCCATTTTAGGTCAAATATATTATGGAAATGTCATCTAAACTCAAATTTTTTTATGGAACAGTGAGCTTATGTTAAATTTTTATGGGCGGTCATTTTAGATAAAAAAATTTGTTGAAAAGTCATCTTAGGTCAAAATTTTTACTAACAAGATATTTTACTTCAAAATTTTACTGAGTGTCAACCATTTACTGACGCTTGGCAACCCTGGCTGGTGTAACATTGCTATATTCTAAGTATGTTGAGTTATTCACTTTGAACACTCTTCCTATTTTATTTTATCATTTGTATAATCCCCTTCTTACAGTTTCACTTTTTATGACCTTCTAAATTAAGAAGTATACAACTATTTGGCATAATAAACATTAATTAAGATGTATGAAATTGCAAGGCTTGGTAGCAGTGGCCAAAGCAAAGCTCTGGGATATTGTCTGTGTTTTCTTTAGAGTGAAGCTGCACCTTGTCATCTCTTAATATTTTTCTTGGCCTTAACTCTACAGCTATTCCCTTCTAAATTGTCAAATAATTTTAATTGTTTAAAAAATTTCCATTTTATTGTTACTTTGTATTTGCACACAATGCTTTAAAATATAAATTTTTATTCCTATCTAATCAAAATGTAAATAATTTTTGAAACCTTACTTTTTATTCATATATAGTCAAAATGTAAATAATTTTTGAAACCTTACTTTTTATTCATATATAGTCAAAATCTAAATAATTTTTGAAACCTTACTTTTTATTCATATATAGTCAAAATGTAAATAATTTTTGAAACCTTACTTTTTATTCATATATAGTCAAAATGTAAATAATTTTTGAAACCTTACTTTTTATTCATATATAGTCAAAATGTAAATAATTTTTGAGATCTTACTTTTTTTAATATTCAATTAATATAATATTGTTTGTTTTTTTATATTATCCACTGTAATGGGGGCTTTTTGGGACAATAAATCCATGCTTTTCTAATATTTAAATGTATAGAATGGTTTTAAAAGTAACCATTTTATTTCCATATTGAAATCTAAAAAAATTGTGGTTCTTTTAAATTCTTTTTTTTTTTTGGGTGATAATAACATTTTTAAATCTTTAAACTCCTGATTCTGTTTCCTGATTCTGTTTAAGTCAATATTGTGATAAATTGACAGTTTTCTGTTGATGAGATAAGGGTTAAGCTGCCATTTTATATTTATATTCCTATTTAATGGTGGTGCTGGTTAGTTTGGTCTTCCATTATGTATTTGTTTGATGAATTTTGCATGACAATGAATAATTGTTTGATTCATGTACAACATGAAATTTTTTCCCCTTTTGTTCACATTTAAAAAAAAAAAAAACATTTTTAAGTTTTAAAAAAAAATAATTTAATTTAAATTATTTTTTCACTTATGCATTTTTTTCCACTTTTGTTCACAATTTAGAACAAAATAATCAAAGGTAAAAAAAAAATTGAATTTTTTATTTTTTGTGTAAATTCACTCATGCGACTATTTTACCTTTTTGAAATTTTTGCATTATTTTTTTTTTTTAAACTTCTTTAAAATCAGTGAACAGCACTGCCAAAAATTTACTTTTCTTAGCTTGATTGACAATTATGACATACAAATAAAATGAGAGCGGACTAAGGGAGACAAGACGATTTAGCAGGTTCCCTCCCCTAGCTAAAACAAAAAAGGTCCCTTTAACACATATCGTACAATACTATTCCAATGGGGACAGCTTGTCAAGACATTGAACAAACAAAAAATATATTGAAAGCTCTGACCTTAGTCAAAATTCAGTGTAAAGCTACTTATTTTTTTTAAATATCTAAGTTAGACAATTGAGAAGTACAGGAAATATTGGAGATTTGAGGGTTGAAGTCAGTTCATATTTACTCTATTTATGTATTCATTGAAATGTAACTAAATCTTATTTTTGAAATATCTAAGTTGCACAATTAAGTATGAGAAGAAATATTGTGAGATTTGAGGCTTGAAGACAGTTTATATTTATTCTATTTATGTATTGATTGAAATCTAACTAAAGTTTATTTTCAAAAATTACTTTTATTTGGAAATTGTTAAAAATACATTAATAAGAATCAAAGAAGATTGTATTGTTATTTTTCTCAAAATGATATTTGTAAGAATGACCTAGGCTGACCATTAAAAGCTTTAATTATAAAGGGATTTAAATAACCTAAAAATCTTAAATCAATGATAGGTCTAATCTATTATTTTAAGGAAATCACATACATTTAAGCATAAATGATAAAGATAGATTGCATCAGCTTTTATATGTTTAGTTTATTATTATTATAAATTGGAAATAAACTTAATATATAAATTAAAGATCTGTTTTGATAATTTTCTATGTTTAAAGAGATAATAAATTGTTTTTTAAATACAACAAATGATATATTTAAGAATTATTTTTACGAAGATATATGAATGTTAATATTGCAAAATTAAAATAAAATAAATTGTATCTTAATGTCTTCAAACAATTTTGTAGTGAAATTTTTGATTTAACTAAATTAAAGAAGAAACAAAGATTGGATAAGAACTAAATTTAAACTTGCAAATCCAAAGCTTTGAGCTTATTTAATTTAATAACCGGAATTTTCCCTATTTAAAAGTTAATTTATCCAAATAATTGATTGCTTTTAAAATTGTTAATAAAACGCCCCAAACTTAAGCTTTGTATTTTTAGCATTTAATCATTATTACCGGTACCAAAAATGTACTTGCATCAAATTTATAAAGTAATAAAACTTAACGTTTAAAAACACTTTTAATAAGAAAATGCTATTTAAGTTATCAGTGGAGCAAAATTTCCTAGCCAAATAGCAATCACTAATTCACTTATCACTCACCCAAACCCTGTTTCAAACTACAGAATGAATGGGTAAAGAAGACCAGATTAAAGAGACCGTCCTTCATGGACAAGGTCCACAGTCTTGAGGAAGATGTGGTTTTATCCAAAAACAGGGAAAAAATTAAGGTGATCCCAGCGCGGGGCCCTCACGACAGCCTAACCTGACCAGAAATTCGTCTTGCCATGACAACCGCCAAAGCTACTAAAGGCAGCCCTCAACCATATCTATCAGTGGCAACGCTGAATACGATTAACGCTTACCCGGACAGCCTGGTCAAAGTCTTCACAGACGGCTCATGCTTTGCGAGGGAAAAGGGCAGTGGCTATGGTGCCCTTATCCAGTATCCCGCAGAGATAGCCTCACCTGAGGAGCTATCTGGCCCAAGCAGGGAAAACAGAACGAGCCTCGATGCGGAGATCGAGGCCATACTGGTAGCTCTGAAGAGGGTGCACCAACGCCTAGCAAAAAGGAAAAATTTCCCGGACGTAGTGGTCTTCACCGACTCACGCTCTGCTCTCGAGCATGTGGGGAGGGGCTCGACGAGACCACGATGGTAAATGCCATTCTGGAGACAGTAGGCAGCATCCAAGCAAAAGGCGGCCCGTTGAGGTGACGCAACATGACAGGGTGGACTTCCTAGCCAAAGAAGGCGCGGCCCAGCCGCAACTCGACAAAACCATGACTCAGACGAGAGTCACTACATGGTTGAAAGACCACTTTAGGAACAAGTGGTTTAGCCGTTGGGCCGCAGGGGAAACTGGACGACAGCTTTACCCGAAAAATGCAGCGACCAAGTAAGAGCGACCCCTGGTGGAAACTAAAAAGTGGAGAGCAAAGCCTCATCACCCAGATGAGAACGGGACACTGCGCGACACGCAGTTATCTGCATAGACTGGACGACAGGAAGGAACCAAGCTGCCGAGTTTGCGGCCAAGCAGACGAGACGGTGGCTCAATTGGTTATCACATGTCCTAGTGGGGGAACGAGGGCAGACGGTAGAGACCCGGAAGCCTGCCTTGAAAAATTGATTTACGGTGATGCCCAGCAGATGAGGCTAGCCGCCAAATCCATAGCCAGGGCCATAAGAGACCAAAGTCTCGACCCAAAAGAGAATTGACATTTATAAGTATTTTATGTGATGTATGAAATTGTATTTCGGTGCAAGTTCAAAACCTTGATTAACAGATTGTTGGACAAAACACGGAGCATATGTGTATCAGTGTAAAATATAAATTAGTAATGATAGGCCTACATGCGCCCCCCTCCCCCCTTAAAAAAAAAAATAAAAAATTCCTTAACAGAATTCTTACACACCGTTTCTTTAATTTTACACGACGCTGCAGCCTCTGCCCTAATGCTATGTATACGTTGCCCTAATGCTATATATACGTTAACGTATTACAACCAAGATCGCGAAGAAGAGCCTGCTACGAACTGCTAATTACATACGTAGTTCAATAGCTTCGTTTAGTCTTGGGCGAATTAGTAACAACACCAAGGTCAATGGTTGATATGATTCTTTATTCAACAATAAACTCAACAGCGTGCCTTCACCCTTCCACCGTCTCTCTGCACCCCACTAACTACCACAACCATAAACAACGAACAACGTCATCTTTCATAGCCCAAGACATCACAAATAAAAAGCACCTATAAACAGCTACACTAACTAATCTCCACACCAAAACACGCACCCACTGAATAATTAATGAACAGTGCCAATGTCTGCTTTAGTCTCAATAGCATTGCTCAATTAAACAACGCCGAAACACAAGGTTTTTCATATAAATCTTTTAGAAAATGTAATATCCTCCTTTTTTTTTTTTCTTTTTTTTTTTTTTTTTGGGGGGGGGGGGGGGGGGGGGTGTCTGGAATGTAAAAAAAATAAACCTTCAATCTAAACACTTTATAAAAAATTCAAAAAACACCTCCCCCCCCCCCCCCATGCCGGCCTTACAACCACACATTTGTTCACGCCCCTGAACTATGTTGATTATTTATGACCCATCCGCTTTTACCCCGCAGATTTATTTCTCCAACTATTATTTTCAGGAAAATTACATCAAATATTACGCACCTAAAGCACTTGAGATTTTAAAAAAATCCAACTCATTTAGCAAATTTTTTTGTTGCAGTAATCGGGAATTTCAATTTGCGAAATCATATTTCTTTCACGTCCCTTTTGAAAAGCAGATACAAACTTATTTTTGCGTTTTGGGGCTGTCAGTTCGATAGAATATGTTGTTATCGCCAACGAGTCAAAGTGCCAAGTTTCAGCTCGATAGGTTGATTGGATGTGGGTCAATTAGCCATCCGAAGATTTTTCCAGCTGGTCATACGAGCATTATGTCACCTATTATGTTGTCACCAGAGTATTATGTCACCTAACTAGGTTGTCACCAGAACGATGTATCACCTAATTAGGTTGTCACAAGAGCATTGTGTCACCTAACTAGGTTGTCAATGAGTGACCCTTGCCTTCCAACTGCAGACAGTATTTAGAATAACATTTTGGGTACTTTTAAGGAAAATACCAACTTAAAATTTAAAAGGGGGACAAATTATGTAACTTTTAATTAATAAAAGACAAGATTTATTTTTATTTTAAAATTTAAATTCAGGAGATAAAATGGATCTAGTTATATCCCAGCTTATTAAGGGTATTCTATTTATGAGGCAAGATTTTAATTTTAAGTTATTAATTTTTGTTGTGGCAATTAACTACACTTCAGTGATTAGCTAATGCTTTGGATTGGCTTAGTAAAGTAATAGCATTTCTCCAATGTCTGGTTTAAGTGACCTTATAATAAGTTATATCAACACATGAATAAATATGGAGTTTATAAATCTTTTGACAACTCTGTTTTGCTATTCACCTTCATCCCCTAAAACATTGTTATCAATTGACTAAAAATACAAATCTACTGTAGGTTTTGATCCAGTGATTTCCAAACATGAATGCCACTTACTGATTACCATAGAAAAAAAAAGGCTGCTGACTAGTGTTTCTATCCTTCTTGCTGGGTTCTATTTTCTTGTACCCAAAAACATTGCATCATGAACATCATGAACATTACAGAATTTAAAAAAATAAACTGATCATCAAGAAATATTTTTATTTCAACAATTTGTATGTATTATTTGAAATATTGCTTCAACAAGGAATCCAACAAGATCTTCACAGCATTAAAATTAATAAAAAGATATTTTACAAATGCTTCACATTCAAGTTTTACAATCCATTCTTCATAAAATGAAATGTTTCTCATCATTCATCGACTCTGTAAAGAGTTAATTATTTACCAAAGCTTTCTACTCAAATGCACAATTTAAACTTTTATTAAGCTCACTATTTTTTCTTTCATAAATTTATTTTAGCATTACAACATCTTCATTTTTTTTTAACACAAAATATCATAACTTGCAGAAACAGATAATTCAACAAACCCATCTTTTGTCAACAATGAGTTATGTAAAAACTGACATCTATTTTCATTCACTCATGTCACTGATAATATGTTTACACACTTCACTGCTAAATTGTTCACACACTTCACTGCTAAATTGTTTACACACGTCACTGATAAAATGCTCACAAACCTCACTGCTAAAATGCTCACAAACATCACTGCTAAAATGCTCACAAACATCACTGATAAAATGCTCACAAACATTACTGATAAAATGCTCACAAACATCACTGATAAAATGCTCACAAACATTACTGCTAAAATGTTCACAAACATCACTGATAAAATGTTCACAAACATCACTGATGAAATCCTCACAAACATCACTGCTAAAATGCTCACAAACATCACTGATAAAATGCTCACAAACATTTCTGATCACTGATAAAATGTTCATAAACATTTAAGAGATAAACTTACAAAACATGTCAACATTATTATTATCATCTGTTTTACTCACCTCACAAATTTTCTCACCAAAAAATGGCAAAAATGGAAGTCTGTGAAATAAAGATATAGTCAGGATATGTTGCATTTACTTGAGTTCTGCATAAACTTGTAACAATGAGATTGCATCACAACATTATGTATCACAATTACAACATCATGTATCACAATTGCATTAAAATAAAATTATAAAACAACAAAAACAAACAACCAACCAAAACTAAAATAATTTAAATTAGAAAGAAAATTACATTAAGAAAGAACATGTATGATCTTAAAATGTTTCTTTAAAACAAAAAAAAAAGCCATCAACAGAAAAGAAAAGTAAAAACAACCTAAAACATTGTAAAACAATTTTTTTTAAAGCAATTGAAAAGGCAAGAATAACATTTTTTACTCCAGAATCAGTTTCTGAAATACAATTGATAGACAAGGAAACGCACTGAACTGATCTTCTTCTCCTCTAATTTAAACAGAAAATATCACAAGGGGCTTATCTTATCAAATTTTAGAGAATTAATGCCTTGCCCTAAGCCATACTTGGAATTGAGCTTGAGTGAGATGCATGAAGATTCCCACACTCCCCCCCCCCCCAACCACACACACTCTTGTTTACCTTACAACTTGACTCCTAACAAAAATTAATTGCTGCTGATGCTCCTACTTCAAAACGCAGTTAAGATAAAATATTATTATCAAATTTTAGAGAATTAATGCCTTGCCCTAAGCCATACTTGGAATTGAGCTTGAGTGAGATGCATGAAAATTCCCACACACCCCCCCCCCCAACCACACACACTCTTGTTTACCTTACAACTTGACTCCTAACAAAAATTAATTGCTGCTGATGCTCCTACTTCAAAACGCAGTTAAGATAAAATATTCACATCTGGTTCTCTTAAATTATCTAGCTGATTTACTTAGTTTTCTGTGACAGAAAGCCCGGGAGAAAGTTGATGAAAACACAAATGACCAAGTATTTTTCAGCACGTGTGAAAATATTGCTTTGTTTTTATTTTTGTAATAAAGTTTCAGAAACTTATCGTAAGTGCTCACATAAATGATAAAATAATAAAAACTCAAAAATGAATTTGTTGGTTAAACGTAATGTAAAAATCCATGAATGAGTATTTAATTTAAAAATGTGTCTCAAATAAATGTCACATTTATGAATGAATCTCAGCATTTATGATCTTTTAATATCTGCTGGCACAGCTCCTTAATTTTTCTTTAATAAAGTATTGGTCATGATTTATACATTTATGTAATCCTTTAGTAAAAATGTAAGCTACTGGTTAATAGTGATATTGTAATCTTGCTTGAATAAAATTAAATGATTTCAGTATGCGTTCATCTTTTATTTAAATTGCCCGATTATAACATAATTATTTCATGAGATTTAAATTTTATCACAAGCCAGAAGACTTTCATATGAATTGCCAAAGCTGTGAGTGTTGATCAGGATCAGAAGACTTTCATATGAACTGCCAGAGCTGTGAATGTTGATCAGGATCACATTCTCGTAGTGCAAGATTTTTCCAACCCAAGACACTTGCTTGAACAGCAAGGCAAAGATGGGTTCCCACATGAAGCAGATTGCCAGCCTGTAAAAAAACAACAGACAATATGTAATAAAAATCAATGCTTAAATTGTAGTAGTTTGTAATAAAAATCAATGCTTAAATTGTAGTAGTTTGTAATAAAATAATTGCTTAAATTGTAGTAGTTTGTAATCAAATTCATATAAAAGTTTACTAAACAACGTATAAACATAATGTTTAAACAACAATTTAAATATTTTACAATCTCATTAAAAATACCTGTACTGTAAGTAATAAATAATTTTTAGCAAGTATTAAGTGGAAGTTTTATATTATATGAGATTTCCTATTGAGGCCAAAACATATTTAAGAATGTTTTATTTATGATGGCTACTGTTAAGGTGGCAAGATTTAAGCTTGTACAAAATAATATATACATTTTTGCTACAAATTTCTTTATGTATTATTAGTTCAAAACTGCTTGTTACAATATGTTATAATATGTTGAGTATGCTCTTTTACATCTTTAATTTTAATACACAGTGAGTGGGTAAAATAATTTTGTTAAAGTCCCCTTGCATGAAACTGTGAACAAATATGTGTTCAGATATTCATACAAATGATGCTATAGAACTTACCTTTGTATACATCCACTGGTTTCCTTGAGCACGTTTGGAGTCACACTCATAAATTTCAACATCATTTTCTCCCACCAAGTCACTGGTAAAAAGCAATGAAGCCATCGATGAAGGGCCAGAAAAACTTTTCTTATATTTCAGTAATAACTTTAGCAAGTTGAGGGATGGCTCACTTGGTGAGTTAAGTTTAAGGCTTTCATTTGTCGCTACGTTCAAAGCAGCAGAAATTTTTCTGTTGATGTTTTTATCATTTTGGAAACTATTTTTTGAGAATTGAGTTAAATACGATTGAGTATTGTAATCCAAATCAGCCATAGCACTCTCTTTATCTTGTAACTTAGTTGGGTTGTCGTCTTCTCCAGCAGGTATTAGATCCCTAAAATAGGATCGCCTGTTTCTTTTAGCTTCGGTTAATGTCATATCAACTCTTGTTCCAGATTTATTCCATTTGGTTCTTTTTATTTTTTCATCAGAACTCATGAACTCTCCTGGCAGAGTTCGGTCCCAAGGTGACTGAAAGAAATTAATTTGTGGCTGGGGCACAAAGAATTCAGACAATGTGTCTTTCCTCTTTGGTTCATGCCCTTGGGATTTTAATTGCTCTGGAATGTTCTGTTTAGAAATTAAACATTTGTTGTTGTACAGTTTTAATTGGCCAGATTTCATTAGGTACCAGATTGTAGTAGGTCTGACATACCAATCAATCATGTGTAGTGCATCATCAGCTAATGAAGAAAAGGGGAAAAAACCTTGTTATAAAAATCTGTTTAAAATATTGTTTAGGATTTTATCACTAAAGAGCAAAACTGCATTATCATTAAGTTGATTTTATTGTTAAGTTCTCTCACTGATGTCCCTTTAATCTATTAAAAGTGATAAGACATATCAATTAAAAACTTATAAAACACTTTATAGCAGTCATTCCCCAATGAAATAATATGTTAAAATATTTTTACAAACATTTTGTTGTACCATGTTTAATTAAAAGGTAATAATTTTTTTTTAAACATCCATTATATTTATATAGTGTTACATGACTAAAAGAAATATTATAATAAGTCACCCCCTCCCCAATAAAGGAATAGTGTTGATTGAAAATGCACATAATTATGCAAAGAGCAAAGTTGAATATTTTCAAAATTAAATTAATTCAAGAAATTCAATTGTTAACCTGCATTAAATTATCTTATGTGATTAGTGAGGTAGTTAGATAATATTAATGAGAGTCAATGAGAGGTCCAAGCATCCATATAAAATTTTTATTGCTTAAAAATAATTCTAATGTTCCAATGCGTTTTGTGGTGCATAAAGTCACATTTTAATATTTTTGGTTTAATCACCACATAAATTTATTACTCGTGTATAAAATTCATTACTCAAATTATAAAATTTGTTTCTCACATGTAACATTTTTTACTCACATATATAAAAAAAGTTTTTTACTTACGTAAAGCAGCTAACATTAGGACTGTTTCGTTTATTGCCACTTGGGTCAGTTTCCCTCTCTTTACAATTTCTCCATGAAGCTGCAGATTTGGTTCAACATTTTGAAGGAACCAGATAAAGTTTCCACAATGACTCTTTTGGATATTACCTGGCATTTCTTCCTCCCCATCAAACAACTTTTGGTTTGAACTATATTTACAAAATATGGAAAATTTTCAGTAAATTTTTTTTTTTTAAACTTGCAAAATATACCCGGTAGAACAATCTATGGTTATATAGAACAATCTATGGTTATATAGAACAATCTATGGTTATATAGACCAACCTATTCAAAGCATTGAAAATTTAAGAACTTAAGGATTAACATAAATAAAAAACAACTAAAACCAACTTATAACTTTGCAAATTTTGCAGTGTATAAATCAAATATAAACATGTCAATTTTTTACAAGTGAATAGTTTTATACATACTTTGGTATATGCTCATAAACAAACTGGCCAAAGTCATCCATCCACAGTTGTACAATATGTTTCCGTTCATTTGAATAGATTGGATCTATAGGCAGAAAAAAAAACATTTAATTATTAAGAAATTTGATTTTTAAAAACTTTACATTGATCATATTTATAAATTGATGTAAAACTTTGATAAAAATGTTAAGTTTAATCAGAGCTAGATTGTAGTACACACTATTCTTACCCAAAATTATACTACAAAATATTTCTGGTTGCACATAAGAAACTATTGAACACCAATTTTTGTTTTAACACATTTGCTGCATAGCCAAACTAATCATTATTTCCACTAAAAGACATGCTTTAGAATATGTGGGTTTTCTGACACCGATCTTTGACATTTATCTGGTATTTTTTATTTTTTTATTTTGGGAAATTTGAATACCTTTGAGCTTAGCAGGAAACAGACAAATAAATCTCATGTGTTTAAGGCAATTCTGTCTTGTTCATCATTTTTACAATAGAAGCCATCAGTTCTACAATGCAGGCCATCAGTTCTACAACCCAAGCCATCAGTTCAACAACACAAGCCACCAGTTCTACATCACAGGCCATCAGGTCTACAATACAAGCCATCAGTTATACAACACAGGCCATCAGGTCTACAATACAAGCCATCAGTTCTACAACACAGGCCATCAGGTCTATAATACAAGCCATCAGTTCTACAACACAGGAAATCAGTTCTACAACACAGCCCATCAGTTAAACAACACAGGCCATCAGTTCTACAACACAGGCAATCAGTTCTAAAACACAGCCCATTAGTTCAACAACACAGCCCATCAGTTCAACAACACAGGCCACCAGTTCTACAACACAGGCCACCAGTTCTACAACACAGATCATCAGTTCTACAATATTCTCCAGATATGATCTACTTTATTATTTATTCAATTGTAAATTCAAAGGAAACTTGCATGGTTGGAATAACCAATATTCAAATTTTCTCATTTAATTTACATGTAAAAATATGTTCAATAGACCTACCAAGCTCCAGATCTGCCACTGGGGCTGTCTTAGTTGCCAGGTAACCCACATGAGAGCACAGAATCAATTCAATCTTTCCTCCGCACATCCAAGTCCTAGAGATAGGAAATTGATTTATGAATCAGTGGGTCAGGATGAATGATCAGTGGGTCATGATGAATGAATCAGTGGGTCATGATGAGTTTTATAACATTATTGAAGAAGATCCATTGGCTGTTACTTTGACACAAAATTATTTATTATTTGCTTACATGTTTCTCAGTTTGGCCATAATTCCTACCACACAAATATGATTTAAATTACCTAAATGAAATCTCGATGTGAAGTGTGTCAATCGCCGTAAGAGTGTCATCATAGCCTCCGATGGTTGTCAAAATTTTCTTGTGGGCGGCAAATATACCATCAGCTATGACTGGATTGGGAATTTTTACATCAATTGATGTAGGAGGGTCCTGCAGAAATTAAAAAATGTGATTATTTTTAAAGTTATGAAAGTAGATGGTTAAAAAGAAAAGTTTTCATTACAATTCATTTTATTACTGAGCTAAAAGCATTAAAGAAACATTATGCTAAAGGTGTTGGTGTTAAAAATAGATCTAAGATGAAAATATCAGAAGGTCTTGAGATAATAGGTTTCTGTTGTGGGTCACCGTGACCTTAGACTGACCTTGACCTGCCTCCTAATGGTTCTCAAGTCCCAGGTAAAAGATCCCACCGTTGTTTTGTTCATGTTTTCTGTTATGTATCTGGAAAGTCATTTGGGGCTTAATTTAGTTTTCTCATGAAATGTTCTCCTTACATCTAAGTTCATAATAACAGAATAAACAACTCATAAAGGCATGCATACAGAACCATTCAACACATACAGTTATGTTAGACCTTAAATCACACAAGACTTGAACATACAAAGCATATAATTTATACCAAGTAATCCAAATGATGTCAATATTTATCAACATATGGAAAAAACAATTTTTCTTTGCAAACATGTTTCAAGGGTCTCAATGACATGCGAGTATTACATTAGGGCTTCTAGATGACATGTGAGTATTAGATTAGGGCTCCTTGTTGAAATGTGAGTATTAGATTAGGGCTCCTAGATGACATGTGAGTATTAGATTAGGGCTCCTCAATGACATGTGAGTATTAGATTAGGGCTCCTAAATGAAATGTGAGTATTAGATTAGAGCTCCTAGATGACATGTGAGTATTAGATTGGGGCTCCTAGATGACATGGGAGTATTAGATTATGGCTCCTAGAAGACATGTGAGTATTAGATTAGGGCTAAAACCCAACCCAAACCTCAACACCCCCCACCCCACACAAAAATATTTAAAAAGTGTGTTCCAGTTAGAATACATTTTTAAGTCTAAAGGAATAAAGATATTTAGTATAGGGATACTGTAAAGTGTTTGGATACATAGATACACCTCTAGCATGTAAGATAAGTATGATAGGCTTTGTAAACACAACAAGTTGACCCACTCAAAAGTGTGGTAGTCAATCCTGTCCACCACAGGCACTGCCACTGTCTTCAAATCCGCCTGTATCCGGTCCAAAAGTGGTGCCAGCCAACCCTCGGTGCACTCGCAACGAGAGTGAAGAAAGACGCCTACATCCCCTGACATTTTTAGGACGCCTTGCCAGCGAGCTTTAGCCAGGCCTATGTGTTCAGGCAGACGGAGGATGCGAACCTGATTGAATAAATTAGTTGAAGTGACATAATTTGTTGAACCAAACATGTAAATGATTGATGAGTTCAACCCACCATACTAAAGACATGTCTTCAGCCCACGGTACTAATGACATGTGTTCAGCCCACCATACTAATGACATGTGTTCAGTTCACCATACTAAAGACATGTGTTCAGTTCACCATACTAAAGACATGTGTTCATCCCACCATAATAATGACATGTGTTCAGCCCACAATACTAAAGACATGTGTTCAGCCCACCATACTAATGACATGTATTCAGTTCACCATACTAAAGACATGTGTTCAGTTCACCATACTAAAGACATGTGTTCATCCCACCATAATAATGACATGTGTTCAGCCCACAATACTAAAGACATGTGTTCAGCCCACCATACTAATGACATGTATTCAGTTCACCATACTAATGACATGTGTTCAGTTCACCATACTAAAGACATGTGTTCAGCCAACCATACTAAAGACATGTGTTCAGTCCACCATACTAAAGACATGTGACCAGCCCACCATACTAAAGGCATGTGTTCAGCCCACCATACTAATTACATGTATTCAGTTCACCATACTAATGACATGTGTTCAGTTCACCATACTAAAGACATGTGTTCAGCCCACCATACTAATTACATGTATTCAGTTCACCATACTAATGACATGTGTTCAGCCCACCATACTAATGACATGTGTTCAGCCTTCCCTATTCAAAGAAATATGTGTAAAAAACAAGTTGTTGATGACACATATCACCAACCTGTCATATTAATAACAGATGGTTTCAAACAAGTTTTAAAAGACATATCTGAAAATCCACTTTGTTTATGACATGTAGAAAATGCAACTTGTCACAATACAAGTGTGCAACCCACTTTGTCATTGAAGTGTACAAACCAGTAGCTAATGAGACAGTGACACAGCCCACTTTGTCAATGACATGTGTACAGATCACTTAATGAATGGATCATATGTACAACCAACCTTGTTAATAACAGATGTGTACCGTTCAAGTCTGGGATATATCAGAACATCAGACGTTGAAGCATCATCCACCAGTATAATCTCTTTCAGTAAAGATGGTGGCGACCTGCAGGGAAAAGGAAAAAAAAAAAGCAGCATTAGGTCAAATTGAAGGATTTAATTTCGATTGTTTCATTTCATATACTAAACTAGCTATAGCCTGTAGCCCACCAAACAAGGACGGTCTCACTGCATGAACGTCCTATCTGCTTTTTAAGTTTCTTGACAAAACATGTATTCAATGGACACACATTATAAGTTTCCCAATTAATGAAGCACCTTTACACACCAAATGCACCTTTCTACAACATTGTGAACAGTCCTCACCTTTCTTTAAAACTGTGCACAGTCTTCATCTTTCCACTACACTGTACACAGTCCTCACCTTTCTACAACACTGTACACAGTCCTCACCTTTCTACAACATTGTACACAGTCCTCACCTTTCTACAATACTGTACACCGTTCTCACCTTTCTACAACATTGTACACAGTCGTCACCTTTCTACAACACTGTACACAGTCCTCACCTTGCACAATGCTGTACATAGTTCTCACCTTTCTACAACATTGTACACAGTCCTCACCTTTCTACAATATTGTACACAGTCCTCACCTTTCTACAACACTGTACACAGTCCTCACCTTTCTACAACATTGTACACAGACCTCACCTTTCTACAACACTGTACACAGTCCTCACGTTTCTACAATACTGTACACAATCCTCACCTTGCACAATGCTGTACATAGTTCTCACCTTTCTACAACATTGTACACAGTCCTCACCTTTCTACAATATTGTACACAGTCCTCACCTTTCTACAACACTGTACACAGTCCTCACCTTTCTACAACATTGTACACAGACCTCACCTTTCTACAACACTGTACACAGTCCTCACGTTTCTACAATACTGTACACAATCCTCACCTTGCACAATGCTGTATGCAGTCCTCATCTTGTCCAACACTGTACTTAGTCCTCACCTTTCTACAATACTGTACACGGTCCTCACCTTTCTACAATACTGTACACAGTCTTCACCTTTCTACAACATTGTACACAGTCATCATCTTTCTACAACACTGTACTCAGTCCTCACCTTTCTATACACTGTACACAGTTCTCACCTTTCTACAACATTGTACCCAGTCGTCACCTTTCTTTACACTGTACATAGTTCTCACCTTCCAACAATATTGTACACAAACCTCACCTTTCTACAACACTGTACACGGTCCTCATGAGCGTGGTCCAGGGTTCATTGTCCACCACTATGATGACAGAGGCAGTAAGCGATGGCTCTTGGCTGGCAGTCTGGTTACATGCTGGCTCCCTGACATCTGGCAGCCGTCTGTTCATGGAGATCCTGTCGCTCAGGTACTTGTTAAAGGCGAACTCCTTGTATCCTGTCTGGTTGGGACCACAAAAAAAGATGCTTTTTACAGATCCCATCAACATGACTTTCATAGGGCAACATTTTAAATAATACAAGGCAGCACCTTTTAATTATAATAATAATAATTTTAAATAGCACCTCGCCACCTCGCATTCCCACTCTTTCGCCGGTTTTCTCCTGGGATACCTCCAAAGTGTCCTCGTTTTATAGCCATTTTCATTGTTTCTATAGTATAGTAGTTACTATCCTAGTGTCTCATTTTTATTCTAGTTAGTTTACATGTTTTTAATAATTGTAAAGCTCTTGGAGCTTTAAGGTAAGCGCTATATAAAAATGTCTAAATAAATAAATAAATAAATAAATAAACTAAATAAATAAATTAATTAAATAAATAAATAAATGTCTAAATAAATAAATACCTTCTACGGATTTGTCTCTATTTCCCTGGACTTTTTTTCATTATGCATTACAATTATCCATAGTTTTTTAAAGATTTATTTAACTACTTTTGCGGTAAATACGAATTTTCTAGACAATAAATGAATAAATAAAAATAATAAAAATGTCACAGATTTCATAATGAATATTCACTAATGGGAGACAAGTCATGAATTTAATACTTCTTGTGCATAACATACAGAGTTTTGGGACTTGGGAGGACTGGCCAATCAGAGTGTTTGATTGGTTTAGGAAAAAAATGTGGTGGAGAGGGAACAGAAATTGGGATCTGTGACCCAATGCCGGGGTACGTGACCCAATGCCGGGGTACATGACCCAATGCCGGAGTATGTGACCCCATGCCGGGGTCTGTGACCTAATGCCGGGGTTTGTGACACAATGCGTGATCTGTGTCACAATGCGTGATCTGTGACACAATGTCTGATCTGTGACATAATGCGGGGTCTGTGACCCAATGCCTACTTAATTAATATTTGGTAACATGCATTTTAAAATTATTTGTTTAAATTAAAGGCACCCCTTGTCCATTTTAAAACATTGTCATTTCGTCCAGCACTGTCAGCAGTTTAGCTGATGCTGATACCATCTACATAACTGTCAGTGTGACATTACAATGATTGAAAAAACAAAATCGATCAACGCTTAAACGTAAGGCCATGGCTTCAGGAGATAAACACCTTGCTGCATTGCGCCACAGAGTAGTTGAGACAACAAGGGAGTGCTTTCAACCTATGGGTGAGGGCAAAAACCACAATTACAGTTTCATAAAGGACGTTCCTTTTACAGGGTTCTCCCATGGTGCCGCCTTACGTCGTACGGTCCTGGTGGTGTACTAAACACGTCGTTAAGCTCCAGTAATGTTGTACTTAGGTACGTATTTCATGGCATAACGACGCAACGTTTCGAAGAAGCCGTGGAAGGATGTAGTCAACCCGTGCTCCGTGGAATCCTGGGGGGCACCATGATTGAAAAATGTTGAGAATCCCTGGTCTAATTTATTTTCAACTCCGACTCCAGTCCTGGAAGTATTTACGCCGTCCGTAGGTGGATATAAAGCTGAGACGCCCAGTACAACCATTACAAAGTTGGATAACAAACGAAGAAGCGTTTTACGTTTTAATTACTCAAGAGGACAATGGTGTAAAGAGGACGATGGTGTAAAGAGGACGATGGTGTAAAGAGGACGATGGTGTAAAGAGGACGATGGTGTAAAGAGGACGATGGTGTAAAGAGGACGATGGTGTAAAGAGGACGATGGTGTAAAGAGGACGATGGTGTAAAGAGGACGATGGTGTAAAGAGGACGATGGTGTAAAGAGGACGATGGTGTAAAGAGGACGATGGTGTAAAGAGGACGATGGTGTAAAGAGGACGATGGTGTAAAGAGGACGATGGTGTAAAGAGGACGATGGTGTAAAGAGGACGATGGTGTAAAGAGGACAATGGTGTAAAGAGGACAATGGTGTAAAGAGGACAATGGTGTAAAGAGGACAATGGTGTAAAGAGGACAATGGTGTAGAGAGGACAATGGTGTAAAGAGAAAGATGGTGTAAAGAGAACGATGGTGTAAAGAGGACGATGGTGTAAAGAGAACAATGGTGTAAAGAGGACGATGGTGTAAAGAGGACGATGGTGTAAAGAGGACAATGGTGTAAAGAGGACAATGGTGTAAAGAGGACAATGGTGTAAAGAGAACGATGGTGTAAAGAGAACGATGGTGTAAAGAGGACGATGGTGTAAAGAGAACGATGGTGTAAAGAGGACGATGGTGTAAAGAGGACGATGGTGTAAAGAGGACGATGGTGTAAAGAGGACGATGGTGTAAAGAGGACAATGGTGTAAAGAGGACAATGGTGTAAAGAGGACAATGGTGTAAAGAGGACAATGGTGTAAAGAGAACAATGGTGTAAAGAGGACAATGGTGTAAAGAGAACAATGGTGTAAAGAGAACAATGGTGTAAAGAGGACAATGGTGTAAAGAGGACATTGGTGTAAAGAGGACAATGGTGTAAAGAGAACAATGGTGTAAAGAGGACAATGGTGTAAAGAGAACAATGGTGTAAAGAGGATGATGGTGTAAAGAGGACGATGGTGTAAAGAGAACAATGGTGTAAAGAGGACAATGGTGTAAAGAGAACAATGGTGTAAAGAGAACAATGTTGTACGGAGAACAATGGTGTAAAGAGAACTGTAGGGGTAAACAAACCAAATCTTTAGGTGGATAAATCTCAAGAATAGAAGATATGCCTCATCGATTTTATGAACAGCCCATTTTAACGTGTGTAAGTGTAGGTGGGGGTGGGGGAGGGGGATCCTTGTATTGACATATACAGGGGAGGACGTGATACGGCAATGTGTGTAAAAACATAGAAACGGCTATCTCCAAGGCTGGAACAATCAAGTGTTCTCTGGTGGTTGGTCTTGACACGGCCATATTCAATATATTTAAGGCTAAACTTAAAAAAAAAAAAATTTTTGCTTACCAAATATTCGTCAGTGTGCACCGGACTCAACTTCGCCGTGTCGATCCTCACACCGGTGCCGTACTGACCCCACGCGACCAGCTCAGCCATGTCCGGCAGGACGTACGTCACGTCGTGACTGGCGGCGTTTAGGGTCAGTTTCGTTCGTTCGCTGGCTTCATCGATCCTCAGCTGTGCCGTGACCTCGAGCTCGCCGTCCGCCTGGACGAGACTGCGGACCACGATGAAAATGACGACGATCCCGAGGAACGCCAGTGCGACGGTGACCGAGCTGGCCGCGCGGGGCATCAGGTCGTCGCCCTCAGCCTCCTCCATGCGTCGCAGCCGACTGAGCACCCTCTGGCGCCTTCGCTCTCTTTGGTGCTGGATTGAGGAGAAAATCATTATAAAGGAATGAGCATCAAGCTGTGATTGAATGGTCGGGTACGGAAGTACAGACGAACCAGATCTTTACAAATAGTCCAGACAAATTTCCGCTGAACAGAATTGTGTGGGGAATTGTTGTTCTCCCGAACACATTACTTCGGTACACATTCCCGGATACGTTTCTACAGCTCATCAAGGCACATGTGAATACATTAATTTGTATTTGTATCATATTACTTGTAAACAGCTGCCACATACGTGACAACGCGGGAAATCGCCGAGACGCTCCAAGTAATAATCCTCTTTTCAAAACAAGGCATTCAAAAAATGGAAGTCATAAAAACCGACCAAAATATCACGTTTTATGATAAGCGTCAGCTTTTATGGGCTTTCATTATTAATATTATCTCCAGGTGCTTGTAAACAAAAAGGACATACGAATATTTATGCATAAGAATTATTAATAAAGTACAAGTGTAAATGTTTTCTTTAAAAAATTCAATGATTGTAGCTGTTGTGATGTCCAGTTCTTTCCTCGGCTTTGTGAACAGAAATTTTCCAGCCAATGGAATCCAAATTTTTTAGACAGCACTGGTACCGGTATAGAAAAATGCCTGGAAATGGACCCCCACCTCCCCACCTTGTATAAGGCTACTTGAATGATTAGAAGATATGAATCATTAAAAAATACATTTCATTAGGTCTGATCTTGCGTAGCAAAATTGTTAATGTCAATAAATGATGTTAACCTCCATTTTACCCCAAAAAAAAGTTTTTAATCCCAACATCAGTGGCGTAGCTAGGGTAGAAGGGGGTCGTGGCGGGCCAAGCTATTTGCCACCACCCTTCCACCGAAAAAAAACCCACTGACGTTGGCCGCAAGTGCTGCCCCTCCATATAAAGAAAAGAGTCTCACCTGGGGCGGACCTCCACACCCCCCCCACCTTCCATTCGCCACTGGTAACGCTACTGATTCCAACACATGAATCGGCGAAACTAAACACACTCAAACTCAGCCAGCACACCACACAATGGCGAAACATACCCTGATGAACATCAATTGCATTTTCCCTTTATTTTTTATTTTTTTAGAGGGTTTAATTAAAAAAGCAGTTGAACACTAGCCGAGCAGACGGCAAACGTGGAATGCTCCCTTGATCGCGCACTACACACCAGCAGACGGTGTTTACAAACTTCCGTTCCATACAAGAGTGCGCTACGGTGCGTAATGACGCAACATGTCGCATTGACGTGATCGTTTGTAATGAAAGAGAAAAATAGGATGTTTCTATTCATCATATCTTTAGATAATTAAGTCTCCCGGTGTCATATTCGTTACTTTTAAAAGTAAGATATATATAACTATAGTAGATGTAACATTTTTACACTAAAACCCAAAGTTGCCTCCCGTGACTATTTCTTCAAAAGGGTTTTGTCATTTCCAAGACCGGAAAACGTCACATTGCATTATGTCATTACTATTTTTAGACAACGTTTTAGTAAAACATAGGTTCCAACAAATGTATTTCCTCATACAGCAGTAACAATTTGTGAATAAAATCTTTAGTAACTAGAGTTGTCAACACATTTTTCGTCTAGGTTAAGACCCACTACGCCTGCTCACATTAACGAGGAAGTACCGAACAGCTGTTGAGTGGTTGCCCAAACGGACTACCAGGATGTTTTTTTTTACATCTTAATGAGATTGGCCAGACTGTGCGCCCGGATGTTCTATTAATAGATTTCCGCCATTAAATGACACACCCTATTCCTTATCGTTTAATTTATGTAATATAGATATATGGATACTAGAATAAATGACCCGATGTTATCGGGTAATATGGTAGATCCTTTGCGATAATTTCCAACTGCTATTTCAAAAACTCATCCCAATTCATAACTTTTAAAATGTAATGATATTTACGTTTCTAACATGATTAAAATTTGAGAAGTATTTATCTGATATATATATTATAGGCCTACCCTACTCCCTTTCACGCTCCTAAACCACTCCCCCCCCCCCTAAACATGACCTTAAATTACACAGTCTAAATTATCAGTAATTATATCATTTTTGTCACTAAGAAGTTAATTGAGGGACAATTACTACATTAGAGAAATACTTTTGATTTATCCTTTTTCGTGCCCTTGAATTACAACTTTTTTCTCTAAAAATTATTTTTTTAAAAATTCCATTATATTTACACCAAAAACTCCATATATGATAAAAAAAAATTATATTATAGAAATTCGAAATATATTGATATCATCAGCAAAAATTTAAACGCATTTTTTTACTTTTTGAAAAAAAATATATGTCATCAGAAAATCGTAAAACAAAGAATTCTTTGATCTAAAGAAGAACTACGCGACAGTTTTCACGTCTATAACAGATTTGAGTTTTAATTGAAATGGTTAATCTCATCAAATACACATCTCTGGACTTTTTGCAAAGTAAAAACAAAAATGTATTTTAAGTTTTTGAAAGTAAACATTAACCCATCTCTATTTTTCAAAATTAATTTTTCAAATGTGTCAAATGATTGGGTTTTGATATTCATGGGTATACTTATATAATTGCACCAAAGATTTGTTAACGCCATTGATTATCTTAATAGGTAAACATATGTATACTTGTAAAAAGAGAACGTAGCATCTATTTTTTTTTACATATTTACCTCCATAGTAGTTAACTATGTTGTCAACTGTCAACCACGTAAAAATGTAAACATCTTACCAACAAAAGTATTTATTTATCTAAAAAATTCCTTTATTTTGAGACGTGTCTTGTGCTGCCTTGGGCAAAATGAACATACCCATATTTGTAAAAAGAGAATGTAGCATCTCTTTTTTCACAAATGTAATACCATAGGAGTTAACTATAATGTCATCAATGTAAAAATGTACACATCTTATTTCATACCTCATTCCTTTATTTTGAGACGTATCGTGTGCTGCCTGGGGCAAAGTAACCCCTCCCCCACCCAGATTTAAATAAATTTAGAAAAATCTTCCACCGGATTGTAGTCCCTTCCAAACACAAACTAAAATAATGTGTACTTCATATGGTTCGTTCTTTTTTGTTTTAGTTATAAGTGGATTAGTCAATGCTACTTGGCTATGGAGTTGCGCTGCACTGATTGGCTTAAACCGCATTTTCTTATAAGAATTATATTTAAAGGTTAGTTTTTATTACGTTATAAATTTAATAAAGGTATATTTTTGGAATAAAAAAAGGCAAAACTTGTTAAATGTTAAAATATACACAGCTGAAATGTGTGTGTGTGTGTTTTATTAACAATTTAGAAAGCAATCAATTTTATTTATTAATTTTACTCTTAAGAAGGGAAAATACATGACCAGTTTTGTCACGCGTGGTTATTAAATTTAAAGAAACCTAAGAGTTTTGGCGGAATAGGCTATTAGCACTATGACGTCATATTGCGTGATTATTTAGAACAAATTAATTGAAAATGTTATTTCGCAATATTAACAACGCACTAAAAGACGCACTAAAAACGACTGATGCTTGGGTTTTCCCGATAAATGTGATTACGGTGTAATTCTTTGATCATGATTTTTAAATATTTTTTTATTGACTTAGAAGCACAGAAATGTAATTTCGAGCTGTTTCGTAACCCAATCGCCATAGATGGGGAAATGCACTTATAAAGTTGCAGATGGATCTAATAGAGCTGCAGTGTAATGAGACACTAAAGACAAAGTATGACACAGTTGGGCCTGCGCAGCTCACTCGATTCATTCCTGAAGAGATGCCCCAGCTTCGTCTACATGCGGCTCGAGCCTTGAGCATGTTGAGTAGCACATATATTATATGTTAGCAGCTGTTTTCTGTGATGAAGATTAACAAAACATCAAAGAGAAGTCGTCTCACTGGTGAACACTTGCAATGTCCCGCTTATTGAGTGTTTATCCTGTTCGGCCCACAACCTTACATGTGATTTGAGTTTTGGCCCTCCGAGCGATCTCGACGGACGAACTAACTTAACTTTACGTATAGTGTACAAAAAACCTGGGTAAGGTCACTCCTGGTCACTCTGGTTCATGTCATTTCCAAACTATTCTTCTCCGGTGAAACCTTTCATATTAACTGGATTTTATGTTGGCTGAGAACTATGAAGAACAGCATTTCTGATTACCATTTAAGTTTAATGTCAAAATACTGTATGCAAGTCGCCGACTCAAACGTTACAGTTATCAATAACACAGTGTTTTGAATGATATGAGCCGGTGAGTTATCAAAGACAAATAGTGACACCCTAAAGAGTAACACTACATATCAGACTCTTCCAGCCAGTGGTGTGGCTAAGTTTAGTGCCACCCGAGTGGTGGTGGCAGTTGCGTCCACCAAAAAAAAAACAAACAACAAAAACAAACAAAAAAACAAACAACAAAAACAAACAAAAAAACAAACAAAAAAAAAAAAACAAAAACAAACAACATTTGCTTGAAAACACCACAAAAAAAACAAACAACAAAAACAAACAAAAAAACAAACAACAAAAAAAAACAAAAAAACAAACAAAAAAAAAAAAACAAAAACAAACAACATAAGCTTAAAATTTGCACCCCCCCCCCTTTCACCCCACTAGGTTTTTTTTTTCTCCACGAAAAAACTCCACAGTTGCCTGAAAACACCACCCTCCAAAGTAAGGGGGGCAAAGTCTCTTGGGGCGGACCAAATCAGTTGACAGAACATACCACAATCTTACATGGTGAGCAGAAGATTGTTCCCATACCACAACCTTACATGGGGAGCAGATGATTGTTCCTATACCATAATCTTACATTCGAAGCAGATGATTGTTCCCAATGACAACCCTGTTAAGAGGCTAACTTACATATCGCTCTTCTTGTACGGTGTGATGCATCTGTCACGTGACCTCCAGGCGGATATGCAACACTTTCCGAACAATGACGTCAATCGGGTAGTTCCGGTCAGTCACCTCGGAAAAGGGCTGACAACCGGAAGTCGTCCCATGTGTAACTTTAAAAAAATGAGGAAAAAAAAGCATATTTTAAAAATGGCAATACCAATCAAAACAGTCTGACATATGAGTGATCAGATTATGCTGATAGTCTATGATGACGTCAGATTATGCTACCAGTCAATGATGACGACATTTTGGTAATGTATTTGTGACGCTAGAGGGAAGTTGTTGAAATGATAATGGAACTTTTAGTTTGAGTCGGAAGTTTATATTATTTTTGTTCGTGCTTCTCAAGCAGGTGAGGAAGAGGAAGGTGAGGAAGAGGGCAGGAAATGGAGTAAAATAATTGGAAGAGGGGCAGGGGATGAAGCAAACGATGTGATTTCAGACTGAGTTTAATTTCAAAGAATTTCAGCAGACTTTAAACCCTAGTTTTTATTTTGTGTCCATCTTAGCTCCGTTATCAAACACATACAAACACATGACTTGCGAATTTGACCAATGACCAATTTACCCTGCTAAATATTCTCAAAATGAAGTTGTGCTAGCGAGTGGGCGACCAATGACCAATTTACCCAGCTGAATGTCCTAAAAATTAAGTTGTAATAGCGAGTGGGCGACCAATGATTAATTTACCCTGCTAAATGTCCTCAAAATTAAGTTGTACTAACGAATGGGCGACCAATGATCAATTTACCCAGCTGAATGTCCTCAAAATTAAGTTGTAATAGCGAGCGGGCGACCAATGACCAATTTACCCAGCTAAATGTCCTCAAAATTAAGTTGTAATAGCGAGTGGGCGACCAATGACCAATTTACCCAGCTAAATGTCCTCAAAATGAAGTTGTACTAGCGAGTTAGCAACCAATGATCAATTTACCCAGCTGAATGTATATTGGAGCTGTGTAAACATTTTACAAAACACAAGAAAATCTTAAGACAACATTCCCTTTTCTATACACACGTCCTGGAAAGAAGAGAGTCGTTTAAATAACTCGCATCCTGTTCATTCAGCCCCCCCCCCCCAACCCCCCTTTTTTTTCCCACCAACACCAAACACTTTAAATGTGTAAATAACAAAACACAAGAAAATCTTAAGACAACATTCCCTTTTCTATACCCACGTCCTGGAAAGAAGAGAATCGTTTAAATAACTCGCATCCTGTTCATTCAGCCCCCCCCCCCAACCCCCCTTTTTTTTCCCACCAACACCAAACACTTTAAATGTGTAAATATTGGACTGGAAATTGCTTTATTTCAGTTATTGTTGTACTAACACGAGCGCGGTAGTCTCGCGCTTGTGTGCTCAAAGAAAATGCAAACACAAATTCAAACTAAACGGGTTCTAAAGAGGACATGTTATGATGGGAGAATATGAAATGAGGAGGATGTGATATGAGGAGGATGTGATATGAGGAGGATGTGATATGAGGAGGATATGAAATGCGGAGGATGTGATATGAGGAGGATATGAAATGATGGGAGAATATGAAATGAGGAGGATGTGATCTGAGGAGGATATGTTACGAGGAGAATGTAATATGAAGAGGATATGTTATGAGGAGAATATGAAATGAGGAGGATGTGATATGAGGAGGATATGTTATGAGGAGAATGTAATATGAAGAGGATATGTTATAAGGAGAATATGAAATGAGGAGGATGTGATATAAGGAGGATATGTTATGAGGAGAATGTAATATGATGAGGGTATGTTATGAGGAGAATAGGATATGAAAAGGATATATTATGATGAGGATAAGTTATGAGGAGGATAAGTTATGAGGATGATATGTTATGAGGATGATATGTTATGAGGAGGACATCTTATGAGGAGGATATGTTATGAGGAAGATATGATATGGAGAGGATGTCATATGAAGAAGATATGTTATGAGGAGAATATAAAATGAAAAGGATGATATATGAAGAGGATATGCTATGAGGAGAATGTAAAATGAAGAGGATGATATATGAAGAGGATATGCTATAAGGAGAATGTAAAATGATGAGGGTATGTTATGAGGAGAATATGATATAAGGAGGATATGTTATGAGGAGGATATGATATGAAAACGATATGTTATGAGGAGGATATGATTTGAAAACGATATTTTATGAGGATATGTTATGATGAGGATATGTTATGAGGAGGATATGATATGAGGAGGATATGTTATAGGAGTAGTAAAATACTGTCACCAGAAGGGCCCCATGGGAACAACCTGACTGTTCTATTTTTGGGATAGAAACATAATGACGTATTTATTTCAGGGAAAAAGTCACAGGCATAGAAGAAAGAAAGGGGTGGCCCCGGGGGGGGGGGAGGGGGGGAGGGCTCTTGTCCCTCCGGGCAACACTTATTTTGAAGCCGGCAGTTACGCTGTGCCCTCTTCACGCATTGTGGTGTTCTTTTGTTCTTTTGTTCTTGCGTTCTTTTGTTCTTGTGTTCTTTTATTAAAGACCATTAACAAATCAAGGACCGTCCACAAGCTCTAGCTCAGTGGTTCTCAAGCTTTTCAAATAAAGGGCGATATCAATTTTTTTTTTTCTGTAATAAAGCGGGCCACAACGTCAATAAATTGAAATGATTAAGGTACAGTATAGTAAATAAAGAGGCCTCGAGAGCTACTTCCTCAGAGCTGAGGAACCGCAAGTGGCTCGCGGGCCAGGGTTTGGGAACCCAAGCTCTAGCTTTTCCACTAATTGGAGTTTAACAATTTTTCAAATTTGTTAGAACTATTGTGTTGAATGTGTGACTTCAATTGTTTCCCAACGTTTTTGAATACACACAGGGGCCCTTGTGAATAAACAAAAAGTCCTACTTGAATACATCCAGGAGTTCTATGTGAATACACCCAGATGTCCTATGTGAATACATCTAGGAGTCATATGTGAATACACACAGGAGTCCTATGTAACTACATCCGGGAGTCCTATGTGAATACACACGTGAGTCTTATTTGAATACCCCGGGAGTCCAATGTGAATACCCCGGGACTCCAATGTGAATACCCCGGGAGTCCAATGTGAATACCCCGGGAATCTTATTTGAATACCCCGGGACTCCAATGTGAGATACGCGAAATAGTCGGAGATGTGGATTCCGTGTAATATTTAGCCGATCTGAAACAGGGCCAAGTTTTGAGCCATCTGAAACAGGGCCAAGTTTTGAGCCATCTGAAACAGGGCCAGGTTTTGAGCCAACTGAAACAGGGTCAAGTTTTGAGCCAACTGAAACAGGGTCAAGTTTTGAGCAAACTGAACAGAAAAACAGATTTATAGATATTTTAAGGTTCTCCTCCCACGAAAAAAAACTCACCAATGTGATAACAGTCTGACAGACATTTGTTGAATGATGAGTGGGTAGACATTTGTTGAATGATGAGTGGGTAGACATTTGTTATTGAATGATGAGTGGGTAGACATTTGTTGAATGATGAGTGGGTAGACATTTGTTGAATGATGAGTGGGTAGACATTTGTTGAATGATGAGTGGGTAGACATTTGTTGAATGATAAGTGGGTAGACATTTGTTGAATGATGAATGGGTAGACATTTGTTGAAAACTGAATGGGTAGACATTTGTTGAATGATGAGGGTAGAAATTTGTTGAATGATGAGGGTAGAAATTTGTTGAATGATGTGTGGGTAGACATTTGTTGAATGATGAATGGGTAGACATTTGTTGAATGATGAATGGGTAGACATTTGTTGAATGATGAATGGTTAGACATTTGTTGAATGATGAATGGGTAGACATTTGTTGAATGATGAATGGGTAGACATTTGTTGAAAACTGAATGGGTAGACATTTGTTGAAAACTGAATGGGTAGACATTTGTTGAATGATGAATGGGTAGACATTTGTTGAATGATAAATGGTTAGACATTTGTTGAATGATAAATGGTTAGACATTTGTTGAAGGATGAATGGGTAGACATTTGTTGAATAATTAAAGGGCAGACATTTTTGGAATGATGAATGCTTAGACATTTGTTGAATGGGTAGGCACTTGTTGAATGGGTAGGCACTTGTTGAATGGGTAGGCACTTGTTGAATGGGTAGGCACTTGTTGAATGGGTAGGCACTTGTTGAATGGGTAGGCACTTGTTGAATGGGTAGGCACTTGTTGAATGGGTAGGCACTTGTTGAATGGGTAGGCACTTGTTGAATGGGTAGGCACTTGTTGAATGGGTAGGCACTTGTTGAATGGGTAGGCACTTGTTGAATGGGTAGGCACTTGTTGAATGGGTAGGCACTTGTTGAATGGGTAGGCACTTGTTGAATGGGTAGGCACTTGTTGAATGGGTAGACATTTGTTGAATGGGTAGACATTTGTTGAATGGGTAGACATTTGTTGAATGGGTAGACATTTGTTGAATGGGTAGACATTTGTTGATTGGGTAGACATTTGCTGAATGGGTTGACAGACAGTAATTCAAGGGCGAGGGAAGATGTATCGTCAGAATATTTAACAACAGCTTCCCCCCCCCCTCCCTTCGCCTGACTATCAGTGAAACTTCAGTCTCTGCTGGGTCAAGCTCACTACAAACTATTTCATGTTTACGGTAATTTTCCTTGTGATCTCCCCGACCTACTGACCGAGTTCTGGCTTTTTGGTGTTTTCATCCATTTGATTTGTCGTATGAACGTTCGTGTACCTACGGCCTACTTACACCAAGCGACATAATTTACTGTAACACTTCTCTCACCTACATACCGGTACTTTGTTATTCATTTAATTACTTGAAAAAATTCAGGCTTGAAAATGTACGGAGGCATAAAAATACACATGGATATTTGCGCACATATTATGTCTCGTATAATTAAGATACCTAACATGTTAAGTTGAAACCAGAGATAAAGTCCTGGGAAAATAGTATGAGAACTACCAACATTATAAACATGTATTCATTTATATAAGCAAAAAAAAACAACAAAAAAAACAACAAATAAACAAATAATATTGTACAGGAACGCCGTTCCACCTACAAGACTCGAATCCCGGTTGAGACAAAGCAACGGTAGAATGTATAACCACAAAGTGGTTTGATCTGTTATCTTAAAGAGTTGAGAACCACTGATGACCTGGCTGATACTGGGAAGTTTGTGGACATATTTCTTTTTTTTTTTTTTTTTTACCTCGACTTATTTTGTTGAGTAGAAATAAAACTGAGGCTTTAGTGATGACGACATTGGTGAGACAACCTGTGAGACAACTGGTGAGAAAGTGACAAGAATTTTTTTTGGGAAGTTTTGGGGCATTTTTTTTTTTTTTTTTTTTTTTTTACCTCGACTTATTTTGTTGAGTAGAAATAAAACTGAGGCTTTAGTGATGACGACATTGGTGAGACAACCTGTGAGACAACTGGTGAGAAAGTGACAAGACAACGTGTGAGAAAGTAGTAAGACAACGTGTGAGAAATTTGTACGACATCATGTGAGAAAGTGGTAAGACAAAGTGTGAGAAAGTGGCCAGATAAATTGTGAGAATTGTGTAAGAAAGCTTGTGAGAAAGTGGCCAGATAAATTGTGAGAATTGGGTAAGAAAGCTTGTGAGAAAGTGGCCAGATAAATTGTGAGGATTGGGTAAGAAAGCTTGTGAGAAAGTGGCCAGATAAATTGTGAGGATTGGGTAAGAAAGCTTGTGAGAAAGTGGCCAGATAAATTGTGAGAATTGGGTAAGAAAGCTTGTGAGAAAGTGGCCAGATAAATTGTGAGAATTGGGTAAGAAAGCTTGTGAGAAAGTGGCAAGATAAATTGTGCGAAAGTTGTACGACTACCAGTCAAATTAGGTACAGGTGGTTCTCATTAATGAAACCAACTACTGCCATGCAATGCCAACTAATAAAATAAACACAAATGACATGCAACGGGGGGGGGGCGACAAAACATTGCCATCAGGAGCACTGGCCGTAACAAAAGAATGAGTGGGGGGGGGGGGGGGGCCGGGCGGGTTTCATAGACCCCAGGGGGGGGGTGGGGGGGGGGGGGGGGAAAGGTGGGGTGTTGGGGGGGGGGGGGGGGGGGGGGGAAACGGTGGGGGTTAATTTCATTTGGGGAAAAACATTGCCATCAGGAGCACTGGCCGTAACAAAAGAATGAGTGGGGGGGGGGAGGGCCTGGCGTGTTTCATAGACCCCAGGGGTGGTGTAGGGGATGGTGGTGGGATAAGTGGGGTGTTTGGGGTGTTGGGGTGGGGGTAGGAAACAGTTGGGGTTAATTTCATCTGGGGCGGGACAAGGTTTTTGCCGCCCCCGTGCACGAAAAACTCAGTAGTGGGCTTAAAATGCCACCTCCTAATATATGGAAAATAAGTGCCACCCGGGGGGCATACCGCCCCCATCCGAGCCCTACTTCATCCGCCCCTGCATGAACAGAAAGGTTAACAAGGCGACAGGAAGATCCAATACAATCTGATTAATCGGTCGTTGCATTACATCTGGTCACGTGATGGGTATTCCCATTACACGTGGTCACGAGCACATCTTGATGGACAGTCGCTAGTTAGTGGATGTCACGCTGACCTCTGAACCACGCTGGACTCGTTGCTGGACGCTTGACGTGGAAGGGACTGCTCGTTTGGTTGTTTGGGTGATTGTGTTTGTCTCGCTGGACACAGTGACGTGACTATGAGAGGATGTTACATTCGGAGGGGATACCTATCATTACCACACACCACTAACGATGACAGCAAAGACGGCAAAGACAGCAAAGACGGCAAAGACAGCAAAGACGGCAAAGACAGCAAAGACGGCTGACAGCATATGCTTAATAAAAAAATGTTTTTGAAGTGATACGTGGAGGGAAACCAACCCCCTCCCCCCTTCTACGCCACTGGCTGGACGTTTAAGTTAGGTGGGCATGTCAGTGATGTGGGTATGTGGATATGTCAGTTATGTGGACATGAAAGCTATGTGGACATGTCAGGCATGTGGAATGGCAGTTATGGGTACACCTCATTTAAATGGACACCTCAGTTTTGTGGACGTGTCAGTAATGGGGATATTTCAGCAATTGGGACATGTCAGTGATGTGGTTATGTGGATATGTCAGTTATGCGGACATGACAGTGATATGTAAATGTCAAGTATGTGGACTACGCAGAACTTTTTTACCAACTTTCAGACAAACAAAAGACAATTTAAATTTAACGTACTTGCGATTCTTTTGAATGATAGAATGTGTTTTCATCGGCAATGAGGCTATGAGTCAAGTTTCAGCTCGATGGGTTGGCGAGAAGTGGGTCAATTAGCCGTCCGAAGATTTTGCCGAACAGCCACGGGCAAAAGCGAAGTTAAGTTAGGGGATTATTAAAAAAAGATATAGGTTTTCCTTCTCGGAGTATATTTACATGTCTATATCCTGTTTTAAGCCTGGGGCCCGTTAAAAACGTTGCGCCCCATTCTTGCTAAGCGCCATTTATTGTACTGGTTTCTTTCTCCTGGCTTTTTTTGGTTGGGGTGGGGGGGGTGTCCCAATACCAAACTTTTAATAACTTAATTTAGTGATGAAGTCACGAGATGATCTTTGCGCGGACAGTCATTAGGTTAATTAAACACAACTGCAGTGACATAAGCCCGGGCTGAGAGGGTTCTACCGACTTCACATAGGCTGACATGTCTCCGCTAGCGCCGACCATGTCACAGCTGGTATGACAAGTGTGTGTGTGAGACCAGCTTCCACCACAACATCTGGCTCAGTGGCCTGTGGACCAGCTTCCACCACAACATCTGGCTCAGTGGCCTGTGGACCAGCTTCCACCACAACATCTGGCTCAGTGGCCTGTGGACCAGCTTCCACCACAACATCTGGCTCAGTGGCCTGTGGACCAGCTTCCACCACAACATCTGGCTCAGTGGCCTGTGGACCAGCTTCCACCACAACATCTGGCTCAGTGGCCTGTGGACCAGCTTCCACCACAACATCTGGCTCAGTGGCCTGTGGACCAGCTTCCACCACAACATCTGGCTCAGTGGCCTGTGGACCAGCTTCCACCACAACATCTGGCTCAGTGGCCTGTGGACCAGCTTCCACCACAACATCTGGCTCAGTGGCCTGTGGACCAGCTTCCACCACAACATCTGGCTCAGTGGCCTGTGGACCAGCTTCCACCACAACATCTGGCTCAGTGGCCTGTGGACCAGCTTCCACCACAACATCTGGCTCAGTGGCCTGTGGACCAGCTTCCACCACAACATCTGGCTCAGTGGCCTGTGGACCAGCTTCCACCACAACATCTGGCTCAGTGGCCTGTGGACCAGCTTCCACCACAACATCTGGCTCAGTGGCCTGTGGACCAGCTTCCACCACAACATCTGGCTCAGTGGCCTGTGGACCAGCTTCCACCACAACATCTGGCTCAGTGGCCTGTGGACCAGCTTCCACCACAACATCTGGCTCAGTGGCCTGTGGACCAGCTTCCACCACAACATCTGGCTCAGTGGCCTGTGGACCAGCTTCCACCACAACATCTGGCTCAGTGGCCTGTGGACCAGCTTCCACCACAACATCTGGCTCAGTGGCCTGTGGACCAGCTTCCACCACAACATCTGGCTCAGTGGCCTGTGGACCAGCTTCCACCACAACATCTGGCTCAGTGGCCTGTGGACCAGCTTCCACCACAACATCTGGCTCAGTGGCCTGTGGACCAGCTTCCACCACAACATCTGGCTCAGTGGCCTGTGGACCAGCTTCCACCACAACATCTGGCTCAGTGGCCTGTGGACCAGCTTCCACCACAACATCTGGCTCAGTGGCCTNCCCCCCATCTCAATACCAAACAATATTTTATGCACCCCTACTATTATTCTAAATCTTTTTTCATTGGGGTCTTTCCGTAACCCCGAAGCTGCCCCCCCCCCCAGCACCCGGTTGGCGTGGGCACTCCCGTTAGGAACCCCTGGCTTAATGCCATTGCTATTAAAAAAAAAATATTTGTGGTTTGGGTTTTCTGTTCTAAGCCTGGCATATGCCGGTTGTACACGTTCTTCACTTGGGTTGTGAAGTATTCAATCCTTGTATCAGTGACCAACCTAGGGTTAGTGCCATGGGGGGGGGGGCGGTGCTTGAAATTTGCACCCCCCCACTAGGTTGTTTTTTTTCTCCACGAAAAAACTCCCCAATTGCCTGAAAACGCCGCCCTTCAAAGTGAGGGGGGCAAAGTCTCTTGGGGCGGATCACGCCCTCGGCACCCCCTTCTTATGCCACAACCCCCCCCCACTTTTTCTCTTTAAAAACAAACCAACAAACAAGCAAAAACATGCTGGAGTACGACTAGGTCATTCCTCGTTAGTCAAAGGTCATGCATACTTGGCGCGTGATTTGATTGACACGCGCTGCGCATGGGGGGGGGGAGATTTTGGTCCACTTTTCCCAAGCTGGTTAGACCAAGGTGTTCGGTTTTTGTTTTTACCAGCTGGTCTCAGTACAGAAGATTAGCCTCTAACTCTAAGTGGAGGCTGTGTGATCGTCACATGACCTCGAGTGTGTGCACACAAGTCATTAGGACTCGGGGAGTTAGGAGAGTTAATGCGTTATGTTAGGCCAGGGGGTTCTCAAATTGTTGAAACAAGGTGCCGGATCTTTGTCGTTAAACACTGTCAGGGGCGGGCTATCGTCTGAAATAGTAGGAACGATTTCTATGCACACTGCAATTATCTCAATTGTATGCACACTGCAATTAGCTCAATTGTATGCACACTGCAATTAGCTCAATTGTCAGCACACTGCAATTATCTCAATTGTCAGCACACTGCAATTATTTCAATTGTCAGCACACTGCAATTATCTCAATTGTCAGCACACTGCAATTATCTCAATTGTCAGCACACTGCAATTATCTCAATTGTCAGCACACTACAATTAGCTCAATTGTCAGCACACTACAATTAGCTCAATTGTCAGCACACTACAATTAGCTCAATTCTATGCGCACGACAGGTATCTAAATTTTATGCACACTGCACATTTCTCAATTCTATGCACACTGCAATTAGCTCAATTGTATGCACACTGCAATTAGCTCAATTTTATGCACACTTCAATTAGCTCAATTGTATGCACACTGCAATTAGCTCAATTCTATGCACACTGCAATTAGCTCAATTGTATGCACACTGCAATTAGCTCAATTGTATGCACACTTCAATTAGCTCAATTGTATGCACACTGCAATTAGCTCAACACTATGCGCACGACACGTATCTCAATTCTATGCACACTGCACATTTCTCAATTCTATGCACACTGCAAGTAGCTCAACTCTATGCGCACGACACGTGTCTCAATTCTATGCACACTGCACATTTCTCAATTCTATGCACACTGCAATTAGTTCAACTCTATGCGCACGACACGTATCTCAATTCAATGCACACTGCACATTTCTCAATTCTATGCGCACTGCAATTAGCTCAACTCTATGCGCACGACACGTATCTCAATTCAATGCACAATGTACATTTCTCAATTCTATGAACACTGCTCATATCACAGTTCTGTTGTTTGGGGACTCCCGTGTTAGGCTATTAGCTTGATGACAAATATGTTGTTTCGAGACCCCCCTGCTAGGCTATTAGCTTGATATATCTGTTGTTTGGGGACCCCCCTGCTAGGCTATTAGCTTGACATATCTGTTATTTGAGGACCCCCATGTTAGGCTATTAGCTTAATGGCATATCTGTTATTTGAGGACCCCCATGTTAGGCTATTAGCTTGATGACATATCTGTTGTTTGACGACCCCCATGCTAGGCTATTAGCTTGATGATATATCTGTTATTTGAGGACCCCCATGTTAGGCTATTAGCTTAATGGCATATCTGTTATTTGAGGACCCCCATGCTAGGCTATTAGCTTAATGGCATATCTGTTGTTTGAGGACCCCCATGTTAGGCTATTAGCTTGATGATATATCTGTTATTTGAGGACCCCCATGTTAGGCTATTAGCTTAATGGCATATCTGTTATTTGAGGACCCCCATGTTAGGCTATTAGCTTGATGATATATCTGTTATTTGACGACCCCCATGCTAGGCTATTAGCTTAATGGCATATCTGTTATTTGAGGACTCCCGTGTTAGGCTATTAGCTTGATGATATATCTGTTATTTGAGGACCCCCGTGTTAGGCTATTAGCTTGATGATATATCTGTTATTTGAGGACCCCCGTGTTAGGCTATTAGCTTGATGATATATCTGTTATTTGAGGACCCCATGCTAGGCTATTAGCTTGATGACATATCTGTTGTTTGACGACCCCCATGCTAGGCTATTAGCTTAATGATATATCTGTTGTTAGAGGACCCCCGTGTTAGGCTATTAGCTGGATGACAAATCTGTTGTTTCAGGACCCCTGTGTTAGGCTATTAGTTTGACATATCTGTTGTTTGGGGACCCCATGCTAGGCTATTATTTTGACATATCAGTTGTTTGAGGACCCCAATGTTAGGCTATTAGCTTGACATGTCTGTTGTTTGGGGACCCCAATTCTAGGCTATTAGCTTGATGATATATCTGTTGTTTGAGGACCCCGGTGTAAGACTATTAGCTTGATGATATATCTGTTGTTTGAGGACCCCCGTATAAGGCTATTAGCTTGATGACATATCTGTTGTTTGGGGACCCCCGTGTTAGACGATTAGCTTGATGACATATCAGTTGTTTGGGGACCCCCGTGTTAGGCTATTAGCTTCACGATATATCTGTTGTTTGAGGACCCCGTGTAAGACTTTTAGCTTGATGATATATCTGTTCTTTGAGTACCCCGTGTTAGGCTATTAGCTTGATGACATATCTATTGTTTGAGGACCCCCGTGTTAGCCTATTAGCTGGATGACATATCTGTTGTTTGGGGACCCTTGCGTTAGGCTATTAGCTTGATGACATATCTGTTGTTTGAGGACCCCATGCTAGGCTATTAGATTAATGACATATCTGTTGTTTGAGGACCCCCGTGTTAGGCTATTAGCTTGATGACAAATCTGTTGTTTCAGGACCCCTGTGTTAGGCTATTATTTTGACATATCAGTTGTTTGGGGACCCCCATGTTAGGCTATTAGCTTGATGACATATCTGTTGTTTGATCACCCCTGTGTTAGGCTATTAGCTTGATGACATATCTGTCGTTTGAGAACCACCATGTTAGGCTATTAGCTTGTTGACATATCTATTGTTTGGGGACCCCCGTGTTAGGCTATGAGCTTGTTGACATATCTGTGCTCAATTTGACCAATTGTTATCACATTTTTAGACTGCTACTACTAATGAAAGCGTTTGCTCGGCATTTGAGTGACACTGACGTCATAAAGAGGGATCAGGAGCGGAGCAAGTTTTTGGGATTGTGTGTGTTTTGGGGGGGGGGTATACAAAAAAGAAAACTGTCTTCGTTTGGTCCAGAGTCGTCGCGTGACGTTGGGGGCACCCGTTTTTCGGTGTTCTGCCTCCACCCTTTCCTTTTGCAATCAAAGTTCATAGTCAACATTCAAGTATTAGAGTGGAAACAAGTGACTTTAGAACAGTGGTTCTCAACCTTTCTGGTCCTGCGACCCCTTAATACTGTTACTCGTGTCGTGGCGACCCCCAAGCCACACAATTATTTACTTTGCTACTTCATAGCTGTAAGGATATATGTTTTTAGATGGTCTTTGGCGACCCCCAAAGGGGTCGCGACCCATATGTTGAGAACCGCTGCTTTAGAAGTAAAGGGGGGGTGGAGGTAGGTCCGCCCCGGGCGGAACTTTTTCCGTTATCTAGAGGGGTGGACGTTTCATGCAAATGCATTCTTTTGTTTGGACTAGGGGGTGGGGGCAAAAATCATGGCGCGACCCGGGCGGCACTAACCCTTGGTACGCCCCTGAAGGATCCAATCTTTTACATTCAAGTACAGCTGGCGAAACATTGCCAAACTAAGTTGGCTAGAGCAAAGCTCATGCTTCCGATACAAATTAAAAATGAACTAAGAAAGTTGCCGTTAGAAGGATGCTAACGCGTAGCGAGATGGGGGGCAGGGGGGGCACATGTCGACGGGCGCAAGCTAGTAAGGGGCGCTAAAATGTGCTTTGATATTATATTATTGGTAAAAATAATGGATTTGAGAGTTCAAAAAAGAAAAGGGGGCGCTTTAAAATGGATCTTGTCCCCGGGCGCCAAACACCCTCGCTACGCCTCTGGAAGGATCTGTAGCTCCAGGCTATGAATTGTGAACTGTTCACCCACGGAATGTTATCCTCAAAACCAATCACGCATGCGCAAAACAAAATAACTCTCGCGATAATCTAACGTGTTGGAAAAAAATGCAGGTTTTAATTTATTTTGACTCATGGATTTTATCTAAGTCCGTTCTAAAGACCCCTGTCGCCGGTTCAAAACACCCCTGACACCGATACAAGACATGACAACGACACAAGAAGTGACACCTTAACAAGACGTGACACATATACACAACGTGACACCTTAACAAGACGTGACACATATACAAGATGTTATGGGTTTATGCAGAGGTAACTTATGTGTTAGCCTCATTATGGGTTTATGCAGAGGCAAGTTATGTGTTAGCCTCATTATGGGTTTATGCAGAGGCAACTTATGTGTTAGCCTCATTATGGGTTCATGCAGAGGCAACGAATGTGTTAGCCTCATTATGGGTTTATGCAGAGGCAACTTATGTGTTAGCCTCATTATGGGTTCATGCAGAGGCAACTTATGTGTTAGCCTCATTATGGGTTCATGCAGAGGCAACTTATGTGTTAGCCTCATTATGGGTTCATGCAGAGGCAACGTATGTGTTAGCCTCATTATGGGTTTATGCAGAGGCAACTTAGGTGTTAGCCTCATTATGGGTTCATGCAGAGGCAACTTATGTGTTAGCCTCATTATGGGTTCATGCAGAGGCAACTTATGTGTTAGCCTCATTATGGGTTCATGCAGAGGCAACTTATGTGTTAGCCTCATTATGGGTTTATGCAGAGGCAACTTATGTGTTAGCCTCATTATGGGTTTATGCAGAGGCAACTTATGTGTTAGCCTCATTATGGGTTTATGCAGAGGTAACTTATGTGTTAGCCTCATTATGGGTTTATGCAGAGGCAACTTATGTGTTAGCCTCATTATGGGTTTATGCAGAGGCAAGTTATGTGTTAGCCTCATTATGGGTTTATGCAGAGGCAACTTATGTGTTAGCCTCATTATGGGTTTATGCAGAGGCAACTTATGTGTTAGCCTCATTATGGGTTTATGCAGAGGCAAGTTATGTGTTAGTCTCATTATGGGTTTATGCAGAGGTAACTTATGTGTTAGCCTCATTATGGGTTTATGCAGAGGCAAGTTATGTGTTAGCCTCATTATGGATTCATGCAAAGGCAAGTTAAGTTTTATCAATATGGCCGGAGTTATTAACCGTTTGAGATTCATAGATCCTTTTGCCAGTCAAAAAGAAGCATCGGACCCCTTCTTTGCCAGTCAGAAAGAGGCAACTGACCCCTACTTTGCCAGTCACAGGGAGCAACGGATCCCTTCTTTGGCAGTCACAGGGAGCAACGGATCCCTTCTTTGCCAGTCATAAGGAAGCATCGGACCCCTTCTTTGCCAGTCAGAAAGAGGCAACTGACCCTTTCTTTGCCAGCCAGAAGGAAGCAACGGACCCCTTCTTTGCCAGCCAGAAGGAAGCAACGGACCCCTTCTTTGCCAGCCAAAAGGAAGCAACGGACCCCTTCTTTGCCAGCCAGAAGGAAGCAACGGACCCCTTCTTTGCCAGCCAGAAGGAAGCAACGACCCCTTCTTTGCCAGCCAGAAGGATGCCACTGACAATGATAACGGAAATAATTTCAATTTTCAAGCTGACGGATACTGAAACGTTGTCATGACCGCCAAGTCAACCTTGGACTACAGGTTGAGAATCCCTGTACTATAGGAATCATGCAGTTATGGCTTAAATTGGAGGTGGGTTTGATAGTCAGGTAAACACAAAGAGATGAAATCACTTGACAATAAACTATTCTGTCATGAAAGTGATGTGTCGCCTGGGGAAGTCATATCTTAAGTGCCACGGCTCACGCCCTTTGGTTGAATGACTCGTTTTATGTGTTTGAAGAATGATACATTTGAAGAATGATACATTTGAAGAATGATACATTTGAAGAGCGCCGTTTGTAACCTTTCCGCTGAAAGTATCACTGTAGTGGAATCAATGGTTCTCAATTTGAAACTAGACAAGAAGATCTCTGTCGAAGGCGTTTACCCCGTCCCAAGCAAAACAGGCAAATTTGAAAATTTCTATTCAGGGTCTCTCATCTATTATCAGGATATATCACCTACTTATGAGTATAGATTATCTACTTATCAGTATCTAGCATCTACTTCTCAGACTCTAGCATCTACTTATCTGTCTGCAGCATCTACTTATCAGTATCTAGCATCCACTTATCTTAAACCAAAAAGATACACGCATCGTCTTTAACACAACACAATTAAACACACTTCACAATCACAACTCTGAACACAAGTAGGCAACGCAATCAAGGGTCTCAATTCAACACAATTAAACACATGTACACTTCAAAAACAGACGTACACAGCTAAAAACGCGTATGTCACACCTCTAAACACACAGGTGCACAACTAAACACACAGGTGCACAACTAAACACACAGGTGCACAACTAAACACACAGGTGCACAACTAAACACACAGGTGCACAACTAAACACACAGGTGCACAACTAAACACACAAGCCCACAACTATACACACAAGTACACAACTAAACAAACAAGTACACAACTGAACACACAAGTACACAACAGAACACAAGTAAACAACTAAAAAAAACAAGAACACATCTCAACACACAGGTACACATCTCAACACAGAAGTACACAACTCAACACACAGCTACACATCTCAACACAGAAGTACACAATTAAACACACAAGTGCACAGCTAAAGACACAAGTACACAACTAAACACACAAGTACACAGCTAAACACACAAGTACAACACTAAAAAATCAATTACACAACTAAACACACAAGTACACATCTCATCACACAATTACACATCTCAACACACAATTACACAACTAAACACACAAATACACAACTGAACACACAAGTACACAGCTGAACAAACAAGTACACAACTAAACACACAAGTACACAACTAAACACACAAGTACACAACTGAACACACAACTACACAACTAAACACACAGGTGCACAACTAAACACACAAGGACACAACTAAACACACAAGGAGACAACTCAACACACAAGTACACAATTAAACACACAAGTACACAACTGAACAAAAAAGTACACATTTCAAGGCACAAGTACACATCTCTACACACAAGTACACATCTCAACACACAAGGAAATATTTCAACACATGTATGTAACAACACAAGGTCACAGAGCCCCTCCCTACCTGTTAAGGGTATTTTTATATCCAAGTTGTCACGGTTATCATCATTCCCTCAGCATCGTCTGCCAGCCGTGAGCGGCTCTCGCTGCAGTCGTACAGTGATGCCGAGATGAGCGCCGCGTTGTTTATTGGCAACGCAGTCCACGGGCGAGATATATAGAGAGTGAGAGAGATGATCGAATGCTTCTCTCGTCGTCTGGGAATGTGTCCTCAACAGGCGACGACCGAGTATCCCCGTGACCTGTGGGATTAGGAAACGAATTATAAAAACAATATCGGAGAATGCGCAAATCAAAGTGACAGGTCGCACCTATAGAATGGCTTGACGGTGTGGTGGGACAGGAAGGTGGGAGAAAGATAAGTGGGGGGGACGGACACGGCAGTGAGGGATGGGAGAACAGGGGAATGGTAGACGGGAGTGCGGGACTGTGAAGTGAAAAAAAGGGGAGCTGGGGGGGGGGAGAGTGGGGGACCAGGGAGTGGGAGACCTGGAAGTGAGGAACAAGGGAGTGAGGAACAAGGGAGTGAGGGCAAGGGAGTGAGGGCAGGGAGTAAGGGACAGGGGAGTGAGGGCAGGGGAGTAAGGGACAGGGGAGTGAGGGACGGGGAGTGGGGGCAGGGGAGTAAGGGACAGGGGAGTAAGGGCAGGGGAGTGAGGGCAGGGGAGTAAGGGACAGGGGAGTAAGGGACAGGGGAGTAAGGGACAGGGAAGTGATGGCAGGGGAGTGAGGGCAGGGGAGTGAGGACAGGGGAATAAGGG
>CAXITT010000335.1:809530-819609 GCA_964033795.1 Lymnaea stagnalis
GGGTTATGTGGTGGGTGGGGGAGGGTGGGGGAGTATGTGGTGGGTGGGTGCAGGTTGGGGGAGTATGTGGTGGGTGGGTGAAGGTTGGGGGAGTATGTGGTGGGTGGGTGAGGTTTGGGGGAGTATGTGGTAGTGGGTGAGGTTTCGGGGAGTATGTGGTGGGTGGGTGAGGATTTGAGGGGAGGATGTGGTGGGTGGATGAGGGTTGGGGAGTATGTGGGGGTGGGTGAGGGTTGGGGGTGGCGCACTTGGGTTACTGGCCTCATTTTTGGTCAATACGTTAGTAAGCTTCACTCTTTTTGATGTGTCATGAATACAGTTGGGATTTCAACATGTGAATTGAATTCGAGAACCGTTTGAGCTCAGCTTTTCAGTTCTTAGCTTGTGTCAATTCTCTTAGCGAGTGTCAATGTTCGTGGCGTGTGTCAATATTCTTAGCTGTGTGTCAATGTTCTTAGCGTGTGTTCTTAGCGTGTGTCAATCTTCTTAGCATGTCATGTTCTTAGCTTAGCATGTTCTTATCGTATCATGTTCTTAACTTATCATGTTTGCGATAACATGTTTTTCATTGGGTTTTTTTTAAGAAGAAAAAAAAAGCTTTTGAGAAACCGATAAGGATGATAACGAACACAACAATAAAACAGTTTGAGGGGAAAGTAAGAAGAACATGCATTTAAAGAAGGGAACTATGAAGAGTTGAAGGGAAAAAAAAGAAGAAATTAATGAGATAAATAATAAGGCAAAATGAAGGACACGCACACATACACACGCACACATTTAGATAGAGAAATAGCGAGAAAGATAGATAGATAGAGAGAGAAAGAGGAGAAGAGAGAGAGAGAGAGAGAAAGAGAAGAAGAGAGAGCGAAAGAGAAGAAGAGAGAGAGAAACAGAGAAAATTTGAAAGAAAGAAAGAAAGAGAGAAAATGATAAAGAGAAAAAGAGAGAGAAAAAGAGAGAGAAAGAGAGAGAGGGGAAAAGAGAGACAGAGAGAATTTGAAAGAAGGAAAGAGAGAAAACGATAGAGCGAAAAAGATAGAGAGAGAAAGAGAGTGAAAGGAAACAACTATTTAATAATACTGCCTATGACTTAATCCACCTACTGACAAGATGTTTAATCCCACAGAGGCACCCAAGTCCAATGAATTGTCAGTGACACTACCCACATGACACCAAACCTCCGCAAGAAATGACACTTCACTGCACCCTGAGCATAATACTGGTTTAAATACTCCGCTCAGCCGTTGAAATCTCTTCCCAGTACGAGGCCGTCAGAGCACGTCTCACCGGTGCGGCGAGCACCTTTCCCAGCAGACGACTGACTGAAGTTGAACAAAGATCGGGAGAAAACCTGTCATTTCGGAGGGTGACGATTTCAGCGGTTCTAAACCTTTTGAGAGCTGTCAACGCTTTTGTGAGTTGTACGTATGTCTGATTGGAGCTGATCTCGGAGTTTACGACTACAGGGGGGGCCATCCTTGTACGACGTCACACTACAGGGGCCATCCTTTTAAGACGTCACACTATTTTGGCCGACTTTGACTCGATCCCCAAATTTTTCAACACAAATCTTACAAAAATTGAACGCCAATCATACACTCGCAGATTGTCATTAATTCGTGGAGACAGCTCCCACCCCCCCCCACCTCACCCCCGCTCTCCACGCAGAAACGTGACGTCATTTATTTCAGACCATGTAGTGACGTCAGACAGTGGCGGGTGAAATGCCGTAAGAACAAAAGTAATAGACTGGGTCAGCTGTTTTGTTTTACAGTTGTAAAGAGTGAAGAGATGGACACATTAAATATCAAACTGGCTTCTAAGAATATTTCTTCAGTTTTATTGAGGTCACTTTTTTTCATTATAAGACAGGGGTCAAGGTGTGGGGTGGTAGTGCAGAGTGCCGCATGGGAACTATTACTGTTTTGAGTGCGTCGCGGGCTAATGTTTATTATGCGTCATTAGCGTCATGTAACATAGTCTTCGAGAGTTCATCCTGACGTCAGAATGAAAATAAGCCATGAACTTTTAAATTTTTAAAAATTTTTATTTGCTGTGACATTTGATCATCGTATTCATAAGATAATCATGCATACTTTGTACATTTGAACTCTTTTGAGACGGCCGTGGGTCCGATAATTCAAGCCTCGAGATTGGCTGGTTGGTCTTCGTACCAGCCAATCAGATTGCCTCTAACATATTCCTGAACATCCTGGCATTTTAATGGCGGCCAACGTTTATTGTACTAACTTTTTTGTGTGTTCATGATTTGTTTGGGTGCTGAAAGTAATATCGTAAAATTTCAGAATGTCTGACAGTGACACTGATCAAACTATCCTTAGTGATTTTGATATTATGGCAGTGAACCTGACACTGACGAAAACATCCAGGAGAGTAATGAAGACCATGAAAATGATGATGTTGACCACAATGTTGTGAACCCTTAGTTTATTATTAAGGGTCCTCAAACGGATAGAGATGATCACTATGACTATGAATTATATAGATCCTATTAATATGCCTCAACGCATGAGCAGCCCAATTGAGTGCTTATGATATTTTTACGCTAAACATCACTCATCTGTTTAAGAGAGAGACCCAATAGGTGTGCAGACAACTTTCTCACACTTCTGACTGCTTAAGAGAAGGTCCCCAGGTCATAAATGGGGGCCTGTTTCAGTGTGTGTCTGTAGCAGCTGACAATGAGCCAGTGGCAGGAAAGGGCGTATAATCATGTGCCAGATGTGTCTGAAGGACCTCCATATGCCAGATGTGTCTAAAGGACCTCCATGTGCCAGAGGTGTCTGAAGGACCTCCATGTGCCAGAGGTGTCTGAAGGACCTCCATGTGCCAGAGTTGTCTGAAGGACCTCCATGTGCCAGGTGTGTCTGAAGGACCTCCATGTGCCAGATGTGTCTGAAGGACCTCCATGGCTCTTGTTTCCCGAAACACAAGTGTTAGGATGGATTCAAGCTTCGTCCATAAAAAACTTCACACAATTGATGCACGTAAGTCATATTTTTTTTCTAAGTTTAACCCCAAAAATTGCACGCATATATTATGCCAATCAGGACAGCTCATTTGCATAAATGTTGAGATTTCCATTTGATTCGTAAGGATCGTATTAGTACATTCACATTCCTAGTTTTATATGTTGTGCAGGCCTGATGTAAAGGAAATAGTTGATTTGTTATAATTTTATTTTGCAATGCGAGTGCCGAGCTCATAAAAAAGTGCTCAATCTTTTCAGCACAGACAGCCCGGAAAGGCTCCGTGCTGAAAGGGTTAGGGCAGTGGTTCTCAGCCTTCCTAATGCCGCGACCCTTTAATACAGTTCCCCATGTTGTGGCGACCCCCCTCCCCTCAAAATTATTGTCGTTGCTACTTTATAAATGTAGAGCACATGTGTTTTCAGAAGGTCGTAGGTGACCCCTGGGAAAGTATCGTGCGACCACCAAAGTGGTCGCGACCCACAGGTTGAGAACCGCTGGGTTAGGGAAATTTTAATCCCGTTCTGGTATGATCTTGCGGGCCTCATTATACGCTTCAGTGGCCCGCATGTGACCCCACGGCGGAAGGTTTACACCCCCCCCCCCCAAACAATGTTTAAAGCGCCTTGATTTTTGTTAGTTAGTTATCTGTCAATGACATCAAATACTGAACTTTTTATGTAGAGTAAGGGCTGTGTAGCTGTAGAGTAAGGGCTGTTAAGCTGGAGAGTAAGGGCTGTGTAGCTGTAGAGTAAGGGCTGTGTAGCTGTAGAGTAAGGGCTGTGTAGCTGTAGAGTAAGGGCTGTGTAGCTGTAGAGTAAGGGCTGTGTAGCTGTAGAGTAAGGGCTGTGTAGCTGTAGAGTAAGGGCTGTGTAGCTGTATAGAAAGGGCTGTGTAGCTGTAGAGCATGTGCTGTTAAGCTGTAGAGCATGTGCTGTTCAGGTGTAGAGTAAGTGATGTTCAGCTGTAAAGTAAGGGCTGTTTAGCTGGACTTGATCGAGCTATCACATTAAAATTTAAATTATCTTCAACATAGCAACCATGTCCAAATATATATATATATATCGTTTCTAGTGTATTTGTTATTATCTGCTGTTGGACATTTGACATCTGACTTTTGATGGTCATAATCGATGGCGCTACAGCCCACGAGGTGCTCTGGCCTGCTCCGCCGCATACTTCCCTTCACACTGACCCATGGTCTTTCTTCTCCACGCGTGGACCCTCATTTGCTGTAAACCCACCACTGCAACTTCAGGCTATCCAAATCTCGGTCAACCGGTGCACTGCCTGCTCCCTGGTCTCCGTCTTGCAATCACTTTTGCTCTACCGTCTGGCGAAATCCGCGTCCTAGCCGCGAGATAGATCCTTGCAATTGCAGTGGAAGGACGTGCTACAGATAACATCGCTAGAGTGTGGCCTGCCGCTGCTGTCCTGAGACTAACTTTGATAACGCTTTTTTGTGTGTTTGTGTGGGTCTGTGTGCGTATTGTGTGGGTGTGTGGAAGGTTGCCGTGAACAAGATCGTGATTTTATAAGTAGACTAGTTCAGTGCTGAGACCAAACTACTCACATGAAACCAAACTACCCACATCAAACCAAACTACCAACATCAAACCAAACTACCCACATCAAACCAAACTACCCACATCAAACCAAACTACCCACATGAAACCCAACAACCCACATGAAACCCAACTACCCACATCAAACCAAACTACCCACATCAAACCAAACTACCCACATCAAACCAAACTACCCCCATCAAACCAAACAAAGCCAATATATTTATCCATGTCACTCGTGCGTCTAGAAGTGGGTGTGTTGTTATAACCTGGCTCTCACAGGAAATTCATGATTAAAATATGTTGAAAGGACTGCTTAATGCAAACTTGAGATTGAAGTCCAAAAAATAGGTTTGAATTTTGAATATGTCCGATTAAAATGAGGCCACCACGCTGGCTTTCTTGCTTGGCGTCTATTGACTTTCTCTATAAGCCGCCCTGGCAAAGACCATCGAAGTGATTCAAAGGAATTCTTATGATATTGAAGCGATTTAAGCGATGACATACATTATGCACCCAGATAGATGTCTTTATTGGTGTGCACCCACATGTCTTAGTTGTTGTGCACCCAGATGTCTTTGTTGGTGTGCACCCTAGATGTCTTTTTTGATGTGCACCCAGATGTCTTTGTTGGTTTTCACCCTTTTCACCCAGATGTCTTTGTTGGTGTGCACCCAGATGTCTTTGTTGGTGTGCACCCAGATGTCTTTGTTGGTGTGCACCCAGATGTCTTTGTTGGTTTTCACCCTTTTCACCCAGATGTCTTTGTTGGTGTGCACCCAGATGTCTTTGTTGGTGTGCACCCAGATGTCTTTGTTGGTTTTCACCCAGATGTCTTTGTTGGTGTGCACCTAGATGTCTTTGTTGGTGTGCACCCAGATGTCTTTGTTGGTGTGCACCCAGATGGCTTTGTTGGTGTGCAGGTTTTCACCCTGTTCACTCAGATGTCTTTGTTGGTGTGCACTCAGATGTCTTTGTTGGTGTGCACCCAGATGTCTTTGTTGGTTTTCACCCAGATGTCTTTGTTGGTGTGCACCTAGATGTCTTTGTTGGTGTGCACCCAGATGTCTTTGTTGGTGTGCACCCAGATGTCTTTGTTGGTGTGCACCCAGATGTCTTTGTTGGTTTTCACCCAGATGTCTTTGTTGGTGTGCACCCAGATGTCTTTGTTCGTGTGCACCAAGATGTCTTTGTTGGTGTGCACCCAGATGTCTTTGTTGGTGTGCACCCAGATGTCTTTGTTGGTGTGCACCCTAGATGTCTTTGTTGGTGTGCCAGAGCCGGCCTTTAGGGTGTGCGACCTGTGCCCTCACACAGGGCGCCGTGGCCATAGGGGCGCCTGGGTTGCTGAGTCAATATTTAAATTCCCTTAGTTTATTATAGTGAAGTGTGAACCTCGGGTCCAGGGATCCAGAAACGGTATCCTAACTTTTCGTACAATCGCTTTTCATCCAATGAAAGTTGCACTCTTAATTTGGATACTAACACTGGGGTTGGGACCAACCGAAGGGGCGTGGAAATAAATTAATTAATACCGTATTTCTTGTCCCTCTTGCAATTATTTCAGCAGAAAGAAGGGGGGGGGGGGGGAATGTTTCCAGGGGGAAAAAATGGCAAGCGCCAAGGAAAGGCAGAACACCGTAATTGGAAGACGAGCGGAGCCATTCAGGGACAAGGAAGGGGGCGCCGAACGGGTGCTTCGCACAGGGCGAAAGTTTACCTAAGGTTTAACTTTGGCGCCCCTTATAAACATAAACATTATAGGAAAAAAAACGAGTTAGTCGGTCAAGTTTTTTTTTTTTAAAAACAAACAATGACCAGTTTATTGTTTGTTTTAAAAACATCAACATAGGTCTTCAACTCATTACTGAATAACTCGTTTTTTTCCTTTAATGATTATACATATGAGGGGCGCCAAAGTTTAGTTTGCCCAGGGCGCCAGAAAACGTCGGGCCGGCCCTGGCTGTGCACCCCGATGTCTTTGATGTCTTGTGTGTGTCGATGTGTGTGAATATTTCAAAGCATGTTTGTTATGGCATTCTGTACCTAAGCGTGGCCAACAAGCTTTGTGCATTGGCTGTTTTTGAGAGTTTCTAACTAAAATCTATTTATAGTCAAGATATTTATTGTTAACATCTCTGGGCGGTATCTAGCATTGTGATTCTACAATAAAGGCGCTTTCTGTGATAGCATGACACGGTGAAAGAAGCCAGTAGACTGTGCTGATTCAGTTACTCCAGGTTCCAGCTGGGACCCCTGAACGCTGTCATGGGAGGAGTCCCAGCAACTGTGGCCCCCGGGCCGGAAGCGGGCTATTTTTTCGTGACCCACCCTGAACAACGGTATACCTGTGAAACCGTGAGGGGGGGGGGGGTGGTAGAACACCGTGGTGGTCAATGTTCCCTCTAATGTTTACCGGGCCGGAAGCGGGGTATTTTTTCGTGGCCCGCCCTGAAAAACGGTATACCTGGGAAACCGTGGGGGGGGGGGGGGGTCGTAGAACACCGTGGTGGTCAATGTTCCCTCTAATGTTTGCTGTTTCGTGTGCAAAATCATACAGTGGTGTGCAAAGTTTTACAGAATCGATTTTTTTTGTATGCAAAATTTTGCAGCCCACAAATACAAACACACACTTGCATGGAAATTTTCTGCGCGGATACTCAAAACTGCTGCACGGCGTCTGTGAGATAGCTGCGCGGCCGCGGGGCCGCGCAGCTTAAAGGGAATTTTGGTGGTGGTCCTAGTGAAAACCGTTGTGGTCCTAGTGAAAACCGTGGTGTTCCTTGTGAAAACCGTAGTGTTCCTTGTGAAAACCGTAGTGTTCCTTGTGAAAACCGTAGTGTTCCTTGTGAAAACCGTAGTGTTCCTTGTGAAAACCGTAGGGTTCCTTGTGAAAACCGTAGTGGTCCTTGTGAAAACCGTAGTGGTCATAGTGAAAGCCGTAGTGGTCCTAGTGAAAACCGTTGTGGTCCTTGTGAAAACCGTAGTGGTCCTTGTGAAAACCGTAGTGGCCATAGTGAATACCATAGTGGTCCTAGTGAAAACATGATAGACCTTTCAATCAGAGGAGTTGTTTTATTTGAACAATGGCGATCCCTGATTATGACAGTTCTCCCTGCTAGGTAAGAAGTCAAAGAAATTGATACTCAGTCATGATACAAAAGTCGTGATACAAAAGTCATGATACAATAGTCGTGATACAACAGCGAGATTTATACAAATGATATCAAGTTATTTTTGTCTGATCAGCAAGACAGAAGGGGGTGATAACGTAGAAGTAGTAGTGGCTGACGTCATCTGGTTTGTTTAACTTACAAGTTTACGCGAGTCGAATGCTACTAGCAGTGCTGTGTGTGAGTATGTGTGTGTGTGCGTGCGTATGTGTGTATGTGTATTGTGAGTATGTTTAGAGCAAGTCAGATGCATCAAAATTGGAGTAACGTAGCCTCAGTTGGAATACAGCGAAAACGATTCATGAACGAGGTATCGGAGTAGTGGAGTTCAAGTCGGTAGAGAAAATCATCTTCTAGCCTGCCAACCTCAGAGAATCATCTTCTAGCCTGCCAACCTCAGAGAATCATCTTCTAGCCTGCCAACCTCAGAGAATCATCTTCTAGCCTGCCAACCTCAGAGAATCACCTTCTAGCCTGCCAACCTAAGGGAAACAGTATCTAGCATGCCAACCTCAGAGAAACAGTATATAGCTTGCCAACCTCAGGAAATCATCTTCTACCATGTCGACCTCATAGACTCAGTATCTAGATTGCCAACCTCAGGAAATCATCTTCTACCATGTCGACCTCATAGACTCAGTATCTAGATTGCCAAACGTAGTTTTCATATTGAAACCTAGTATGACGTTGGAAGATAATCTTCTACCATGCCAACCTCAGAGAAAATCTTCTAGCTTGCCAACCTTAGAAAATCATCTTCTAGCCTGCCAACCTCAGAGAATAGTCTTCTAGCTTGCCAACCTCAGAGAATCATCTTCTACCATGCCAACCTCAGAGAATAATCTTCTAGCTTGCCAACCTCAAAAAATCATCTTCTACCATGCCAACCACAGAGAATAATCTTCTAGCTTGCTAGCCTCAGAAAATCATCTTCTAGCCTGCCAACCTCAGAGAAACAGTATATAGCTTGCGAAACCTCAGGAAATCATCCTCTACCATGCCAACCTCAGAAAATCATCTTCTAGCATGCCGACCTCATAGACTCAGTATCTAGATTGCCAAACGTAGTTTTCATGTTGAAACCTAGAATGAAGTTGGAGGATATTGTATTATTATTACACTAGGATTTTGTCTTTAAAGTATATTTCTGGAATTCTTTGGTTAAGTTCTTGACAGTCCCAGACCAATGCTAACTGTAGCACGATTGTTTTCAAGTTTGTACATTGAATAGCTGGCATGTGAACTCATTTCATTTTAATGACATTTACTAAAATAGCAAGCGCTTACAAGTAATCAATTGTGTAGTGATGATAAACATAAGCGATTTGACAGCTGACAAAATTGGCCCAGAAGCGTAGGATGGGGGTACTGGTGGGGTGGGGTGGTAATTCAGGTCCGCCCTGGCTGGCACTTTTGATACTCCACCTTTTTCTCTAATGGGGGGGGGGGGGATTTTTGGAAAGGAAAGTGGTTTTTTTTTTTTTTTTGCAAAAAACAAAAATTTTTTCTCCCCCCCCCCCCCCCCGAACGGGTCGGAAATAATTCTAACTACGCACATGACTGGGTTCCTTAATAAATTGATTTTTAAGAACTAAAAAAAATTCCGGCCTCAGAAAAATATGTTCGTCTCCAGCATCCAACAAAAAGTATTCCACTCTTGTCAGAAACCCCTGCACACAGAGACCAAATGTAAACCACTAACAGGTGCACCTAGAAGAGTTTGTTTAGATTTAATTAAAACCTTCGCTGCTATCGGTCGGCTGATCACGTGATGAGCTCTCGATTCAATTTGGGGAATCTGGGCATGTTCGGTCTTGTTTACCCAACACCTGCAGGTTTGTGCTTGATTGTGTCTGAGTGTCAGTTACGTCACAAAGATGGCCTCGGGGACACACAAATAAGAGAATTTGGTGACGGATTGGTCTCTGTGTCAAAGATGTCACTGACAGGGCAGCGGTGCCCATGCCCACTCCACGAGACGTGTGTGATGGTGGAGTTTGAGTGTGAGGGTGTTGATCGGTGTGGGGGTGTTGGTTGGGTGTGAGGTTGTAGGTAAGGTTTGAGGGTGTTAGGTGATTGTCGGATGTGAGGGTGTTGGTCGGATGGGAGGGTGTTAGTCGGGTATGAGGATGTTGGTGGGGTGTGAGGGTGTTGGTCAAATATGAGGGTTTTGGGCGGGTGTTTTTCTGGATATCTATAATGGCCCATTGAAGACATCCACCTTGGCAAGTGAGGCCATATTTCGGGCTATTGAAGACATCCACCTTGGAAAGTGAGGCCATATTTCGGGCTATTGAAGACATCCACCTTGGAAAGTGAGGCCATATTTCGGGCTATTGAAGACATCCACC
>CAXITT010000335.1:835888-867814 GCA_964033795.1 Lymnaea stagnalis
TATATATATATATAGACAAGGGGCTCTCAAACTTCTTAAATAGGCCCACAGTGAGACATATTATTTGTAGTTTTTAAAAGGCGATTTTAAAAAAAAGGTGGAAAAACAATGTTGAAAACATTTGAACCAAAATAAACGTTTAAATATTTCCATGGGAGTTATGGGCCATGGCTTTTGGCTATCAAGATGGTCAACGCCCCGTTCAACAGGTTTCACGTCTGCCCAGCTACCAGTGTTTAATTTAGCGTCCTTGGGGTCACAGGGGTGAGGGGTCACAATGTCACTTACGATATCTTTGAGTTTTACATTTCGAATTATATGTGAAAGATTGCTAGGTACTTATGATAGCAAAATACGATCCCACAATCTCTACTCGTCTGTGGTCTGTGAAACAAATGATCTTCATTCCTTATTCTTTTTACACCTCACATCACATGATCACTCCCTGGTTTAAAATTTCTCCAACCAATATTCACATATTTAAGTTTAAAAATTCATGAAAACAACTCACCACGTCCAGTCATACCATAGGACAACAACAAAGGCCAATCAGGTCGCAAAGTTCACTCAATACACACATCAATAATCGTCAGTCATACATACTATCACAGTATTGGTTTTACTGAGATCACGCGTACAATCTAGGGGTTCAATCAAAATTACCTTCATAAAGCAGTCTTGGAATGCAATCAAGATTACCTAAATGCAGCAGTCTAGGGTTTCAAGCAAGATTACCTTCATGAAGCAGTGCAGGGATTCAATCAAAATTACCTCCATGAAGCAGTCTAGGGATTCAATCAAGATTTCCTCCATGAAGCAGTTTAAGGGTTCAATCAAGATTACCTCCATCAAGATATTTAGTGGTCCAATCAAGATTACCTCCATGATGATATTTAGTGGTCCAATCAAGATTACCTCCATGAAGCAGTCTATGGGTTCAATTAGATAAATTCCATGAAGCAGTTTAATGGTCAAATCAAGATTACCTCCATGAAGTTATTTAGTGGTCCAATCAAGATTACCTCCATGAAGCAGTATAGGGGTTCAATTAGATTAATTCCATGAAGCAGTTTAGGGGTCCAATCCAGATTACCTCCATGGAGCAGTCTAGGAATTCAATCCAGATTACCTCTATGAAGCAGTCTAGGGGTTTAATCAAGATTACCTCTATGAACTCCATTAAGCAGTCTTTGGATTATAATAAGCTATATCTTCAATCATTAAAGAACTAAAGGTAGATCGATATTATCAGATCGATGGAGACAAAAAGATCGATCTGTACACAAAGAGGATATTGTATTTTGTTAGGGGAAAAACAACAACAACTATAAATGCCAGACGCAGCTTCCTGCCCTTCATTTATTGGCTGGTCAGCACACAAAATGCAGCATTGATGAAGGGGTGGGTTGGTGCTAACTTTCATGTGACAGACTCGTGCCAAAGGTAAAAGTGTGGATTGGTGCTAGCTGTGATGTGACAGACTGGTGCCAAAGGTAAAAGTGTGGATTGGTGCTAGCTGTGATGTGACAGACTCGTGCCAAAGGTAAAAGTGTGGATTGGTGTTAATTGTGATGTGACAAACTGATTCCAATGGTAAAGGGTTGGTTTGTTGATAACTGTGATTTGACAGGTTGGTGCCAATGGTAAAGGTGTGGGTTGTTGATAACTGTGATGTGACAGACTGGTGTCAATGGTAAAGGGCTGGGTTTTTCATAACTGTGATGTGACAGACTGGTGCCAATGGTAAAGGGCTGGTTTGTTGATAAATGTGATGTGACAGACTGGTACCAATGGTAAAGGGGTGGGTTGTTGATAACTGTGATGTGACAGACTGGTGTCAATGGTAAAGGGCTGGGTTTTTCATAACTGTGATGTGACAGACTGGTGCCAATGGTAAAGGGCTGGTTTGTTCATAACTGTGGTGTGACAGACTGATGCCAATGGTAAAGGTGTGTGTTGTTGATAACTGTGGTGTGACAGACTGATGCCAATGGTAAAGGTGTGTGTTGTTGATAACTGTGGTGTGACAGACTGGTGCCAATGGTAAAGGGATGGTTTGTTGATAACTGTGGTGTGACAGACTGTTGCCAATGGTAAAGGTGTGGGTTGGTGATAAATGTGATGTGACAGACTGGTACCAATGGTAAAGGGGTGGGTTGTTGATAACTGTGATGTGACAGACTGGTGCCAATGGTAAACGGGTGGTTTGTTGATAACTGTGATGTGACAGACTGGTGCCAATGGTAAAGGTGTGGGTTGGTGATAAATGTGATGTGACAGACTGGTACCAATGGTAAAGGGGTGGGTTGTTGATAACTGTGATGTGACAGACTGGTGCCAATGGTAAACGGGTGGTTTGTTGATAACTGTGATGTGACAGACTGGTACCAATGGCAAAGGGCTGGTTTGTGGATAACTGTGGTGTGAAAGACTGGTGCCAATGGTAAAGGTGTGAGTTGTTGATAACTGTGGTGTGACAGACTGTTGTCAATGGTAAAGGTGTGGGTTGGTGCTAATTGTGATGTGACAGACTGGTGCCAATGGTAAAGGGATGGTTTGGTGATAACTGTGGTGTGACAGACTGGTGCCAATGGTAAACGGGTGGGTTGGTGATAAATGTGATGTGACAGACTGGTGCCAATGGTAAACGGGTGGGTTGGTGATAAATGTGATGTGACAGACTGGTGCCAATGGTAAACGGGTGGGTTGATGATATATGTGATGTGACAGACTGGTACCAATGGTAAAGGGCTGGTTTGTTGATAACTGTGATGTGACAGACTGGTACCAATGGCAAAGGGCTGGTTTGTTGATAACTGTGATGTGACAGACTGGTGCCAATGGTAAAGGGCGGGTTGTTGATAACTGTGATGTGACAGACTGGTGCCAATGGCAAAGGGCTGGTTTGTTGATAACTGTGATGTGACAGACTGGTGCCAATGGCAAAGGGCTGGTTTGTTGATAACTGTGATGTGACAGACTGGTGCCAATGGTAAACGGGTGGGTTGGTGATAAATGTGATGTGACAGACTGATGGAAGTAATTAAGTGCAGGGCTGGTGTGTAATCACCAATTAGTCACATAGAAGTACATCAGTCACATAGATCTACAATAGTTACATAGATGTACAACAGTCACATAGATGTACAACTGCAACATAGATGTACAACAGTGACACAGATTTATAGCAGTCACACAAATGTACAGCAGTCAAATAGATGTACAACAGTCAAATATATGTACAACAGTAACATACATGTACAACACACATTTATACAACTGTCACACATATGTACAGCGTGACAGAACCGTACAACAGTCACATAGATGTACAATAATCGCATAGATGTGCAACAGTCACATAGATGTACAACAATCGCATAGATGTGCAACAGTTACATAGATGTACAACAATCGCATAGATGTACAACAGTCACATCGATGTAAGCCGTCCAAAAATATGCTAGCAAAAATGGTTGGGATATTGTTGTATCAAGTTTCTGATGGGCTGTTATCTTATTAAAAACTAACCTCCTTTTATAACACAAAAGAATTGCATCAAATTTCCGATGGGCTGTTATCTTATTAAAAACTAACCTCCTTTTATAACACAAAAGAATTGCATCAAATTTCCGATGGGCTGTTATCTTATTCAAAACTAACCTCCTTTTATAACACAACAGAATTGCATCAAATTTCTGTAGCATATCAGGATAGAGTAATATTTTAGTATAATGTCAGGATAGCGTAAAGTTCTTTAGTAGTTATGTAATAGATATGTAATAGTTAAATAATAGTTCTTTAATAGCTCTGTAATAGATATGTTATTTTTATGTAACATAGCATAATATTTCTACAACATAGGACAGTGTAATATTTCTATAACATAGGACAGTGTAATATTTCTGTAACATAGGACAGTTTAATATTTCTATAACATAGGACAGTGTAATATTTCTATAACATAGGACAGTGTAATATTTCTGTAACATAGGACAGTGTGATATTTCTATAACATAGGACAGTGTAATATTTCTATAACATAGGACAGTGTAATATTTCTATACCATAGGACAGTGTAATATTTCTGTGACTTGCTGTAACATATGAGCACAGTGTAACATTTCTGTGACATCGCTGTAACATATGAGCACAGTGTAACATTTCTGTAACATCTCTGTAACATATGAGCACAGTGTAACATTTCTGTAACATCTCTGTAACATATGAGCACAGTGTAACATTTCTGTAACATCTCTGTAGCATATGAGCACAGTGTAACATTTATGTGACATTGTTGTAACATACAAGCACAGTGTAACATTTCTGTAACATCTCTGTAGCATATGAGCACAGTGTAACATTTATGTGACATTGTTGTAACATACGAGCACAGTGTAACATTTCTGTAACATCTCTGTAACATATAAGCACAGTGTAACATTTCTGTAACATATCTGTAACATATGAGCACAATGTAACATTTCTGTAACATCTCTGTACCATATGAGCACAGTGTAACATTTCTGTGACATCGCTGTAACATATGAGCACAGTGTAACATTTTTTAACATCTCTGTAACATATGAGCACAGTGTAAAATTTCTGTAACATCTCTGTTACATATGAGCACAGTGTAACATTTCTGTAACATCTCTGTAACATATGAGCACAGTGTAACATTTCTGTAACATCTCTGTTACATATGAGCACAGTGTAACATTTCTGTAACATCTCTGTAACATATGAGCACAGTGTAACATTTCTGTAACATCTCTGTAACATATGAGCACAGTGTAACATTTCTGTAACATCTCTGTTACATATCAGCATAGTCTAATATTTCTGTGACAGATTGTAGTTCGTCCGTCCACATCCACTAGGACCATCCAGTCACCCTGATGTATCACTAAGACACCATTTTTTGCCCTATGTGTTATGAACGTGTACCAAAGAATGGACGCAGTTAGAAATGGTGAAAGGGGCAATTTTTTTTATTTTTTATTACTTTTTTTTTTGGGGGGGGGGGGGCTTTGGTTTGGTTTTTCACTAAGACACCATTTTTTGCCCTAGTTGTTATGAACGTGTACCAAAGAATGGACGCAGTTAGAAATGGTGAAAGGGGCGATTTTTTTTATTTTTTTTTTCTTTTTTTTTTGGGGGGGGGGGGGCATTGGATTGGTTTTTCCTCCTTCCTTTTCGGCAACTTGAAGTTTTTTGGGTTTTTTTATGAGGCGGACTGGTAAGCGTCATTATGATACCGATCTCATTTCAAATTCACCTCAAGGACGAGAGTTTTGTGTGGATAAACAAGGCATCCATAAAACAAGGCATCCAGCCGCTCATATTCTATTGTCTGTTGTTTCAAAATATTAGATTATTAGAAAAACTATATAATAAAATAAGAGGTAATAATTTATTTTTTTTGTGCATATCTATCGTCAAATAAAAGAAACAAATAAAAACGTTTGGCAACTGTATCTGGCGCAATGGAAAGTTTAAGAACGACTGTCCCAATGAAGCCTTAAAAAGAAGTGGTTGGGGGGGGGGGGGGGAGAAGAAGAAAACTAGGCCTTAGCTTGCAATCTTAAAAAAAATCCTTAAGTTTTTTTTGTTTTTTTTTTGTTTTTTTTCCCGCTAACATATCACGTTATCACATGGTCACATGATCACACGGTCCCACAATGCCACATAAACAAGGTCCTGTGACATCAACGGCTAATTGTATATTTGACCTCGGTCACCACAGCCATTCTCAGCTGACAGTTGGTAACAATCGATCACGGTATCAGCGGGTCACTCTGGCCTGCATGGATTTCTGGAATTTAAATTTAGTATGGGATGTTTGAGCTTTTGAGCTGTACCAAGGTTTTTGAAAGGGAACTCGAGTTGTACCATGAATGAAAGGAAACTCGAGTTGTACCATGAATGAAAGGAAACTCCAGTTGTACAAGGAATGAAAGAGAACTTGATCTGTACCATTGTTGCCAAGGAACTTGAATTACTCCGTGAATGGAAGGGAAATTGAGTTGTACTATGGTTGCCAGCAACCTTGAGTTGTACCATGGTTGCCAGCAAACTTGAGTTGTACCATGATAGCCAGTAAACTTGAGTTGTACCTGGTTGCCAGCAAATTTAAGCTGTACCATGGATGCCAGCACACTTGAGTTGTACCATGGATGCCAGCAAACTTGAGTTATACCATGGTTGCCAACAAACATGAGTTGTACCATGGATGCCAACAAACTTGAATTGTACTTGGTTGCCAGCAAACTTGAGTTGTACCATGGTAGCCAGTAAACATGAGTTGTACCTGGTTGCCAGCTAATTTAAGATGTACCATGGATGCCAGCACACTTGAGTTGTACCATGGATGCCAGCAAACTTGAGTTATACCATGGTTGCCAACAAACATGAGTTGTACCATGGTTGCCAGCAAACTTGAGTTGTACCATGGTTGCCAGCAAACTTGATTTGTACCATGGTTGCCAGCAAACTTGAGTTGTACCATGGCTGCCAGCAAACTTGAGTTGTACCATGGTTGCCAACAAACATGAGTTGTACCCTGGTTGCCCACAAACATGAGTTGTACTATGGTTGTCAGCAAACTTGAGTTGTAGCATGGTTGCCAGCAAACTTGAGTTGTACCATTGTTGTCAGCAAACTTGAGTTGTACCATGGTAGCCAGCAAACTAGATGTGTACCATGGTCGCCAACAAACTTGAGTTGTACCATGGTTGCCAACAAACTTGAGTTGTACCATGGTTGCCAGCAAAGTTGAGTTGTACCATGGTAGCCAGTAAACATGAGTTGCACCATGGTTGCCAGCAAATTTAAGCTCTACCATGGATGCCAGCAAACTTGAGTTGTACTATGGATGCCAGAAAACTTGAGTTGTACCATGGTTGCCAACAAACATGAGTTGTACCATGCTTGCCAGCAAACTTGAGTTGTACCATGGTAGCCAGCAAACTTGATGTGTACAATGGTCGCCAACTAACTTGAGTTGTACCATGGTTGCCAAAAAACTTGAGTTGTACCATGGTTGGCAGCAAACTTGAGTTGTACCATGGTAGCCAGTAAACTTGAGTTGTATCATGGTTGCCAGCAAACTTGAGTTGTACCATGGTTGCCAGCAAACTTGAGTTGTATCATGGTTGCCAGCAAACTTGAGTTGTATCATGGTTGCCAGCAAACTTGAGTTGTACTATGGTTGCCAGCAAACTTGAGTTGTACCATGGATGCCAGCAAAATTGAGTTGTACCATGGTTGCCAAGAAACTTGAGTTGTACCATGGTTGCCAACAAACTTGAGTTGTACTATGATTGAAAGGAAATTTGTAGGAAATTTTTGTACAGTATGTTTATCTTGCATTTTCTAATATTATTTGGGATAATCATTTTATCACCAAAAAAAAAACACACACATACACACACAAAACTGTTGTACTTTATGCTTTATTAATAGGCTTAGTCATTTCTAACACCGCAAAACGTGAAATCGCTTAGAGTATTGCTGCTATTTTTTGACAAGGTTTTCGCAAAACATGGCTGTTAACAATGTTATCATCAGATATATAGCAGTAACAATTAGTTTGTAAAATCTTTCGTAAAGTAAAGTTGTAAACAAGGTTTCGTCTAGGCAGAGACCCTCTAAGCTTACTCACATAATTTATTAACGTAATGAGCAGCTGATTAGAGACTGGCCAAGACGAAATACCAGGATAATTTTTTAAATCGATTCCCGGCCATTAAATGGCAAACCCTATTTTTTAAGAACTCTCTATTTGAATGAAATGTTTCTGTTGACTGTCTAGTGCACAATCAGCGTTCAAAATTTATAAAATCTCAATGGACGCTACCAACTTTAAATTGAATGTATGCAAAAAATAATAATAATTAAGGGGTGGGATGCGACACATAGGTTGAGAACCACTGGTTGATCATGTCGCTGTAAGCCACAGTGCGTTTGATAAAAATACCATCCGCATAAGTTTTTTTTTTTTTAAATTTCATTATTATTTTTTTTAATTTTAGAAAACATTGGTGTAAAGCACAAGGCCCACCTCCTGTCCCCGGAAAGAATGAGAAAACATTGGTGTAAAGCACAAGGCCCACCCCCTGTCCCGGAAAGAATGAGAAAACATTGGTGTAAAGCACAAGGCCCACCCCCTGTCCCGGAAAGAATGAGAAAACATTGGTGTAAAGCACAAGGCCCACCCCCTGTCCCGGAAAGAATGAGAAAACATTGGTGTAAAGCACAAGGCCCACCCCCTGTCCCGGAAAGAATGAGAAAACATTGGTGTAAAGCACAAGGCCCACCCCCTGTCCCGGAAAGAATGAGAAAACATTGGTGTAAAGCACAAGGCCCACCCCCTGTCCCGGAAAGAATGAGAAAACATTGGTGTAAAGCACAAGGCCCACCCCCTGTCCCGGAAAGAATGAGAAAACATTGGTGTAAAGCACAAGGCCCACCCCCTGTCCCGGAAAGAATGAGAAAACATTGGTGTAAAGCACAAGGCCCACCCCCTGTCCCGGAAAGAATGAGAAAACATTGGTGTAAAGCACAAGGCCCACCCCCTGTCCCGGAAAGAATGAGAAAACATTGGTGTAAAGCACAAGGCCCACCCCCTGTCCCGGAAAGAATGAGAAAACATTGGTGTAAAGCACAAGGCCCACCCCCTGTCCCGGAAAGAATGAGAAAACATTGGTGTAAAGCACAAGGCCCACCCCCTGTCCCGGAAAGAATGAGAAAACATTGGTGTAAAGCACAAGGCCCACCCCCTGTCCCCGGAAAGAATGAGAAAACATTGGTGTAAAGCACAAGGCCCACCCCCTGTCCCCGGAAAGAATGAGAAAACATTGGTGTAAAGCACAAGGCCCACCCCCTGTCCCGGAAAGAATGAGAAAACATTGGTCTAAAGCACAAGGCCCACCCCCTGTCCCCGGAAAGAAGAAAACTGAAATAACGCCAGATTGAGATCTGCACGAAAATGGCGACGTGTTGCAAAGCCATTAGAGCAGCTGAGTCGGTAAGTTATGGCCCATAAGATTATTTTTTTTACATCAAGTGTGCAACAGCTTAATGGAAGCTGGCATTTTTTTTTTAGAAGCTTCATACGGGCAAGTAGTAGATCATAGAAAGGTGACCACTAATCCAAGGGTCATCACGAGGCTTTGAGGAAGAAACTAAGTCTTATTTCCCCCCATGTTATGAACTCCAGTAAGATCTTGAGTCAACATTTGAAATCTTGGACGTTGGACATAATCGATGCTACAGTTATGTATTTTGTGTGTATGTGTGTGTTTTTAATGTGTGTGTGTGTAATGTGTGTGTGGCTGCATTTTACATTTGCGAAATTAAAATGGCTCTATAATTAACTTCAAACTAAGGCCGAAATTGTACTATCGTACCGGTACACTACAATCATGTGTCAGGCGAGGCTTCCAGGCACCGCACGTGAAAGAAAGTGTTTGAATCACTTTAACAGCGTTTCAAAATGGTGGTACTTTCACCGGAAGCGGTCAGGGAGCCTTATGCTGACGGTTAATAAAAACTGTTGGTCAAAATCCGAAGGGGGGGGGGGAGGAGGTATAGCCACATGTTTGAGGCTCTAAGCTAAGAGGGGTCGGGGAAGAGGAATAGCCACATGTTTGAGGCTCTAAACCAAGGGGTTGGGGGAGGAGGAATAGCCACATGTTTGAGGCTCTAAATTCAGGGGAGGGGGGAGGAGGTATAGCCACATGTTTGAGGCTCGATTCTGCAACACTAACTAAGAAACAACGAACACTATTCATAAAACTGTAATCAGATCAGTTGTAACATCAACACATGAAATTTGGACCCTGGCAGCAAAGGGCAGGAAACATTAAACTCGTGGGAGAGAAAACTTCTTCGAAAAATGTATGGACTAAAAAAGGATCAATATGGATCCAAGCATGAATATTGTACAGTCTACATCAGGATCTCACTATAGTAGCAGAACTATAAAAGGGTTATAGGCTACGCTAAGCAGGACACTTGGAAAGAATGCCAAATGACAGAGGAGTGAAGAGGGTGCATCACCAAAACCCCAAAGGAAGGCTCAAAGGCAGACCTAGGCTTAGATGGATGGGTGATGTGGAGAAAGATCTAGCATGGAAAAGAAAATCATTAGGTCTGGGTGGAAGGAAGTTGTGAGGCAGGCCAAAGCTCTACATGGGCTGTAGCGCCACAGCGATGAATGGATGGAAATACTGAGGGNTTGAAGCACTTTAAAAGGGTTTCAAAATGGTGGTACTTTCACCGGAAGGGGTCAGGGAGCTTTATGGTGACGGTTAATAAAAACTGTTGGTAAAAATCCTAAGGGGGGGGGGGAGGAGGTATAGCCACATGTTTGAGGCTCTAAGCTAAGAGGGGTCGGGGAAGAGGAATAGCCACATGTTTGAGGCTCTAAACCAAGGGGTTGGGGGAGGAGGAATAGCCACATGTTTGAGGCTCTAAATTCAGGGGAGGGGGGAGGAGGTATAGCCACATGTTTGAGGCTCGATTCTGCAACACTAACTAAGAAACAACGAACACTATTCATAAAACTGTAATCAGATCAGTTGTAACATCAACACATGAAATTTGGACCCTGGCAGCAAAGGGCAGGAAACATTAAACTCGTGGGAGAGAAAACTTCTTCGAAAAATGTATGGACTAAAAAAGGATCAATATGGATCCAAGCATGAATATTGTACAGTCTACATCAGGATCTCACTATAGTAGCAGAACTATAAAAGGGTTATAGGCTACGCTAAGCAGGACACTTGGAAAGAATGCCAAATGACAGAGGAGTGAAGAGGGTGCATCACCAAAACCCCAAAGGAAGGCTCAAAGGCAGACCTAGGCTTAGATGGATGGGTGATGTGGAGAAAGATCTAGCATGGAAAAGAAAATCATTAGGTCTGGGTGGAAGGAAGTTGTGAGGCAGGCCAAAGCTCTACATGGGCTGTAGCGCCACAGCGATGAATGGATGGAAATACTGAGGGAGGGTGGGGGTGAGGAAAAGCCACAAGTTTGAGGATCGATTCAAAAACAATTTATGACTTTATTTGGCCAAAATAAATAAATATGAATAAAAATTTTTTTAAAGAATTCCTTGAATCATACCACTTGCTCACATTAAGAAGAGGCTCAGGCTAGGTGACATATTAAAATATCAATAATTTTGAAACCAATCACTTTAAAAACAACAACAAACAAACAAACAAAAAAAAAAGCAAGGCGAAATAAATTTTATAATTTTTTTTTTTTTTTGCAAATAGTGTTGAGCCGGGGGGAGGGGGGGGGGCTGTTTTTTAACACCCGGTCGGTTCCGGGTATTTTAAGAAGTACGCTACGGGTCCGAGTCCGGGTGCTACAAAAGAGACAGTTATCTTCTCATGTGTTCCACGCAATAGGAAGAATTGAAAAGTGCATGTATAGAACCAGGAGCCATGTATATAACCGTTAGCCATGTATATAACCGTTAGCCATGTATATAACCGTTAGCCATGTATATAACCGTCAGCCATGCATAGAACCGTTAGCCATGTATAGAACCGTTAGCCATGTATAGAACCAGTAGCCATGTATAGAACCAGTAGCCACATTTAGAACCAGTACCCACGTTTAGAACCAGTAGCCACGTATAGAACCAGTAGCCATGTATAGAACCAGTAGCCATGTATAGAACCAGTAGCCATGTATAGAACCAGTAGCCACATTTAGAACCAGTAGCCATGTGTAGAACCAGTAGCCATGTATAGAACCAGTAGCCATGTATAGAACTAGTAGCCATGTATAGAACTAGTAGCCATGTATAGAACCAGTAGCCATGTATAGAACCAGTAGCCATGTTTAGAACCAGTAGCCATGTATAGAACCAGTAGCCATGTATAGAACCAGTAGCCACGTATAGAACCAGTAGCCATGTATAGAACCAGTAGCCATGTATAGAACCAGTAGCCACGTATAGAACCAGTAGCCACGTATAGAACCAGTAGTATAGAACCAGTAGCCATGTATAGAACCAGTAGCCACATTTAGAACCAGTAGCCATGTGTAGAACCAGTAGCCATGTATAGAACCAGTAGCCATGTATAGAACCAGTAGCCATGTATAGAACCAGTAGCCATGTATAGAACCAGTAGCCATGTATAGAACCAGTAGCCATGTTTAGAACCAGTAGCCATGTATAGAACCAGTAGCCATGTATAGAACCAGTAGCCACGTTTAGAACCAGTAGCCATGTATAGAACCAGTAGCCATGTATAGAACCAGTAGCCACGTTTAGAACCAGTAGCCATGTATAGAACCAGTAGCCATGTATAGAACCAGTAGCCATGTATAGAACCAGTAGCCACGTTTAGAACCAGTAGCCATGTATAGAACCAGTAGCCATGTTTAGAACCAGTAGCCACGTATAGAACCAGTAGCCACGTATAGAACCAGTAGCCACGTTTAGAACCAGTAGCCATGTATAGAACCAGTATCCACGTTTAGAACCAGTAGCCATGTATAGAACCAGTAGCTATGTATAGAACCAGTAGCCATGGAAAGAAACAGTAGCTACGTATGGAACCATTAACTACGTATAGAACTAGTAGCCACGTAGAGAACTAGTAGCCATGTATAGAACCAATAACGATCACAAAGGCTTCAAATTCAAAACACTAATACACATGTGTCAAAGTCAAGGCCCGCGGTCCACATCCGGCCCGCCGTACAATTATATCAGGCCCGCGAGGTCTTGACCAGCGTACACTAATATCCAAGTCAACACTATGGTGTCTCCCAATGCACACTTTGTTGAAAAAAATTAGCCTACATAACGCCAAGCTCCCACGTCGCTTTAGTGAAGACATGAAAACTGCGACTGTAAATTTGCAGATGGAGCTAATAGAGCGGCAGTGTAACGGGACACGAAGGGCAAAGGACGACCCAGTTGGGTCTGCACAGTTCACTTGTTTCGTTCCTGAAGAGATGCCCCAGCTTCGTCTACATGCGGCTCGAACCTTGAGCATGTTGGGTAGCACATCTATATGTGTGAGCAGCTGTTTTCTGTGATGACGATGAACAAAACAATATACAGGAGTCGTCTCACTGATGAACACTTGCAGTCCATCATGAAAAGCTCAATGCGACAGAACGTTACTACCAACATAAACCAACTTACTTGTTTTTGTAGCCAAGAAAATGTACCAAATATCCAGCTCTGACAAATCGGCATAAGAGTGAAAATAGGTATGCCAATGATTTTAATTATTGAAACTTTTTTCTATTTTCATTTATATAAATGTTGGTTTTTTTTTAAAAGATTAATTTTCCGCTTATTGAATGATTATCCTGTTCGGCCCACATCCTTTCATGTGATTTGAGTTTTGGCCCGCAACTTTACATGTGATTTGAGTTTTGGCCCGCAACTTTACATGTGATTTGAGTTTTGGCCCGCCGAGCGATTGAATTTGACTCTCCTGCACTAATACATAACTAATTAAAAATCCCAAAACAACGGTTCTCAACCTCTTTAGTCCCGCGACCCCATACGTTGTGGCGGCCTGCAACCAGAATTACACCCTGAACATTTGTTTCTAAATACACAAGCCTGGCTTCAATTTAGTGTCGAAACTGCCACCTTCTAAGTTTTAGGGGTGGGCTGCGGGAGGAAAAGAAACCAACAAAAACAAATAAAAATCATGTTTAGTAAATATTTATTGTTAAATTAAAGAAACTGCCAAGTGAATATATTCAATTAGCAGACGACATCTCGTGAAATAATCATATTTTAAACATATTTTTGTTATGCAGCTTTAGTGTAGTCCAGTGAAGTAATAATACGAAACTAATTCTGATCGCAGTAAATTCTATTGAAAATTTTAATTGAAAATTCAAATACCCGGTATTGAAAAAATGCGCACACAATTTATAAAAATGCGCAATGTGCGTTAGTATGGCTGGTAGGTAGCAGTTGCTGGTAGGTGGCAGTTGTTGGTTGGTTGCAGTTGTTGGTTGTACTGGTAGGTAGCAGTTGCTGGTAGGTGGCAGTTGTTGGTTGGTTGCAGTTGTTGGTTGGTTGCAGTTGTTGGTTGTACTGGTAGGTAGCAGTTTTCATTTTCATGATATCGACGTGCATGACCTATTTTAATAAATATGTATACAATCATCATGACGATATCAGCCTAGCCTTCACACAGTATAGCCAATTGCTTCACTCAAATTTGTTAAATTATAGTACGATTATTGAATTCTATGACACTTATAAATGATACACACACACGCATATATGCATGCACATACAACAGATGGCCGTGATTTCGTTTCAGAGATCCACTGATCTATCTAGTTTTAAAACACCACAGGGCTGTGATCTGGTTAAAATATCCACTGATCTATTAAATTTTAAAACTGCATAGAGCTGGGATCAGATATCCACTGATCTATTTAATTTTAATTCATCATAGCAGCTTTGCACAACTCTGAATGTAAGGTGAGCCGTAATACTTTATGAGAAATGTGTGCGGGCCGTAATAATTTATGAACAACTTGTCCAAGCCGTAATACTTTATGAAAAACTTAAGCAGGCCGTAATACTTTATAAAAAAACTTGTGCAGGCCGTAATACTTAATGAAAAACTTAAGCAGGCCGTAATACTTTATAAAAAAACTTGTGCAGGCCGTAATACTTTATAAAAAAACTTGTGCAGGCCGTAATACTTAATGAAAAACTTGTGCAGGCCGTAATACTTTATAAAAAAACTTGTGCAGGCCGTAATACTTAATGAAAAACTTGTGCAGGCCGTAAATCTTTGTGAAAAACTTGTGCAGGCCGTAATACTTTATAAAAAAACTTGTGCAGGCCGTAATACTTAATGAAAAACTTAAGCAGGCCGTAATACTTTATGAAAAACTTAAGCAGGCCGTAATACTTTATGAAAAACTTAAGCAGGCCGTAATACTTTATGAAAAACTTAAGCAGGCCGTAATACTTAATGAAAAACTTAAGCAGGCCGTAATACTTAATGAAAAACTTAAGCAGGCCGTAATACTTAATGAAAAACTTAAGCAGGCCGTAATACTTAATGAAAAACTTAAGCAGGCCGTAATATTTAATGAAAAACTTAAGCAGGCCGTAATACTTTATGAAAAACTTGTGCGGGTCAAAAGATAATAGGACAGAGGCGAAAGCTATTAAGAAAATAAAATAAAATAATAATAATAGAGAATGTTTCGTTAGTTCGCGGGCCGCCAAGTAGGTGCTGGCGGCCACATGCGGCCCGCATGTTGTGCAGGCCTGCGCCATAGGACTGTGATCTAGTGTAAGATATCCACTTATCAGTGTAATGTAACAGTTTCCTTTCTTATACTTATGCCTCCGAGATGGGTCTCCAAAAAAAAACTCTAATCTGATTAGCTCCAACATTTGAGGAGACCCGGTGATGCATGACATAGTCAGAGGCGGATTCGAGGGTATTTAGGGGGGTGGGGGAAGTGGCTTAATGTCACATTATAAAAGATAAGAAAGTCGTAATTTCTTCATGACTTTGTGTCATAGATCAGGGGTCGCAACCTTTTAGTTTCAGCGAACCAAAGAAGACATCAAATTCATTCAGTATGCCAAAATAAGACTTCAAATTCATTCAAGTCAAAGTAAGACTTCTATTTAATTCAGAATGTCAATGTCAGACTTCTAATTCATTCGTTGTGCCAAAGTAAGACATCTGCTTTATGCAGCATGCCAAAGTAAGACTTCTAATTCTTTCAGTGTGCCAAAGTAAGACTTCTAGTTCATTCAGTGTGCCAAAGTAAGACTTCTCATTCATTCAGTGTGCCAAAGTAAGACTTCTAATTCATTCATTGTGTCAAAGTAAGACTTCTAATTCATTCATTGTGCCAAAGTAAGACTTCTAATTCATTCAGTGTCAAAGTAAAACTTATAATTTATTTAGTGTGCCCAAGTAAGACTTCTAGTTCATTCACTTGGCAAAGTAAGACTTCTAGTTCATTCAGTGTGCCCAAGTCAGACTTCTAGTTCATTCAGTGTGCCAAAGTAAGACTTCTAGTTCATTCAGTGTGCCAAAGTAAGACTTCTAGTTCATTCAGTGTGCCAAAGTAAGACTTCTAGTTCATTCAGTGTGCCAAAGTAAGACTTTTAGTTCATTCAGTGTGCCAAAGTAAGACTTCTAGTTCATTCAGTGTGCCAAAGTAAGACTTATAAATCATTCCGTGTGACAAAGTAAGACTTCTAATTCATTCATTGTGCCAAAGTAAGACTTCTAATTCATTCAGTGTGTCAAAGTAAACTTCTAATTTATTCAGTGTGTCAAAGTAAGACTTCTAATTCATTCAGTGTGCCAAAGTAAGACTTCTAGTTCATTCAGTGTGCCAAAGTAAGACTTCTAGTTCATTCAGTGTGCCCAAGTAAGACTTCTAGTTCATTCACTTGGCAAAGTAAGACTTCTAGTTCATTCAGTGTGCCCAAGTCAGACTTCTAGTTCATTCAGTGTGCCAAAGTAAGACTTCTAGTTCATTCAGTGTGCCAAAGTAAGACTTCTAGTTCATTCAGTGTGCCAAAGTAAGACTTCTAGTTCATTCAGTGTGCCAAAGTAAGACTTATAAATCATTCCGTGTGACAAAGTAAGACTTCTAATTCATTCATTGTGCCAAAGTAAGACTTCTAATTCATTCAGTGTGTCAAAGTAAACTTCTAATTTATTCAGTGTGTCAAAGTAAGACTTCTAATTCATTCAGTGTGCCAAAGTAAGACTTCTAGTTCATTCAGTGTGTCAAAGTAAGACTTCTAATTCATTCATTGTACTAAAGTAAGACTTATAATTGATTCAATGTGCTAAAGTAAGACTTCAAATTCGTTCATTGTGCTATAATAAGACTTCTAATTCATTCAGTGTGCCAAAGTAAGACTTCTAATTCATTCAGTGTGTCAAAGTAAAACTTCTAATTCATTCATTGTGCCAAAGTAAGACTTCTAATTCATTCATTGTGTCAAAGTAAGACTTCTAATTCATTCATTGTGTCAAAGTAAGACTTCTAATTCATTCATTGTGCCAAAGTAAGACTTCTAATTCATTCAGTGTGTCAAAGTAAAACTTCTAATTCATTCATTGTGCCAAAGTAAGACTTCTAATTCATTCAGTGTGCCAAAGTAAGACTTCTAATCATTCAGTGTTTCAAAGTAGGACTTCTAATTCATTCATTGTGCCAAAGTAAGACTTCTAATTCATTCATTGTGTCAAAGTAAGACTTCTAATTCATTCATTGTGTCAAAGTAAGACTTCTAATTCATTCATTGTGCCAAAGTAAGACTTCTAATTCATTCAGTGTGTCAAAGTAAAACTTCTAATTCATTCATTGTGCCAAAGTAAGACTTCTAATTCATTCAGTGTGCCAAAGTAAGACTTCTAATCATTCAGTGTTTCAAAGTAGGACTTCTAATTCATTCATTGTGCCAAAGTAAGACTTCTAATTCATTCATTGTGTCAAAGTAAGACTTCTAATTCATTCATTGTGTCAAAGTAAGACTTCTAATTCATTCATTGTGCCAAAGTAAGACTTCTAATTCATTCAGTGTGTCAAAGTAAAACTTCTAATTCATTCATTGTGCCAAAGTAAGACTTCTAATTCATTCATTGTGTCAAAGTAAGACTTCTAATTCATTCATTGTGTCAAAGTAAAACTTCAAATTCGTTCATTGTGCTATAATAAGACTTCTAATTCATTCAGTGTGCCAAAGTAAGACTTCTAATTCATTCATTGTGCCAAAGTAAGACTTCTAATTCATTCATTGTGCCAAAGTAAGACTTCTAATTCATTCATTGTGTCAAAGTAAGACTTCTAATTCATTCATTGTGCCAAAGTAAGACTTCTAATTCATTCAGTGTCAAAGTAAAACTTATAATTTATTCAGTGTGTCAAAGTAAGACTTCTAATTCATTCATTGTACTAAAGTAAGACTTATAATTGATTCAGTGTGCTAAAGTAAGACTTCTAATTCATGCAACATGGAAATGTTATACTTATAATTCATTTAGTGTGCCAAAGTAAGACTTCTAATTCATTCAGCGTGTCCATAATGTTTTTTTAGTATTTTATTTAATTTTTGTTGTTGACTTCCGCATGTCAATGAAAATTGTTATTAATGTTATGGTGTCAAGTCGGTCACGCGTGATGTAGTTAAACAACCCTTGTTATAGATTATCTGTCTATGTGTGTGACATAATGAAATAGTTACATGAGTCTGATGTCAAAAAATAGGGCGTGTGGCGTCTCGATATGAGGCCTGGCATGTGAAGCAATGAAATGTGGCCATGCATGTTATGTCATGAAATATGGACATGTATGTGACGTCGACATATGGGCCCAATTTGTGCAACAATTATATGGGGGCCATGTGTGTTTCATCATAAAATGAGGCCATGCAAGTGAAATCATGAAATGGGACCGTTTGTGTGAGGTCATGAAATGGGACCGTTTGTGTGATGTCATGAAATGGGACCATGTGTGGTTGATGTCATGGAATGGGACCGTTTGTGTGAGGTCATGAAATGGGACCATTTGTGTGATGTCATGAAATGGGACCGTTATTGGTAATTGGGACATGAAAAGTTAAATTAAAATAGTCTGTCATCTTTTCTTAAAAAACATGTAAAAATGTTATGTTTAAATGGGAGGTAAAAATGTGAGGTTTTAATTTAAGGTTAAAATGTGAGGTTTAAATGTGCAGAATTCATTCAATTGTGTTTCAACCAATCAGCAAAACTATTTTTTTGTTAGAGAGATTAAAACTAATTTATTTTAAATGGATGGTTATGTTGAATAACATTTACTGAGTGGCATGGGGGGGGGGGTAGGAATCGTGATTTGCAAATTTAATCAAAATAAGAATCATTATGTAAAACCGAGAATGTATAAGAATTTTAAAAATATTGTTAAAAAAAGAATGAACAATTATAAAATTTCATGATAGCTTTATTACTTTACCATTAAGGATATCATGACAGAGCATTGAACCTTTAAAAACTATTCAAAAATTGTACACCACTAAGTAAGGTGTAGTTTTTTTGGATTAAAAAGTTTTAAAACAAACTTTTACTTATAATACCGGTACAATCAAAAACACTCATAATCATTTGAGGACAATTACTAGCACTCATAATCAGACCACAATTAATAACTCTCATAATCATTTGAGCACAATCACTGGTTATGATGGTGGGGCACAGGGCCAGAACTCTGAATCACTATCAGTGTGTAGTAAGAGGGCTGCATACTCTTTCCACTTCTGCCATTATTAACTCACATCTAGATCCAGATCCACATCAGCAATCTTGCATTGAATCTTCACAAACATTCACATCAGCAATCTTGCAATGAATCTTCACAAACATTCACATCAGCAATCTTGCATTGAATTTCACAAACATTCACATCAGCAATCTTGCATTGAATCTTCACAAACATTCACATCAGCAATCTTACATTCAATCTTCACAAACATCCACATCAGCATTCTTGCATTGAATCTTCACAAACATTCACATCAGCAATCTTACATTGAATCTTCAAAAACATTCACATCAGCAATCTTACATTGAATCTTCACAAACATTCACATCAGCAATCTTACATTGAATCTTCACAAACATTCACATCAGCAATCTTACATTGAATCTTCACAAACATTCACATAAGCAATCTTACATTGAATCTTCACAAACATTCACATCAGCAATCTTACATTGAATCTTCACAAACATTCACATCAGCAATCTTACATTGAATCTTCACAAACATTCACATCAGCAATCTTACATTGAATCTTCACAAACATTCACATCAGCAATCTTACATTGAATCTTCACAAACATTCACATCAGCAATCTTACATTGAATCTTCACAAACATTCACATCAGCAATCTTACATTGAATCTTCACAAACATTCACATCAGCAATCTTACATTGAATCTTCACAAACATAGTGTAGTCGTTAGAAGCATTGAATCTTCACAAACATTCACATCAGCAATCTTGCATTGAATCTTCACAAACAATCACATCAGCAATCTTGCATTGAATCTTCACAAACATTCACATCAGCAATCTTGCATTGAATCTTCACAAACAATCACATCAGCAATCTTGCATTGAATCTTCACAAACATTCACATCAGCAATCTTGCATTGAATCTTCACAAACAATCACATCAGCAATCTTGCATTGAATCTTCACAAACATTCACATCAGCAATCTTGCATTGAATCTTCACAAACATTCACATCAGCAATCTTGCATTGAATCTTCACAAACAATCACATCAGCAATCTTGCATTGAATCTTCACAAACATTTACATCAACAATCTTTCAGTTAATCTTCATAATTTGTTGAGTCAGTAATTCACCATCACATTACTATTCACTAAAATGTTCTTGCATTATCTATTGCACAGCTTATTAAACTTCTATGGCAGAAATGGGCCCACATGGCACAGTCCAGCACATTGACTTTTTAAATTTTTCTATCTCTTTTCACCTTCTGTAGACCAGTGACCAATGGTTCACAGATCATTGACCAATGGTTCACAGACCAGTGAAAGACAGCTGGTTGCCCAAGAACTTGGGAGTATCCCTTGCCCTACCGTCTCAGCTTTTCCAACAATGTGATATATTTCTTCATCTCAGTGTGTTCTTCAAGACAATCTGGAGTAATGGGCTCTTTGTTGCCGCAGCCAACAGCAGGGCACCTGTGAGGCAATGGTCAGATAAGAAGAGAGAATTAAGACGGTGAATGCACCCCACAGATTTAGTGAATGCATCCCACAGATTTATTGAATGCACCCCACAGATTTATTGAAAGCAACCAACAGATTTAGTGATTTCATCCCATATAATTAGTGAATTCATCCCACAGATTTAGTGAATTCATCCCACAAATTTAGTGAATTCATCCCACAGATTTAGTTAATTCATCAGACAAATTTAGTGAATTCATCCCACAGGTTTAGTGAATTCATCCCAAAGATTTAGTGAATGCACCTCACAGATTAAGTGAAGACACCTCTGGATGAATGTACTCTAAACAAAACCAAACTAAGACTGGAAAACTGTAACACGTACTTAGCCTTTCCTTTCCTGTTTTGGATGTATCCCAGAATGCCTTCTTTATCGTACACATGATTGCAGATCTTGTTCTTCACAGGGGTGACCATTGTCTGACCAGTGTATGGACATTTAATGTTGATTTCCTCATCTGTCATAGCCATGTCATCATCATCATTGGAAGAATATGTCAGGGCAACTTTAAGTGCTGCCAGTTGTTCCTCTGTAAATAGAAATAAAAAACATGTGGTTTTCTCATCCATCCATGTCAAAAGGCATGCTTCTCAGAACCAGGATATTGAATGCTTTTATTCCATCACCACAATTTCCAAATTTCACAGATTTTTGTTTCGTGACCAAAGAAAATCAAACTCAACAAATGTGTCAGCTAAAAGACTTTATCAGTGAACATAGGACACAACCACAAAACCTCCAGTAATCTGTCAACTAAACCTCCCAAGTAAAAACATACAGAAAAATAATAATAATGAATAATAATTATAAGAATAATGATAAGATGGTTATGTTATAAGAAAAATAATATGATAATTTTAAGAAGAATGTTGTGATAAGTTTATGAAGAGTGATAATATTATTATTATTTTTTTTTTTTAAAGTTTCAGAATTATTTACCATAAAAGATGTAGTTAAAATGTGGAAACCTGACCAGAAGTATGTACTTACTTAATTAAATACAGAACGAAGTTTTTAGAAATAAATTTTTCATGTAAGAAATTTTAATTCATTTTAAATAATTCTTTTGGTCATATTGTTAACATGCCTGGCATTCGGCCTGCATGTCAAGCCTACAAGAAAAGCATGCACTCTAGTTTCAGGGCCAGAGGTAGAGGAAGCTAGTGGTGGATAGACTATGCTAAGCACACTCTTAAACTTCAAAACATGTTTCTTCAGCCGGATTCAAACCTTGCGGAAGATTGCATTTGATAAATTTTCTGCAACGACCCGCAGGGGTTCAATTAATTGTTAAATTATTTTTATTGCCGCTTACGCCGATGAAGTTTTTTTTCTTCCTGTTGTGGCTTAATTCATGCGACAGCACACTTTCGACTTTTATTTACATATATCACAAGCTTGGCTGTATTATATGAAGTCTACCCACAAACAAACAAAAAATGTTTAACTTCCTACCTAAGCTCCCAGTGACATTCAAGCTTTCTTCCAGCTCCTTGAATTTAGGGTGAGACTTGTAGTCTTGTCTATTGCTTCTTTTCAGTTCTGCTAATTTTCTATCAAATTCTTCTGTCAAGTTCAAGCCATTTTCTGCATTGTTATCCTGTGATAAAAAATAAATACATTTGATAAATCAAATTATTGTATAGCTGTAAAGGTATCCAAACAGTGGATGTTTTGGATTTTATTTACGGTCGAACCTGTAATAAAGCGTGAAAAAGTGTATTCGATGAAACTGTAAGTGTAAGTTATTTTTCATTATTTAGAATATTTTAAAAATAAATTTAATCTATTTATTCACTTTTACGCTTATCTCACTACAGTGTGTAACTGTAGCATACAAATACATGGTTTTAGGGTTCACGTTAAGTAGCTAAATATTTTAGGTTTGATTATATACTTGAGTTTGCGTTAGGGAGACTGATTCTAGGTTTCAAGATTAACGTTTGAGTTAGGGAGACTGATTTAGGTTGCAAGATTTTGTTTGAGTTAGGGAGACTATTTTAGGTTTGAAGATTTACATTCAAGTTACGGCTAGGGAGACTGATTTTAGGTTTTAAATTCAAGTTCGTGTTAGGGAGATTTTAGCGCAATGGACAGTTTGCCTTCAGGTTAGGAAGAGTGATAGATTTTAGGTTTGAAGGAATTTGGCCAAAAAAAATTATTTAATTAAATTTGAATGTTGCTAGTTTTTAACCTTTAAAAAAAAAATTTGGGTTGATTTTTCACTTTTTTCTATTTATTTTAAAATGTCATTTAATATTATAATTTTTCATTTACTACTTATTGACATATCTGCAGCCATGGAAAAAAAGATAGCGGCTGTGCAAAAGAAAGGAAAGAAAAGCAGAGCCTAAGACTGAGAATAAGAGAGGACCTTGATAGTGCAAATTTACCGCAAAAAACCCTAACTCCATAAACATATACTTTTGCAAACAATTTCTGAAATGAAGAGCTCACCAGTGCCTTGATGTGATTTAGACCCAATACATGTTGTTTTATATCATGTTCCATGCTGATAAACTCCCGCATTATGTTTTGAGTTGCATTTCTCAAGTTTTCATCTCCTGCAAATTCAAAAATTTAGATTACATTTTTTTCTCAACTTAATTTTGTATTAAATATATTAGCATCACCTGACTTGAGCCGTCAAATGTTGACTAACATCTTATGAACTAGTTCCAAAAAACTCTTTAACATACCTGCTGGGAACTTTTAAGCTTGGACCCAAAATAAAATTATTTAAAAAACTAATAATTTAATTAATAATACAAGTGACTTTATTTCCTGCTTGATGAGGACAGGGCTCATCACAACCCACTCACAGAATTCAACACATGCTACTCCAGCGGTAGCAAGTCAATGTCAACACTGTCACTCACCACTGCAGTGGTCGGCTATATTCTGTCCAACATCCGTTGTGTTATCCATAGCAACATTAAGATACTCTATCAGCTTCTGGTCCAATATCTGAAGATCTGAATCAACTTCACTCAGAAATCCTCTGTTCGTCATTTTCGCTTATGGCTGCTGAGATGCAATAATTACATCAGCAGCTATTATCCTGCTCATCAGGCCTACAACTGATTAGTTTTTAAAAAATTGGGTTACGGGATGCTGGAGAGAAAAAGATGATTGGCTGTTAAGTAGGAAAAGAGAAGCACTTTTATTCAATACATGATGAGATCTACTGACATAAATTACTATCAGTTTTACAATAATTTTGAATAATGGAAATGCCATTCAAATGCTGTTAATGAGTTAATGTTAACAACTAGCATTTGGCTTGCAGCAAATACAATTTTCTGGGTCTTCTACTTCTACACCTCAAGGGGTGCTTCCACCTTTGGTTAAGAGCCACTGTTCTAGGGAAATGTTTCTGACACAGGTGCAGTTATTTAATATCCATATACCTTTTTGTGATGGCAGGGGGAGGGGGAGAGCAAAATTTGCATGAATACATTTGTCATAGTCTAATACATTTATTGATAGCCCCTTTATAGCCAAAGCGACAACCTTTTGCAAAAGTCCTTATTGACTAGTATAGTCCTAGAATAGGCCAACTTATAACAACTAAAGTAAAGCCAACAGACATACACTGCCTTCTACTACTGACTACTTACTACTTACTAATACTCAACTGTTTACTATCTGTGTTTACTAACTCCGAATTAATAATTGGTAAATATTAGAAGAGTGGAAACTTTAATTTTTAAAACGTCAGTCTTCATTAAGAGAGAGTATGACACTGGTAGACTATAGGCATTATAGCTTATACATAGTTTATGATTATAGGCCTATTAATTATATAATTAATATAGTTAGAAATAAACAGCCTACTTGTGAACTAAACACGGCGCGTTAGTGGAAAAAATGAGAACTCTTCTCTCTTAAAGATACGTTATAAAAATTGCCCAATTGGATGTATCTAGATTTAAATAAATGTTTTATTTATTTTAATAACTTTATTTAATTATGCCTAGGTGTCCCAAATTTCTTTCTAAGCCAGTGGTGGGATTATGCCATTATGCGCCCCCCGCTCGTCATTTTGTCAGTTATCCGGCCCACTGTGAAAAAAGTTTGGTGACCCCTCTTCTAGGGGAACACTTTACTTTTTACACCGGCTAGCGAAGATGTGAAGGGTGCACTAACTTGGGGCGGTGGTCAGTGTATATTTTGTTTTAAAAAGTATAAAAATAATATCTGATTTCTTTTAAAAATGTGTGCGTGTGATGATTGTTGGGGTCGGGTAAAACTCGGACAAAAGAGTGATGGTTTGTTAATTTGTTGTCAGTCACAGTTTGTGTTCAGTGTAGACTATCCAGGGCTGTTTAACCTTTTAAAAAATTAACACATAAGATCAATTTAACTATATGACAAATATTCTTAAGCACATTTAAGCTTAAAATCACGCATTTACATTACGATGGTAAAGTTATCACATTGAATTTTTATTTTACCCCAGCATACATTTGTAGTATAAATAGACTATTAATGTTAAAGTAACTTCCGGCAGGATCCGGTTTTATGCACGCATTGCCCATGACCAGTGGTCAATGGTGAGATTTCAGATTGCAGCCATTACCGTAACCATAATCAGATTGGAATGGGGAGTATCCCCATTTAACATGAGCTGATTAATTTTGCTCAAGTCTCTAACTACATTCATGACTGAAGTATAAAATTAACTAAAGGGTAAATAAATCATTTTCCTGGATATTTTAAATCGAAAATGAAAAGATTTTATTCAGTGACCAGTGTCCTCTGTGTAACTTTAGAAATGTTAATTAATAATTATTGCAATGAAGTTAAATGAATTTTCAAAAATTAAGTTATTTTTAAATGTTAATCTACCACTTCAGCGTCAGTTTATAAAAAAAAACTTTGTCTAGTTTGAAGTGCTATTTGAACAGTGGTAATGTTGCAGTTCAGGTGCATAGCCGTAGGCTATAGTATAGAGGATAGTATATTATTTGGTAAATGTTGAGAATAATGGCAGCTATCTTGGTTGACACAACCAGTTAAGTGTCAGGCAGGGGTGTCTGCTCTCACCTTTCTTATTCCTGCTGACCATTGATTGGATAATGAAAATTTATACAGAGCAGAAGAGAAATGGTATCCAGTGGATGCTATGGAAACAGCTTGATTGATGATCTGGATTTTGCGGATGATCTGGCCCTAATATTACACACACAGCAACAGATGCAAAAGAAAACCAATTATGTAGCACAGTAGTACTCTGCTTGCATCGGTCTGAACATCCATAGAGGAAAAAGCAAAAGTCCTTAAAATAAATACATCAAGCAACACACCTATAGCAAGAAGGAACAAACCTTGAGGAGGTGGATAGCTTTACATACCTTGGCAGCATCATTGACATACAAGGAGGGACAGACGCCGACATAAGAGTGAGAATCGGCAAGGCAAGAGCTACATTTAACCAGCTGAAATAAGTCTGGAGCTGCAGCATCTTGACCCTCCAGACCAAGGTCAAGGTATTCAACACCACAGTGAAACCTGTCTTGCCATATGGAGCAGAAACAACAGCAGCTGGTTCAAAAAAGCTACAGACGTTTATCAACTCATGTCTTCGAAAGATTCTATGAATCCGCTGGCCTAACATCACCACCGAGCATCTCTAGCGGCGCACACAACAAGAACCAGTAGAGAGTTAGTCTGCTAGCGCAGATGGAGATGGATTGGTCACACCCCCAGAAAGCCCGCATCAAGTATCACAAGACAAGCCCTCACTTGGAACCCCCAGGGCAAGAGAAAAAGAGGTAGACCCAAAATGACTCGGAGAAGGGAACTAGAGGCAGACACCAAAAAGAGTGGGGACAGCTGGAGAGACTTGCCCAAGACCGGGATGCCTGGAGAGCCTTTGTTTGTGGCCTATGCCCCAGACAGGACGACAGGCGATGATGATGATGATATCAATTCCCAATATAAAATTAGTTCAGAATTTTGACCATATATTGATTTTTTTATGTAGAAAAAATATCCTTTTTGATAAATCCTTAATGAAAAGTTTGACCAAGCCCTGTTGTGTTAAATAAGAGAAAGTAAAAATCAGATGTATTGATGCAAGGTCTTTAAAATCAAAATAATTTCATTTTTGCCTCTATTTGATTTATAATGAAAAAGGTTTACAAAATTTAAATGAAAAAACTGCTTTGAACTCCAATAATTTTAATAAATTAATCTAAAAAAGTACAAATACAATCACAGTGACTGCCCTTGGAATAGTCTTTTCAAAAAATATTTCTGGACTGCACAGGAATAAAAACGCTTGCTTTATGATTTTAATGAAATAGTAGAACAAGGCATGTGTAAGCTTAAATCAAAAGACAGGACAATAAGATGTGAACGTTTTGCCGTAGGGCCTTCTTCGGCAAACAAGACAAATGATGGATACATCTAATGCACCTCACTTTATGTTCATCTCTGTTGAAATGTGAAGAGACTGGGGAAAGTTTACCTTGTTCAATATCCCGAAGATGTTCAGTGAACCCATCTGCTAATCATCTCACAGTTTCGCCTATCTAACAAGAATGGCATCTATGTCACACAATCGCATACCGGGTATATCACATTATGACTAATGCATGTGTAACCTTATTTGATGGTAAAGGTACATGTAGGGAGGCTAATGTTTTGGTTTGGATAGTATAGCGATAAGTCCTGCAATCTACAATGGCTTCTTGAGCATGGTTTAGTACAAATATAAGACAGGCCAGCTTGAAGGTAACCAGAATGTCACCTAGATTTTTGTCATGTCTAAAGACAATAAGTGGAGAGGATGAGAATACCCTGTTTAGTGTTTGGGTCAGCAAGAAGTATGTTACGATTATTTATTTATGAATATTTTGTTGGCAATCAAATTTGTTTGGACGAGGTTTAAAAGCATTTTTCCGTGTGGTAGTGCTGGTAGGAATGAGTGCTGAGACAAAAGTAGTTTCCGGATAAATGTGATTTTTAACCTTATTTCACCACTTTTTCATTAAAAATTAATGGTCAGATCAATAATATTATACAACAATATAGATGTATATTATATTAGTAATTAGTAGGGGTGTGCCGGAATCCGGTTCCGCCGGATTTACATGTATCCAGAACAACCGGAATCCGGAATATACCGGATTTCGGAATTAGCCAGATTTTGTGACTCACCGGATCATAATCTGAAATAAAAGTAATTCTCTTTCCCGAATTCCACACGATCACGATACATTAATCGATTGTTTCGAGCGTTGAGCTTGTTTAATGTTTAATATTCCGTACATACCAGAGGCTAGAGTCAGCACCGCTAATAGTGGCCAATAGTGTAGGGACTTTGATAAGAAAATTTAAACTTTTTGTAAAAATAAACCAATGGCATAGTTGAAAAGATGTAATTTTTTAAAGAATTATAACACCAAAATCATATTTTTAGCTGTTGTAGTTTTAAAGTTATGAATTTTTAAAGTACGACTTGGTTTGTCATTTTTTAACATGGACTGCATCTCCACATTCTGTGATCTCATTCCGCCAATCCCGTCATGCGCAATGACTATATAGTTTATATAAGGCAACGCATTCCCTGCCTTATCACTAAAATACTGTTTAGACTTAGTTTAAACTTTCAACTTTGGCACATGAATAATTAATTAAAGCTTTCCCTGACCAATGGTTTAATAGTTTTTGCACACGGCAAACTCTTATGAATGAAACTCTGAGGTAGTACTACGATACAGTTATGCAAGTGGCTGTGAATGGTTGCCAATGACAACGTGTTGCACACGGTAAATTCTGATCATTTATAATATGGATTCTACCGGGTTGTTAAAGCTCAAATTAAAACTCTCCAGTTTAAATGTCTTTAAAATGCATTCTGAAACACAAGTTATCAATTATTTTGATGTAAATAGTGATAACAAATTAATATTTCCTAAGTATCGTCAACTTCCGCCATTAAAAAGGGGGGCGTGGCCAACCCCATGGCGAAATTAGGTTGAGCGAGCTGCATGACCTGCTGCGAACGCGTAGAAACATGGCGTCTCTCGTAAGACACTTATCCAAATGGAACGGAACTCAAATATATATCGAAAGTACTAATTTAATAATAAATAGACACACACATCGGAAAATTAAAAACTCAGATTTTTTGGCGCCGATTGCGAATTCCCATACACAAAAAGTAGTAGTCTACCTTGACTTACCAAAGTATCTACCAATAGTACCAAAATCCGGAATCCGGGAGAAACCGGAATCCGGATTATTCCGGGATCGGGATCCGGCGGATTTCGCATAAGAAAATCCGGATCCGGTTGGAAAAAACGGATCCGGCACACCCCTAGTAATTAGTGTTCACAATACAATAAATCTAAGGAAAGCTTTAGGTGACCTGCTCTCCTACCAGAATTGTTGCTGGTACATGAATTTCAAATATCCTCCTCCAGAGCTTCCCAAGCTTACCTTTAATGCACCCAGGTCTTCCCGATCTGCCCTATGCCACATTCTGGGTGTACTGTAAAATACTTTAAAATAGCTTATTTTAAAAAATGTAATCTCTTACTATTTAATAGAATAAATAGACCGAGCTATTCAACTTACCCTTTGAAAACCAAGAATCTTTAATCTCAATACCATTGCAAACCATGGCTGGTGCAAAATCAATGATTACACCAGGTGTGTGATTAATTTGTTAAAAACTTATTATGAAGGTAACTTTCACACTTTCAGGTCAAAATTGTTCATAGGATATTGACTTCTCATATAATATAATAAATGCCAGCTTGCGCCCTAATGGAGTACAGTTTCTGTCTCTCTACTAATTCATATGTTATTTTACTTCCAGGTTGAAGTGTTGTTTTCACAGAGATCACTTGAAGGCCCCCCCATCACTGCAAGACTTCACAGCTGCTCTTATGATGAACGTGCAGGAGGAATCATGGCATGTCAGGACGATGTCTGGTCAACACTTGACTTGAGGTCAATACCTTTTTATGCCATTTACTTTTCATTACCTGTGCCACTTTTTTTTCCCTTTTTAACATTCCAACGTAATGCTGAATTTATCAGACTGGGGATTAATACTTGGGCTATATCAAGTTCCTGGTGGTTGAGGTTCTGTTATGTTTCTCTGGAAGTTGTTTGTATGTGTCTCATAACTTTTTCTAAAGTGAATTTGAAATAAAATACATGCTAGTGAATCTCCTTGACTGAGAGCCCCTGTTATGAATGTCCCTCACTATTCCATGTAGGTACTTTGATTCTAAGCACAGCCAATCATGTCAGTTGCAAAATGAGGACAAACATGTAACCCAATTTTGCACAGGACTCAAGTGTTGACTTCCATTAAAAGACAATGCAGAAAAGCACAGTCCCATCCATCCTTTGCACCTAAATCACAAGAATATTTAGTGCCAGAATCAATCTGATCAGACATATGCTCACCGACAGACACAATCTCAATTATTTTATGTAATAGAAGTACTCTGAATCAGTCATATGCACACCCACAGACACAGTCCCCATTGTTTTCTGTAATAGAATCAATCTAATCAGTCATATGTTGCATGCACACCCACAGACAGTCTTCATTGTTTTCTATAAAAGAATCAATGTACCACTCATAGGCCGACCTTCCCACTTATTCCCTTGTAATGTATATTTTTTAAAAGTAGGCTTATGAATGGGTTTCCACAGTAAATGTTAAAATAAGATTTCTAGCCATGTCTAAACTTAGTCATGTGTTGATCATTCTCAAACAACATCCAGGAGATCAAATTAAATAATCATAATAAGTATTGTAGAGAATCTTGGCTCGACTATGTTCTGTTTCTGTTCTCTAACTACTTTATCTGGATGATGACCTTGTTCACTCTGTCTCTTGTAATGCAACAATCAGGTAACAACACGTTGATGGTTAGCCTTTCACTTTAATAATCTGCTACACTGTTCACACTCAAGACTTTGAAACTCTGCTCTGACTGTCCCGGTTCATCTCTCTCTCTCTACTGTGTGCTCACGACTGTCCTCTACTCCTATCCAAGTGAGTTCTCCCTCCCGTCTGTCCTCTTTCCTGTCGGGCTAAGTTATCCTCTAGTCCGGTCTAATAGTCCCCGAATTGCTCATGGCGTCTGTCTCTAGAGATTCCATCCCAGGGCTAATCTATTTCTGGTACTAATATTTCCCTAATGCTTTCCTCTGCTTAAATGGCCACAAGTGTCACAGTAGTGGTTGTACTAGCCTTGTCACGGTTGTACTAGCCTTGTCACTGTGTAATCTGATACCTACCACAGTTGGTCAGTCTCCCCACCCCTGTACCCCCCAGGTGAACATCCCAGGTCTGGACTCTTCACAGCAAGCAGCTAAATAAGAGAAATAGAGATAAATAAACCTATACATTTTTAATGCTGATCATCATCAGTGGCGGTGCAGCCCATCATAGGGCCCTGGCCTGTTCTACCACATCCTTCCATTCAGACATCATCAGTGGCGGTACAGCACATCATAGGGCCCTGGCCTGTTCTACCACATCCTTCCATTCAGACATCATCAGTGGTGGTACAGCCCATCAAAAATCATAGGGCTGGCCTGTTTTACCACATTCTTCCATTCAGACATCATCATCAGTGGCGGTACAGCCCAGCATAGGGACCTGGCCTGTCCCACTACATCCTTCCATTCAGACATCATCATCAGTGGTGGTACAGCCCGTCATAGGGACCTGGCCTGCTCTACCACATCCTTCCATTCAGACAACATTATCAGTGGCGGTACAGCCCATCATAGGGACCTGGCCTGTTCTTCCACATCCTTCCATTCAGACATCATCAGTGGCGGTACAGCCCATCATAGGGATCTGGCCTTTTCTACAACATCCTCCCTTTTAAGCTGATCCATGGCTATACACCTTCCAGCTGATGTAACTTTCAATCCATATCAGTCTTGGTCAATGGATGAACGGTTGACCCCTAGTCTTCTGCCTGTATCCTCTCAAGGTTTCCTGTCCACCGCTGCCTGCACCTTTTAATTGCAGCAACTATTGAGACTGAAAATGTGCATCGGGAAATGTAGTGAGCGGGCCAGTGAGCTAGTACATTAGCTCTTTATGCCCCCCCCCCCCCCCCCCC
>CAXITT010000336.1:0-55518 GCA_964033795.1 Lymnaea stagnalis
TTTATTTTGAGGGCCCACGATCAATGAATTGATCATTCTGGCTCCTATGTTTCAGAGGGGTTTGCGATGTTACTGTGCATGGGTTTCAATGGGATGCTTCACTGGTTGCAAGGGCGACTCAGCAGTGGTGTTATGAAGGTATATATTTTTTAGGTAAGCCTAATTTAAATTGTGCATTCCTATTTTAATTTCCGACTTACTTGATGGCACCATATTTAACATAACATATTATATGATTCTGAGTGGTATACTCTAGACTCACGGCCCTCATTACAAATGATAATATGTTTAGAGGAGACAATTGTTTGGGAATTAATTAACGTCTTCAAATTATTCTTTGAAGCAACGTCATTTTTAAAATAACATCTAATATAATTCTCTAGTTACGTGAGTATGGCTGTAACGTTGTGCTCAATAGGTGCGCAAAATAAAATTCCCAGAAGCTAGCACTAATTGGGGTTCTTATAAAGTGAGTCAACTGAATGCACGTTTTGTCAAGTAACTTTCGTAGACGGGAGGTTCACGGATTGCTGCCGCAAGTGTTTGGTGGGCAATTTCAAGTCTTTAATTGTCCACCCTTTGTGCTATTCGGCCGTGACTGTTACATCAGATTCACCTGAAGATGTGCCCGAGACGCATTACAGTTAAGAGCATTTATCTGACTAAAATGGGATTTATGAATGTAAGGATTGGGTCAGAAACCGGATTTCAGTGTAATGGACTCCTTATCGTGTTAGTTATTCCTGAATAAAAAAGAATGGAATGAGATTTTCCTATTAAATAGTCGAAGGAGTTTGTGTGATGAGCCATTCCAATAACGGATTTTTTTATTTTTTTTTAAATTAAAAAAAATAAAAAAAATATTATTTTGTTTCGGGTGTTTAAAATTTTTTTATTCGGGCCAAGTGACTGAGCTGATAGCGATTTCTAGGAATGACTGGACGTGACCAGGCAATAAACACATCTTTCCATGAATTCAGCGTTCATTTTCAACGATTCTTAAAACTTTAGTCCGGCTAACGGTGACGAAATGAAAATGTGTGATCAGGACGGGTGTATGTTAAATTTCAATGGGTCACGACAATGTAGTAACACCGAACAAACAACCCGACTGTTGTCTATTGATCAATATTACATCCAATGATCCCCATGTCCTTAGTGCACCTAGTTGGGGTAGTCATTGTTTCCAATAACATCAACTCTAGTAGAACTAAATACAAACTGATATAGTGTATAGGAAGCGAAGACAAACAGCAGCTGATTTTTATTTTAAAGGAAGAAGAAAATAATGATACTAAAATTATTATCAATGATAGATACGTTAACTGCTTGTTTACCATAGTGTTAAAGTCATCAGAAATCAAGTGGCGTATGAACACAGATGGTCGGTTATAAGAAATGGGACTATATTGCCATGCGCATTGGCGGGCATGTAACAATTGGGCAGTGATCTTAGAATGTTCGAAGAAGGAGGCTGTATGAATCTATTGTCTGAGAACACGTTTATAAGGGGTGATCTTAGAATATTCAAAGGAGGTTGTATGCATCTATTATCTGGGGACACCAACATAGTTATAGTAGCAACGATATCAGTCAATTGTTGCTGATATACTTTTTCACATTGATTGTGTAGATTGGAAGTGTATTATACATTGATTCCAGTAATACATGTAAAGTTGTTGTGGTAATATAAAGATTTTTGTGAACGCCTTGGCTTGCCATCTTGATTGAGCAAGTGACCGTACATGTAGCAGAGATGATCCGCGCCCAATGAGAAGAAGAAAGCTTACAATGAAGTGTCATGAATGTCATAAGCTACAATAGTGTCCGAATGTTACAATGAAGTGTCATGAAGGTCATAAGCTTCAATAGTGTCCGAATGTTACAATGAAGTGTCATCAATGTCATAAGCTTCAATGGTCTCCGAATGTTACAATGAAGTGTCATGAATGTCATAAGCTTCAATGGTGTCCGAATGTTACAATGAAGTGTCATGAATAGGATAAGCTACAATGGCGTCCGAATGTTACAATGATGTGTCTTAAATGGCAGAAGCTACAATGCTGTCCGAATATTACAATGATGTGTCTTAAATGGCAGAAGCTACAATGGTGCCCGAAGGTTACGAGCATTATTAACTATAACTTTGAGACAAATGTCAAAATCAACTCATCCGCATGAGCCTGTTACATTGTTTATCAAACCAACAACATTTATTCTGAACTTGATGCCCTTTGATAAAAAGAAAATATTATTTAATCATAATAAAACATCGACACACCTTGTTAAGAGGACTTTGCCTACACATTTTGTCCCTTAAGAACTTTGCCTACACATTTTGTCCCTTAAGGACTTTGCCTACACATTTTGTCCCTTAAGAACTTTGCCTACACATTTTGTCCCTTAAGGACTTTGCCTACACATTTTCTCCCTCAAGGGCTTTGCCTACACATTTTGTCCCTCAAGGACATTTCCTACACATTTTGTCCCTTAAGGACTTTGCCTACACATTTTGTCCCTTAAGGACATTGCCTACACATTTTGTCCCTTAAGAACTTTGCCTACATATTTTGTCCCTTAAGGACATTGCCTACACATTTTGTCCCTTAAGGACTTTGCCTACACATTTTGTCCCTTAAGGACTTAGCCTACACATTTTGTCCCAACAACGTGATGTCACGCTGCTCCTGGTTTGTTGTTTACGTTTGATGATGATAACATCTTTATGCTTTCAAGTGCAGACTTTATACATTCATCGCTTATTTTTCACCCTCACATAATTTATTTTTCGGGGAGATAATAAAATAAGCGTGACGGAAGCACGCAGGGAATATTGATTTCCCCTCGCTGTAATGACGTGGTGGATCTGAAACTCATTGAACTTAAACTAAATATTTGTCCCGGCTAGAGTTTAGGTGATTTAGTCGTAAATCTGAGCAGAGTTGGATGCCGGGAGCTACGTAAAGAGCTATGCTGTGCTGATGAACTTCATGGGGTAAAAAAATAGTAATTAGAATTTTGAAGAAGAAAATATATATAGTGATGATAAAGTCTGAAATGATTAGTTCATTTCAAAAACTTGGTAGGACAATTTAGTGGGGAAAAATATGTGGTGTCTGGTAATAGAGTGGCGTAATGCGGTGTCTGCTTGGTAATAATAGATGTGTTTAGTATAAGATTGGCGTAAAGGTGGTGTTTGGTAAGCGTTTGATGTTAATGTGGTGTTTGGTAATAGTATGCTGTTGATATGGTGTTTGGTAATTGTGTTAGTAATTGTGTGTAGTAATTGTGTATACGCGAAGTGTTAAAATAAAAAAAAAAAGATTTTTAAAGGGATATCGTTATTTATGTATTGAATTCCTATCTATTAATTTTAAAGGGATAATTCTATATTCGTTTTGTTCTCTTTTCTTTTCTTCCCCTCTCGCTCTCTTTCTCCATTTTCATCTCTCTCTCGTTAACATTCTCTGTGGTTCTTTTTCTCTCTACCCTTCTCTCCACACCTCTCTCTGTCTATCTCTCTAGATCATTCAATTTCTCTCTCTCCCATTCTCTGTCTTTTTCTCCTCCCTTGAATATATGTATCCCATCTCTCAATCTCTCATGTTCTGCAAGTGTGTGCCAGTGTGTGTGTGTGTGTGTGCTTATGTTTGAATGTATAGGAAAGCTCTAGTCACTGAAATATCTTTTGTCTATTTTTTACACCTGTATTGAATCTAGAACATTCAGTGACCCAACCTTTAATGACCAGGGCGTTAAAGTATGGCTTAAATAAAATGTGGCTCCTTGTGGGGCCACACCTTCATGTTGTCTTGGCGTGTGCCCTCTTTCAATACAAGATCAATACTTGCTCTGATATACGAAGGCCCAAATACGTGAGGTGAACTGGTGCCCATCTGAGTATAATATAATGGTGCCCCAATTTGTGTCGTGTATTGGTGCCCCTATATATGTCATGAAAAAGATATGATCAGGTAACAACATGTTACATGAAATTGCATGGTCTATCGTTTTATTCACTATCAACAGTTCCTAGTCTCACCGTCTACAATCTCCAATACCACCGGTGCCTAGTCTCACCGTCTACAATCTCCAATACCACCGGTGCCTAGTCTCACCGTCTACAATCTCCAATACCACCGGTGCCTAGTCTCACCGTCTATAATCTCCAATACCACCGGTGCCTAGTCTCACCGTCTACAATCTCCATTACCACCGGTGCCTAGTCTCACCGTCTATAATCTCCAATACCACCGGTGCCTAGTCTCACCGTCTATAACCTCCAATACCACCGGTGCCTAGTCTCACCGTCTATACTCTCCGATACCACCAGTGCCTAGTCTCACCGTCTACAATNGCCTAGTCTCACCGTATATAATCTCCAACACCCCCGGTGCCTAGTCTCACCGTCTACAATCTCCATCACCACCGGTGCCTAGTCTCACTGTCTATAATCTCCAATACCACCGGTGCCTAGTCTCACCGTCTATAACCTCCAATACCACCGGTGCCGAGTCTCACCGTCTACAATCTCCATTACCACCGGTGCCTAGTCTCACCGTCTATAATCTCCAACACCACCGGTGCCTAGTCTCACCGTCTATAACCTCCAATACCACCGGTGCCTAGTCTCACCGTCTATAATCTCCAATACCACTGGTGCCTAGTCTCACCGTCTATAATCTCCAATACCACCGGTGCCTAGTCTCACCAACTATCATCTCCAAATCCACCGATTCCTAGTCTCACCAACTATCCCACCGGTTCCTAGTATCACCAACTATAATCTCCAATACCATCGGTTCCTAGTCTCACCAACTATAATCACCACTTCCATCGGGCTCCACGTCTCTCACTACTTATAATCTCCAGATTTCACTCTCTGGCCGGGGAATCAATGGACGAAGCCGATGAATTATTGATGATCTCGGCGCTCTTGGCGTACCTGCTCGGGACCCTGATCATCAAGGTGACAGAGAATATTTCCAATCGGTCTTGTATGGCTACCTCCCTGCCCCTCTCTCTCTCTCTCTCACACACAACCTTAATGACACGATGGTGGGGTTGCAGAGTGAGTTCCGGGCGCCCTCGGGGTGACTTCAATGTCAGAGAACGTTTGCTGGGTATACCAAACAAAATTTACTGTAATCTCAGAATAAATTAATGGCATGATGGCAGTGGCGTAGCAAGGGGGTGCAGAATGGGTGTTCCGCCCCGGGTGTCACAATTTTAGATGTAGGGGGGGGGGCATTTTCGGACAATCGAATTTTTTTTCATGTGGAAGGGGGCGGCAAAATGATTGGCTAGCCCCAGCGGGAGGGGGGTGCACCAACCCTTGCTACGCACCTGCATGATGGGTTATCAGTTGAGTTTTGCATCTATGATATCGTACCCAGTGGCATGTGTAGTGCAGTAGTTGTAATTGGATGAATGTGCATTTGTTGCCATATGATGAGTTATATAACCGAACCGGAAATAGTGCTGTGTGCTTTTACTTGCACAATCAGTTCTGAACTATTTGTTACAAAGACATTGTCTCATCTTAACAGCACCCCCCCCCCCCCACGCCACCAGCCCAGCCCGATCACACATACATTTATAATATTTTTTTCTTTAAAAATATGTTTGTTCTCATTTCTCCGACCCGCCCAACCCTTTACCCAACAGTTTCAACCACCAAGAGGCCTGACACTTCAGCCCCAACTTTGGCATCGGGACAGACAAGACCACCGACGCTCTCCCCAACACCAGCCCAGCCCGATCACACATACATTTATAATATTTTTTTCTTTAAAAATATGTTTGTTCTCATTTCTCCGAAGTGTAAGGGTTACACAAAAGTCAAGTTAGTTATTGTGTACCAGGGTAACAGACACACGACGTTTGTTAAGTTATGTGATAAGCTGTTGTTTAAGTCATGTGTTGAGCTGTTGTTTAATCATGTGATGAGCTGTTGTTTACTCATGTAATGAGATGTTGTTTACCCATGTAATGAGCTGTTGTTTAGTCATGTTTTGAGCTGTTTTTTAGTCTTGTGTTGAGCTGTTGTTTAGTCATATGTTGAGCTGTTGTTTAGTCATGTGATGAACAGTTATTTATTCATATGTTGAGCTGTTGGTTACTCATGTAATGAGCTGTTGTTTAGTCATGTGTTGAGCTGTTTAGTCATGTAATGAGCTTTTTAGTCATGTGAAGAGCTGTTGTTCAGTCATGTAATGAGCTGTTGTTCAGTCATGTAATGAGCTGGTGTTCAGTCATGTAATGAGCTGGTGTTCAGTCATGTGTTGAGCTGTTGTTTAGTCATGTTTTGAGCTGTTTAGTAATGTAATGGGCTGTTTTTAGACATATGAAGAGCTGGTGTTCAGTCATGTGTTGAGTTGTTCTTTAGTCATGTGATGAGCTGTCGTTAACTCATGTAATGAGCTGTTTTTCAGTCATTTAATGAGCTGTTGTTTTGTCATGTGATGAGCTGTTCCGTCGTTTGCTCCGAGACACTACAGTTTCAACGTTAAATTTAATATATTGAGTCTTGACTCGTATCCCACTTACTTTGGCAGCGCTTAAGGGTTAGATGTCGGAGATCTGTTTAAAGACAAGCAACGATCACAGTTTAGTTATTAAAATTATAAATATTTTTTTTTTCAAAAGGATCTGATGGTAACCCTCATTTATTATTAAATAATAATTCATAAATAAATAAAATCCACCAAACTTTAAAAAAGAAAAAACAACAACAATAACCTGTTTTAGGGTCTGTGTTGCGCTTGATCAGAACAAAATAATATAAAATATTCAACGAGGAATCTCTTTAAATAGTGCTGGTCTAATCAGTTAATGTTGTATATAATCTGATAACACTGAAATTGAGCTGACCTAATGATCTAATGTTGTACATAATCTGAGCACATTGAAATGGCGCAGACCTAATGAGTCAATGTTGTATATAATCTGAGCACACTAAAACAGAGATGGCCTAAATTGAGTTAATGTTGTACATAATCTGAGCACATTGAACTAGGTCTGACCCACTGTCAGAATGTTGTAGGGATATGAAATCTAAGCACCCTGAAATAGTGCTGACACCGGTATGAAATGAAAGACATCCAATCCAAGGTCCGGTGTGGGTGGTGCTGACAACATGAGAAATTTAAACGAAGCTAATTTCGGTTGCGTCAAGTTTCGGTTTGAAGTTTTAAGCCACGTGACATCTATCGACATTTCTATACTGAAATAGTAGTTTTGGAATAACAATGTCATTGATGATCTCGTGAGACCTCATCGTTATCCTAACGAGAAATCATCCGATGTATTACATACTATATTTTGCTTACGTTACATTTCCGGTATGAAAAATGGCGTGTATTATTTTACAACATCAAAAAAATGTGAATAATTTGTCATTTAAATTTTTGTTGAGGCTTATATAGTTCCTTATAAATATAGCATTCCCAAGCTAAGAACTACTCATAGTATATTCAATACAGTCCATGTATGAATTTAGCCTCGCCAGGCTCAAAACTGCTCATAGCATTTTCTATATAATCCCTTTATGAATTTAGCATCACCACAGAAAGAGCTGCTAATAGTATATTCAATATTGTTTCTGTATGAATTAAGCATCGCTTATCTAAGAACCGTTCATGGTTTATCCAAGATTGCCAACGTCTGGTCACAGCGACTCCTAGGCTGGCAATCTCCTGATAGGTTCTTAAGGTTTACACAGGTTTTCTAGAAGTGTCCTCTATGTCTGTTATAGACCCACACACATTGTTTCTCCTATACAGTTGATGTCAGTCTAAGTCTAAGAAGTCTAAGTCTAAGTAGTCTAAGTCTAAGTCTAAGTCTAAGAAGTCAGTTCCCCCCCCCCCAAGCATTATAAGCAAGCGAGTATCTCCATATGTCTTGCATTTCGTACATCGTTAAATAATTAATGATCTAACAATTTGTATTTTTTTGTATCTCATGTGTGACAAGGAAAGCCTGTGGTGTAGCTTAACATAACTATTGTGGACGCTAGCGGTTTATTTTTAAATACACTTAGAGGACCTCCTGAACCCAGAATGTTCGTACATCTCCTCTGGACAGGCAATAGAAACTGTTTTTTTTTTTCATGACACACTATCCATTAGAGTTGGGTAACTGCAAACAAGAGTAACTATGTGATATATCTGGTTGTATTACCATTAGAGTTGGGTAACTGCAGACAAGAGTAACTATGTGAGGCTATCTGGTTATATTATCATTAGAGTTGGGTAACTGCAGACAAGAGTAATTATGCATCGCTGCGAGATCTTCTTTACCCCATTTCTACAAGGAATTATGCATTTTGGAAGGATGTCAAAGAAGAATGTAGTTGTCAAACATTTTATTTCATGTTTAAAAAAAACACAACTAATAATTTGTCAATGTTAATCTATATATAATTGTAGCAATTTTTATAACTAAAAATATATACTTTTAAATGTTTCAAGTCAACAAACCAAGAGCCATATAGTAATTTACCTGTTAAGATGTTTCAGCTTACATCAAATGCATTATTTTTTGGTTTGTTTTTAAATTTGGTAGTGATATGACGTACAAACACAGTGGCTACTCACCAGAGGCTCCCAAAGTGACCACCGTGTCCATGTCCGTGGGCGTGCGCATGCGCGTGGGTGTGGGCGTGTCCGTGAGCGTGGGCGCCCGCCCCCGGGTGGTGACGTGCGCGGTGGCGCTCCCTCGTCATTGTCGCGTCAGTAAAATAGTCACAATTCCAAAACTGAAGTCAACACCCGCAGTAAGACTAACTGCATTCATAAGTCGCCCGAATGTATTCACGTCCAGACATTTAATGGTCCATAATCCAAACACAATCGTTTTCGGAGAAATGTAACCAATCGGGAATCTCCGCGTTGTTACGCGGGAATTTCCGCTTCGGCGATTCCAGTTAAGGAAAGTTCCTATTCACAGCAACTTGATTAAGAAGTGAAAATACTTGAAAAGAGATTATCGTCTTCCGTCGGCCGAACAATTCGTCTTTTAAGAATGCGCCCCGCACGTCGGCGTAGACGGGAAATCCGAAAGGGGCATGACAATCTTTCAGACTCTACTATTGCTTATCACAAGAATGATCCACTCGTTAACAAATCAGGTCCAGGGAGATACCCTCTTCTTGGTTTAGTAGACAGAACTTACGAGGTGGCCATGTTAGTGCCCTCCGGAGATAGGAGTTCACTGATAAATTCGGGTTAGTGTCCCTTGAGACAAGGTTCAAATTGTTGCTGCTTTGGAGGGAGAACTGTACGTAACGGTGCGGATAGGCTGTTAAAGTCAATAGAATGGTCGTGTCTAAAGGATTATCTCACCGACTTCTTTCTTCATGCTGATGTCTCTCTACAAAACCAACCATTAACAGTGTTTTAGTGTCACTCGCCTGGAATGCGTAGTTAGCACAGAGGTTACGTTTCTGACAGGATAGAGAGTTGATCATTGGGGCTTTGGATGTTTACATTAAGAGAAAAGTAATTATCAATTACATTTATCCTCCAGCCCATAATACAATGAGCATTCAAAACACAATATTTGTAACTGGATGGCAGTACAATTTAGAAATTAGATTTTCACGTAACGTATTTTTTTTAAGTAAACAAAAATAGTTCAAGTGGAACAGGGGAAAGATCCTGTTGAACACAACTTTTTTTCTTAAGTATTATTTTGTGTGGTGTGTGTGGCCCACATTCGCGATCTTCATAAATATTCAGTACAATTCAACCAGTTCCATCAACCCTTGTCTCGCGTGAGAGAGAGAAACAATTCGAGATAACTGTGTTTGTCGCGTCTCGGATTGATCCCCCTGGATAATACAGTTTGACTTAACAATAGCGTCTTTTGAAAGGTTACGTCTTGATGAATATCCATGAAACATCGGGCGGCCCTTCCCTCCGTCCACGACCGGCTTACTGTAATTGCATTAGTCACCATAGATGATATGATATCATGAGACAAGACGCACTGTGAGAGCGGGTGGGGATTTGTGTTCGTGTCTGTGTGAGTGTGTGAGTTGTTGGGAAGGTTGGGGGAGGGGGATAATTGTGCTGTCGTAGCTGCAACGGCTGCGTAAAGTAATACCTAGAATCTCAGCAGATGTTGACTTTAAAAGGACATTGTCTGGAGCAGGCAAAGATTTAATCACGCGGACATCAATAGATTAATGTGTCTCCAACAGACAACTTTCTTGTGTTGCCAGTCAAAAGGGTTTACGGTGCCCAGGTGGAAACTGGGTCAAGGACACCAGGGGGTCTGGTGTCCCGAATGCAAACGGGCCACTCGAAACGGCTAGACAATAATAGGGATCCGAACTGCCGGCGTTGCACGCTGGCCCCGGAGACTTTAGTGCCTTTGTTGACTTCGTGCCCAGCTAAGCATGTTGCCCAGCAGATCAAGCAGGATGCCAGTGTGCCAGCCGGTGTTTAAGAGCTTAAGCTCAAGCCCGAACCAGACAATTTACTTTAGTTAGTACTGTGTCAAGTATCGGTGATTTATTTCCTTTTCCTACTTTATTTATAAAAACAAACATTATCTCCGACTTTAAGACATGTCCTTAGGATTATATATTTTTTAGCAGTTACCTTCATTTTTGGCAAAAGCGTCCAATTAGTTACTTGAATTTTTAAAGGAATACTAATCTTAAAAGAAGCTCAACATAATTATTTATTTATATGACGTCATTCATTTGAAAAATAGTAACCCCTCTTACAAACGAAACAAACCATGACAATATCTTTTAACAACGCTTTGTCAAAACTGCACGCAGCACTCAACACCTTACTACTTGCAGCACTCAACACCTTACTACTTGCAGCAATCAACACCTTACTACTTGCAGTACTCAACGCCTTACTACTTGCAGCACTCAACACCTTACGTCTTACATCACTCAACATCTTACTACTTGCAGCAATCAACATCTTACTACTTGCAGCAATCTACACCTTACTACGTTCAATCTAAACAAAAGTCTTCATGAAATGGAAACTTTTTTATAGGCTGGAAATTTAAAAAATTTTTAAAAAGTCATACAGTTAATGTTGTTGAATGTAAATTTAAAAATGCTACAATGGTATTAGTCTGCTTCGAAACTCATACACCAGAAGGGGCGCTGGTATGCATGTCGTTGTTCTTATCACGCTCAAAGTTACTCTATGTGAAAAGTCTTTTCAGAACTCGCTATCATTAAGTCATGTGACCTTTGAGTGTCGGATCGGTTGGGGGGGGGGGGGGGAGGGGGTGGACTGGGGTTGGACTGCGTTAGGCTTTGGTTAAGTTTAACTGATGAACAGGAAATGACGCCATTGCGGTGAATGAACTGAAACCCAAAAGAGAGAGAAAAAATATAGAGCCTTATTGATTTTTTTAGGGGTCGAAAAGAAATCCTCTTACGGTGCGCAGCATCTGGGGTCCTTGTCTATGAGGTGACGTCACACAGTGGACCTACTGTCATCTGGGGTCCTTGTCTATGAGGTGAAGTCACACAGTACATTTATCCGAGGCCTTGTCTATGAGGTGAAGTCACACAGTACATTTATCCGAGGCCTTGTCTATGAGGTGAAGTCACAGTACATTTATCCGAGGCCTTGTCTATGAGGTGAAGTCACAGTACATTTATCCGAGGCCTTGTCTATGAGGTGGAGTCACACAGTACATATATCCGAGGCCTTGTCTATGATGTAATGTCACACAGTACATTTATCCGAGCCCTTGTCTATGATGTAATGTCACTGTCATGTAAATAGGGAGGCCTTGTCTATGATGTAATGTCACACAGTACATTTATCCGAGGCCTTGTCTATGATGTAATGTCACACAGTACATTTATCCGAGGCCTTGTCTATGATGTAATGTCACACAGTACATTTATCCGAGGCCTTGTCTATGATGTAATGTCACAGAGTCGACCTACTGTCATCTGGGGTCCTCGTCTATGAGGTGACGTCACACAGTACATTTATCTGAGGCCTTGTCTGTGATGCAATGTCACACAGTCGAACTAATGTCATCCGGGGCCTTCTCTATGAGGTGAAGCCACACTGGATAGTCATCCTAGGCCTAGTCATAAATCATAGTGCAGTCATTTCATCTTGAACCATAATTTCTTTTCTATGTGCGTCGCGGAAATACTTAAGTGGATGCGCACTCTCAAACAAACGACTTGATTGAGTTATGAGTGAATGTAGCTTCTGATTTTTACTTTTTTTAAATGTTGTTAGAGATTGTGAAAAGATGAATCCCCAAGATGAGATTATAAAGTGACGCAATTATTTTTATTTCGCCCCTTGAGAAACATATAATCTGATCACGTATAATTTTAAAATCCCCAATTTGTGTTTAGACCAAAATAATAAAAAAACAAAAAAAAAAACAAAAAAAACCCCACAACAAACGAACAAACCCTTAGTTAAAAAAAGACATGTGTTGCTGTAAGCATGGCGCACGTTGGAGTATGTGTTGGACACCCATTTCTTGACATTGATAAGTTTCACCAACTTTCTGTTCTTTTTTATATCGACGATGTTTTAAGTATGATTGATCACATACATATATATGTATATATCTATATATTTATATATCTCTATATCTATCAATCTCTCTCTCTTCTCTCTCTGTTACTCTATTATATGTTATATTGGCATCAGGTCTTATAATAATCCTTAGATCATCAAAGAAAGTGCAGAGCTAAAATTGTGTACATAATTTAGACCAAAGTTTTGCTCTTTGATCGATGAAACGTAAACATTTGCTTGATGCACCAATTTCTGTAATTATCTGTGGTAAGATATCGAGTTGACATTGACCGAACTACAACGACATCGCCACTCTTAAAGTATACAGCTTTTAAAAACCGACTCTAAGTAAGTAGAAAAAAAAGATTTCATTCACAAAAAAAACACCAAAAACATAAGAGTACAAAACATGTTAAAAAGCTAAACTTTTCTTGTTGGCTGTATTTGAAAGCAAAAGTAAATTATGTTTTGTTTTTTGTTTTGTCATTCTTATTTAGCACAGAGTCGTCAGTTCAAGTTGTCATTATTTCTCGCGTCCTGCTCATTTCTTGCGAATGCTGATTCATATTCGTGAACGCAATCTCAAGTTGTCCCCATGCAACAATTGTCAACTCCTATACAGTCTTCTTGGATTGATTACATTCGTCAGTTCTTTTCACACGTTGAAGCGTCGTACTATTCCCATTATCATTGAACAAACTCAACTCCTTTTCATAATAACTATAACTTTAATATCTGAGTAAATATAATACACATACACTTGAATATATCGCAGCTCGCTATCAGACCTAAATAATACACATCCTATCACTTCAAGGTTCCACTCAAGACTGCCGCACGACTAAAACGTACGTCACAATACTGCATAGACAATACGTCACGACTCAGCATAAAAATTCGTCATAGAGACAATGGCGGGAAGAGCGTTCAATAACTATAATAGTCAAGCGCGGGAAAAGCGTTCAACAACTCATGAACATAATACAATTACTAATGAACGCTCATACTCGACAACAATGACAGCCTTCACATATCGTCAGAAAATAAGTGTGCATCTTTTACGTGAGCCTCGGTGTAACACAGTGCAATATAAACAATCGTTCTTCCCACGCACAATAATCGCTTGGAACCACCTGGACAATGCCGCCGTGGACTGGACATCAATCGAGAGCTTCAAGGCTGGCCTGGCACCTGCTAGGAGCCGTTAGGATACCAGCATCGCTTCCCCTACCGGTGCACATATGCCAGTACATGGCTACAGCAACGTACCCTACCAGAACCAGAACCGAGAGTAAATTTTCCAAATATTTCAAGGAAAGAGGTAGATTGAAGCTTTATATCAAAGAACAGGACAAAATGAGGAGAACGTTTTGGCCAAAAGCCTTCTTCAGCAGACAGGACAGATATATTAAACAAAAAACAACAACATTCGTGTCATTGGTTCGCTGTGTTGTTAGGTAGAGGCAGAAGAGCTCGAATATTGACGGAAGTTATGTTTGTGCAAAATCTTTAAAAAAATATGAACTGACCGAAAAATGAAACGAAGTAAAATAAATAATGTATGCTTAATGATTGATTTAAGATTGTAACCAACCAAAACAAAATACATAAATTTTAAACTATAAATATATACATAAATTTTAAACTATAAATATATACATAAATTTTAAACTATAAATATAACAAGAAATGAGACAATTAAAATTATCGAAATATTTCAAGGACACATTAAACACGAAATCAACTTGTACAACCTAAGGCGGTTCTGGAATTATAGCGGCCTTAATGTTTAAATCTCAGACTAAAAACCACGGGATAAAGCCTCGGAAGGCGTAGGCGTAGGGCAGCTAATTGACCGTTCTCTTTAAATAAAATGCGAGTATCAGATATCGATATGAAACTTCTCTGGATCTCGGGACCGGGCGGTCTATTAATAGAATGTTGTGTATGTCATTATTGAAACGTAAAAAATCATAGTTTTCAAACCCGAAGCCGGAGAAAAATCATTTTAAAAAAAAAAATATATGATTGATGGATTTCAAAGAAGAGTTGGAAGCGCGCCATGTTTTTTTAGGACGTGAGTCCTCTGTCCGTCCTGGTCAGGACTTTTCACCAGGAAACCTCTTTGGAAGGGGAAAAAAAACCCCACATATTGAGACCAGAGATGTATGATATTGTTCCCGCTCAAAGTGAATTGAACGATTTCTACTTGCTCTATAGTAAGGCATTTTTTTCAAATATGGGGAATGGGCGGGGCGGGGGGGGCGAGAGGGGGAAGCACAAAGCCGACAGAAATCACTTAAACAGATTAACTTCCGTGCACTCTGAAGAACTCATTTTGAAGGAAATAAGACCCAGTGAATAGAAATCTTGAAAGCAATAAAGTGTATGTGTGTGTGTGTGTGTGCATTTTACAATCGTATTTTGATTGCCCATTGACCTCTGTCCACCCACGCATGTCGCAAAGTAAACATTGACTTTCTGAATTTGAAAGGATGACTTTTTAATAATTGTTTTTAAATACAAAAGTCGTATGTAACATTATAAGGAACGTATATTTTAACATTAAGAACATATATCTTTTTATATTAATTATGTAACTTTTAACATCTAGAAAGTATATTTCAACATTCATCAATATTTTATACCATTAAGAAGTATATTTCAACATTCAGACGCATATTATAACATCAAGAAGTATATTTAAACATAATAAAGGAATAATTAAACGAATAATTGTGATAATATTTCATAAGAAGATAAGCGGGCGTCTCTTGACCTTTGACCTAAGTTGAAACAATCTACCTATGACTGAAGAAAGATCATACAAGTCTTGTTACTTTCTGTAGTTTTTTATCATCATGCCTTACAATCATGCCTTACAATCAAACAATCAATGTTTTTACAGGTCCACAGAAATGATTTCAATCATATGAAAAAATTCACCACCTTAAAAAAGACGAAATGAAAAGAGTGTTGCTCCAAATTTCGGAAGGCAGTCAGCTCAAAAGATCGAAATGTATTTATGTAATGAAGTTCACTAAATGACATAAACTTATATATGTATAAAAATACAATGTCATCAAATGACACAAACGTTTATCTATGCAATGAATGTCACTAAATATTAAAGGGCGATAACGGCACGCATACTTAACTCGTACACAACTCTGGTCGATCCCTGAATGAAAAAAACAAACATATTTGCCGGTGTTAAAATGCTAGGATTAAATTGTCAAGGAAAAGTCAAGTCGAATAAGACTTAAACGAATGGAGGTGGGATAAAGGTCACAAGATCGACATGGTCGATGAAGAAGTTAACACAATTTAGATTTGGAGTAAGGGTGAAGGTCACAAGCCTCACATAGTCGTCGATTGAGATGTTAACAGTTAAGATTTGGAGGAAGGTTAAAGGTCACAAGCCTGACATGGTCAACTGAGAAGTTAATACAGTTTAGCTTGGGAGTGAGGATGAAGGTCACAAGCGTGACAGAGTCAACTAGGAAGTCATCGGATTGTAGAAAAAATTCCTGAACAAAGACACAAGTCACAATTATTGAAGCACGTCTCGGAAGTCTAGCTATGTGCCCTGTGATGTTATCTTTGAAGAGATTTTTAATTAACGTAAGTTTCATAACAGTCTTGTGAACCCTGTAGGCAGAACTATACTGAGAGAAAATAAAGTTATTTCCCTTTCTGCCTACGTTCTAAATGCATTGGACTTTGCAGGGCATAACTCTTTTCAATTCCCATTGACACTTCCGGTATTCATTCTACTCTGCAGACCTCGCAGATAGTATTCCATCCCCCCAGCCCCCATCACCACTGGTTTCAAGTAAAGCGTTCAGGTGTTGGCTGTCAATCATCTTCTTGTGCGAGCTTCTTGGAGTGGATTAGACTCGGTGTCATTCATTGAACGTCTTTGGGGAGGATCAATCTTGGTGTCATTTAGTGAGCTTCATTGCATAGATTATAAAAGTTTGTGTCATTTAGTTCATTGCATAGATAAAATTTGGTGTCATTTAGTTCATTGCATAGATAAAATTTAGTGTCATTTAGTTCATTGCATAGATTATAAAAGTTTGTGCCATTAAGTTCATTGCATAGATAAAATTTGGTGTCATTTAGTTCATTGCATAGATAACATTTGGTGTCATTTAGTTGATTGCATAGATAAAATTTGGTGCCATTTAGCTCATTGCATAGATACAAGTTGGTGTCATTTAGTTCAGAATAGCATAGATAAAATTTGGTGTCATTTAGTTGATTGCTTGTCCAACTGGCTTGGATATATACATTTATTGGTAGACGTTGAGGCGCGTGGTTTAAGTCTACGGGAGCAAGCAAATCCAGAGATAGGAAATTGAGTCCCGGTCGCCGTCCCCCATCTCCTAACAGGTGGTTTGAAATTAAATTCAAGGAATTTAGCAGAAACAAGATGTGACAAGCACGATTCCAAGCTCTATCGCCACTTGGACTATCTGATCTATCGTGTTGAATGGCGATTGTGCTGACTGGGAACCAGTTGATTCTACATCAACAATCACCTTACCAGGGCATTGCTATTTAGCCACATATGACTACAGCGAAAATGCATGACCTTCTGTTGGATGACATGTATGACTAAAATTGAAGGGGAAAACCCGGATGTGCTGTAACACATTGCTTAATCATTGAGATTATGTAAGAAATTATAACACTTCAGAGGTCAAATTAGTCGAATATAATTTCAGTGATTAAGCAAAGAAAAATAGAAATTGCCTTTCCTAGGCAATTACGTCTGTTTCACATCTTTTCCCATAAGACACCATGTCTGTTTCACATCTTTTCCCAGACGACACTATGCCACATCTATTCAGTCGCAATCATCAAATCGCAGCCAGACACAAATAAGTGTTTCAATCGCTGTGGATTTGTCCTCTGTGAATTTAGTGTCACCAAGTTAACAACGGTTACGTTACACGCGCTGATGGGTTTGGGGGGGGGGTATGAAGGGAGGGGGGGAGGTGGGTGGGGCGCCAAGATAAATGTACGGGTTGCACGAGTAGGAAAGGAATAAACGTTGCCCTTAAACAACCCCCCAGGGTTGGGGGGGGGGGGAGGAAGGGAGGGGGGGAGTTGGGTGGGGCGCCAAGATAAATGTACTGATTGCACGAGTAGGAAAGGAATAAACGTTGCCCTTAAACAACCCCCCGCCACCCCCCCCACCCCCTCCCCCCCCCATCCCTGGTCGGACTAATCGGTGGCTCAAAAGCGACCAGTAATTGGGCCTTTCAGGGAGGTGTTCCCTTGAATCTCAAAGCCTTAAGTCTTTACTTCTATTAAAGAAGTTGATCTACGTGAAATGTGACCAATGACATTTTTCACGTCGTTTCATTTCTGTTAACGCGGAGAAATGTGACTAAGTGCTGGGTGGGGTGAGTGATTCAATACGATTTTTTCCCATGGATTTGTAAGGCAATTAAATTCAATTGACTGGATCCAAATGAGTTTATTTAATGTGAAGAATTTGAAAGTGGCTCCGTCTGCAAGAAATCAACCACATTAAAAAACTAGATCGCCTCTGATATTGAGAACCTCGAATAAGAACAAGCTGAGGTGTGTCTCTGATATTAAGAGCCTCGAATAAGAACAAGCTGAGGTGTGTCTCTGATATTAAGAGCCTCGAATAAGAACAAGCTGAGGTGTGTCTCTGATATTAAGAGCCTCGAATAAGAACAAGCTGAGGTGTGTTTGAAATTAGACTTAGGTCATGCGAAACCCTCTCCTCCCTTCGTTTCAAGTATATTCTAGATATTGGTAAGCGGGTCGGAACGATGTGCTTCGTCAAACAACCGCCCCTCGTCGTTTGAGGCTACTCTAGACGTAATGATAAGCAGGTCGTAACGATGGGTTTAAGTCATCGGACCGCTCCCAACTCTAAGTCTACTCATGATATATTGATGAGCAGGTCGTAACGGTGGGCTTAGGTCATAGACCCGCTAACCCCTTGGTCTACTCTAGATGTCGCAACGGCGATATTCGGCCATAAAACGACTCCAAGCCCCCAAGTCTATATAGATATAGGGATGAGCAGGTCGTAACTGTGGGCTAAGGTCGTAACGATGGGCTTACGTCATACGAACGCCGCCGCCCGCTAAGTCTACTCCAGAAATATTGATGAGCAGGTCGTAACGATGGGCTTAGGTCATACGAACGCTCCAGGCAGACAGCTCACCGAACAAAACCCTGGCGAGTATTACCCGTGTCGCATTGATTTCCTAATTCATTTAGGCTTCAGACCATCGAGCAAATCAGCCCGTTCATCATTGATGGCGATACTAGGGGTATAATCGCCCTTTCTCCCTCCCTCTCTCACTCGCTCTCCCTGTCTATGTCTCCTGCTGTAACTCTGAATACAGAAGTGAAGTACATGGTAGAATGTGTACATGGTAGAATGTGTACATGGTAGAATGCTGGAGATGGTTACGAAGAGAAATAGTTCCTAGAGATTAGAGAGTAGACTACGCGTAGACATGGTTTGTCTAGAGACCCGTCATATCCGCGATGTACTCTCTGCTGCCAGATTTCTTTCACTTTGTACATGTGACTTGCATTATTACCGTCCAAGTTTAAACTTGGTTGCATTATATGGCTACTATTTTTTATTTATTTTATTTTTTAAAATTGTTTTTAATTATTATTTTTTTTTTTTTTTATATATTTATAATATATTTTTTTTTTTGCAATTGACACAAAGATTATGCTATTTAATTGGTACAAAGATTATGCTGTTTAATTGGTACAAAGATTATGCTATTTAATTGGTACAAAGATTATGCTATTTAATTGGTACAAAGATTATGCTGTTTAATACCTACAAAGACGGAGAACTTTGACATTTTTAGTTTAGTTATAAAGTTATAATTAAGGTGTTTCGTTTTTTAATGTAACGGTATTTAATGTGAATCATTGGCATGTGCCTCTTTGGCATGTGCCTCTTTGGCATGTGCCTCTTTGGCATGTGCCTCTTTGGCATGTGCCTCTTTGGCATGTGCCTCTTTAGCATGTGCCTCTTTGGCATGTGCCTCTTTGGCATGTGCCTCTTTAGCATGTGCCTCTTTGGCATGTGCCTCTTTGGCATGTGCCTCTTTGGCATGTGCCTCTTTAGCATGTGCCTCTTTGTTATGCGCCTCTTTAGCATGTGCCTCTTTGGCATGTGCCTCTTTGGCATGCGCCTCTTTCTTTTATATATTACTTTTTCTTTTCCTTTTCCCCAGAAGCACTCTAATAATGTGGTCCCGTTTTAATATAGTTTATCGCCTCTCGGCTTCAAGGGACTGACGCCGCTAAATATTTGCGACACTGTCTCCGGCCGCGTCACGCAATATTTCATAGTCTGACGCCCTCGACTAATGAAGTGTGAAGATAACGCTGGTGGTCTTTCCCTGCCACCGCCCGCCACTGCCCCCCCCCCTTTCACCTTCTCTGGGGTACGCCAGTCGCAATATGGTGTTGAAAATGTGTACAATATTTAAAAAGAAAAAAAAAATTCGACTGAAATGAATAATGAATATGTCCATTTTATGGTAGCGTCAAAACACATAATTCCCGATGGTACAAGACACTAACACTAAGAGATCTCGCTGATTTCACTAATAAATACAATTCCCGATAACTGCGCTAATTGAGATTCTTAAAAATACCGAAGTGTGTTAGGTGCGTAATATTTTTTATTGTCTCACATTAAATACGGAGTTATAAATCTGCGGTTTCAAAAGTGGGTTGGGGAATCAGAATCTTAATTTAGATCATAGGCGCGAAAAGTGTGCAGTTGCAAACATTGGAAAGGGGGGAGCACTAATTGGGATTCTTATAAAGTCCAAGTTTTGTCCGGAGATGGGAATTTCTCGCATTTCGCCCGCCATTGTTTTGGTGAGTCATATCTCGTTTACGTCACATCTGTTTCTGAGAACTGGTTTTTAACATCATACTTTGATTACTAAATAAAAAAACAAAAACAAAACAATGTTTTGAAATGAATCTATCTTTTAAAATCAAAGTAACATGAAGTTGTCGTGGCACATTAGATTGTGAGTTGTAAGATTCGATGTATACCACGTCATGGAAGAGATTGTTTCAACCAAAGAGTAATTCTATTCTGAAAACACTAGGAATATATTTTAAATTGTTTGCTACAAAATGAGTGAGTCGATAGTTTAAAAAATAATAAACATTAACATAAAAAAAAAAAACCAACAACAAATGTATCAATGAATTAAAACAAATAAAAATACTGTTTGAAAAAAAACAAGTAATCCAGAGGTATCTGGCTGCAAAGCGCCCCCGGCAGTCACTCAATGGCTTTCAGAATCTAACGGCCCCCTGCCGAGATAGCGTTCATGGAAGATAACGCCATCAACCCCCCTGGGTGGTCCGCCCACTGCCCCGCTGGTCTAACTATTCTGTTTTGAATTGGTTCTGAACAAAGTACTTCCAACTACTTGATGTCAGCTTTGTAGTTAAGATTTAGCAGCCGTCAGACAACAACGGGGCATAACTTTGGAGAATGATATTCAAAACACACGGGGCACAGCCTCTAAGGTTTACGGGACACGGTGTCTAAGGTTTACGGGACACAGTCTCTAAGGTTTACGGGACACATCCTCTAAGGTTTACAGGACACATCCTCTAAGGTTTACGGGACGGTCTCTAAGGTTTACGGAACACAACATCTAAGGTTTACGAGACATTACCTCTAATGTTTACGAGACACAGTTTCTAAGGTTTACGGGACACAACCTCTAAGGTTTATGGGACACAACCTCTAAGGTTTCCGGACACAGCCTTTAAGGTTTATGGGACATAACCTCTACTATTTACGCAACATAACCCCTAAGGTTTACGGGACACATAATTTAAGGTTTACGGAACACAGTTCCAAAGGTTTACGGGACACAACCTCTAAGGTTCACGGGACACAACCTCTAAGATTTACGGGACACAACCTCCAAGGTTTTGAGAAGAACTTGATTTTAAGGCGTGTCATTGTCTTAATGTGAATTCGACAAACCAGATCTTGACCACTACTTCCTGCGGTGTCCGACTATCTTGACCACTACTTCCTGTTGTATCCGACGCTGCCGAACCTAAACTGTCTCCCACACATGACAGCTTCTTTCTCGTGACGACGCATAATAACAGACGTATGCAGTTGTCTAAGCTGGCTGTTAAAGGGCGACCATTGATTGTTACGGCAAAATCCATACTAGGGGGTCACGATTTCTGCGTCTTCCTTGAGATGCTTTGACTTCAAAACATTGTTTTTTCAGCACATTTATGATGAGTTCTCTCTCTCTCTCTCCCTCTCTCAATCCCTCTCTCCCTCCCGCAACCTCTGTCTCTCTATATCTAAAGATTTCTCTTTCTCTCTCTCTCCCTCTCTTAACCCCTGTTTATCCAAAGTTCTCTCTATCTCCACCTATCTATACAACAATCCATCTCTTTCTTTCACCTACTTCCTCTCCCTATATCTCTGTTGCCAGTTACTCAGTTTCGCAATCACCTTATTTCGATCTAGTGTGTACGTTATTTTTATCAGACACCCATATTATTTAATCTGAATCAGAAACCTATATAATTTATCCGAATCAGTAACCATTATTTAATTATGTAATTTGAATCAGTCACCAATATTTACTGTGTTTTGGAGAAGTCACCTATATTTACTGTATGTTATCTGAATTAGAAATTTATATTTACCGAATACTCAATCAGACACCTACCTTTACCGAATACTATCTGAATCAGACAAATATATTTATTATATAATATGAAAAAAAATCAAATTCGACTCTTAGACTCTTGGATATTAAAGGGTTTGAATGCAACCAACGTATGATAAATTATATTAAATATTTTAATAATACCAACAGAATAAGGTTTCCCCCTTTCCTCCACGTTCAACAAACACTTTGTGTATTTTATTTCACGAATGTTTTTGTCACTAAAAAACATTTAAACGTTCCCTTCAATCACACGCTGACCGTCGACGTCCTGTGTTTAACACTATCTTACAGCGTCACACACAAGGACACCACGTCCGAAACACAATGAGTGAAGAGCGGCACACAAAAGGACTATCACACATTATTTGATGGTATCGTTGACACACTACAGTAAAAATGCAATACTAACACACGGAGTTTACACGTTCTACATAATTTCATTAAAAATGGGTTTCACTTACATTATTATGATAAGTTAAAACCATAATTTGTCTACGTTACACAACATCCATTGCATTATACAGCATCCATTGCATTATACAGCATCCATTGCATTATACAGCATCCATTGCATTATACAGCATCCATTGCATTATACAGCATCCATTGCATTATACAGCATCCATTGCATTATACAGCATCCATTGCATTATACAGCATCCATTGCATTATACAGCATCCATTGCATTATATAGCATCCATTGCATTATACAGCATCCATTGCATTATACATCATCCATTGCATTATACAGCATCTATTGCATTATACAGCATCTATTGCATTATACAGCATCTATTGCATTATACAGCATCCATTGCATTATACAGCATCTATTGCATTATACAGCATCTATTGCATTATACAGCATTTATTGCATTATACAGCATCCATTGCATTATACAGCATCTATTGCATTATACAGCATCTATTGCATTATACAGCATCTATTGCATTATACAGCATCTATTGCATTATACAGCATCCATTGCATTATACAGCATCCATTGCATTATACAGCATCCATTGCGTTATACAGCATCTATTGCATTATACAGCATCTATTGCATTATACAGCATCCATTGCATTATACAGCATCCATTGCGTTATACAGCATCCATTGCATTTCAATAGCTACCACGATCCTTTTGTTTTTACCTACTCTTCTATCTTGTTCTCTTGCTTTGTGTAAACCTAAATCATCGTTAGTCCATCACCCATCATCTCTGACATGTCACATATAACAACCATTTACCCTAATGAGGCGCTTATACCACCCATCTACCTTGATATGGCGCTTATACCACCCATATTCCCTGACAGGGCACACAGACCACCATCTACCCTGACATGACACATATAACACCCATCTACCCTGATGTGGCACTTTTCCCACCCTCTGCCCTGACATGGCACATATGCCACCATCTGCCCTGAAATGGCACATATGCCACCATCTACCCTGACATGGCACACATGTCACCATCTACCCTGACATGGCACACATGCCACCATCTACCCTGACATGGCACACATGCCATCATCTACTCTGACATGGCACATATGCCATCATCTACTCTGACATAACACATATGCCACCATCTACCCTGACATGGCACATATGCCATCATCTACTATGACATGGCACATACATCATCTCCATGTACACATTTCCTTGGCCCTTCGTGTGCCAATAAGTAATTAGCCCAAAAGCGTAGATGAGACCAGGGCTAATCGATAACACTGATGCCTGGGAACAAATCACATCTTCAGCACAGGCGGAGATCATGCACACGACCAAACAAAGGATTACAATAGAATCAAAGGCGTTCCTTTAATCAAGGCAGGGGCGAGGATCACATGGGGGGGGGGGGATTTTAAAAAAAAATGCTACATAGGTGTTTATTTAAAAAATAACTCTTATTCCAAATATAGAGCTAAGACAACATGGGTCATCGTGTAACTTCAATTCCAGATATACAACATTTACATATATCAAAAAACATATTGAGGGTAAGGTCATATAGAACTATTACAATATAGTTTATTGTATAACTCCCATTCCAGATATAGAACTATTACAATATAGTTTATTGTATAACTCCCATTCCAGATATACAACTATTACAATATAGTTTTTTGTATAACTCCCATTCCAGATATAGAACTATTACAATATAGTTTATTGTATAACTCCCATTCCAGATATAGAACTATTACAATATAGTTTATTGTATAACTCCCATTCCAGATATACAACTATTACAATATAGTTTTTTGTATAACTCCCATTCCAGATATAGAACTATTACAATATAGTTTATTGTATAACTCCCATTCCAGATATAGAACTATTACAATATAGTTTATTGTATAACTCCCATTCCAGATATAGAACTACTACAATATAGTTTATTGTATAACTCCCATTCCAGATATAGAACTACTACAATATAGTTTATTGTATAATTCACATTCCAGATATAGAACTATTACAATATAGTTTATTGTATAACTCCCATTCCAGATATAGAACTATTACAATATAGTTTATTGTATAACTCCCATTCCAGATATAGAACTATTACAATATAGGTTATTGTATAACTCCCATTCCAGATATAGAACTATTACAATATAGTTTATTGTATAACTCCCATTCCAGATATAGAGCTATTACAATATAGGTTATTGTATAACTCCCATTCCAGATATAGAACTATTACAATATAGGTTATTGTATAACTCCCATTCCAGATATAGAACTATTACAATATAGTTTATTGTATAACTCCCATTCCAGATATAGAACTATTACAATATAGTTTTTTGTATAACTCCCATTCCAGATATAGAACTATTACAATATAGGTTATTGTATAACTCCCATTCCAGATATAGAACTATTACAATATAGTTTATTGTATAACTCCCATTCCAGATATAGAACTATTACAATATAGTTTTTTGTATAACTCCCATTCCAGATATAGAACTATTACAATATAGGTTATTGTATAACTCCCATTCCAGATATAGAACTATTACAATATAGTTTATTGTATAACTCCCATTCCAGATATAGAACTATTACAATATAGTTTTTTGTATAACTCCCATTCCAGATATAGAACTATTACAATATAGGTTATTGTATAACTCCCATTCCAGATATAGAACTATTACAATATAGTTTATTGTATAACTCCCATTCCAGATATAGAACTATTACAATATAGTTTATTGTATAACTCCCATTCCAGATATAGAACTACTACAATATAGTTTATTGTATAACTCCCATTCCAGATATAGAACTACTACAATATAGTTTATTGTATAACTCCCATTTCCAGATATAGAACTATTACAATATAGTTTATTGTATAACTCCCATTCCAGATATAGAACTACTACAATATAGTTTATTGTATAACTCCCATTCCAGATATAGAACTATTACAATATAGTTTATTGTATAACTCCCATTCCAGATATAGAACTATTACAATATAGTTTATTGTATAACTCCCATTCCAGATATAGAACTACTACAATATAGTTTATTGTATAACTCCCATTCCAGATATAGAACTACTACAATATAGTTTATTGTATAACTCCCATTCCAGATATAGAACTACTACAATATAGTTTATTGTATAACTCCCATTCCAGATATAGAACTACTACAATATAGTTTATTGTATAACTCCCATTCCAGATATAGAACTACTACAATATAGTTTATTGTATAACTCCCATTCCAGATATAGAACTACTACAATATAGTTTATTGTATAACTCCCATTCCAGATATAGAACTACTACAATATAGGTTATTGTATAACTCCCATTCCAGAAATAGAACTACTACAGCATGGACTGTGGTTTTTTTTCTATTGAGAGCACAACGACGTACACCGCTTATATTTTCTTAATCCAATTTTCAAATTATTTTTTGGAGTCGCACATCGATTCACAACTCTACTTCGGCTGGAATACGTTGCTAACAAACTGTGAGTCTAACTTATCAACGCACCGAGCCAACTGAACGCCAGTTAAAGAATGAAACGGTTTGAACTTCAGAAGAATGTATTCGTTTCTGAGATCTATTTTTTTCATCAGCGACGGCAATGCGGGTGAAAATGAAATGTGTACTAAATTAAGAACATTCAGTTTGGAATAGTTTAAAATGTTGTATACTCTTCGTTTTTAATACGATGCATGAGAGGGCGATAAACGACTGATTTAATGATGATGAGATCTCTCTTAAAGGCCGATGGGCTCACTTTTCTTTTCCCCAAAAAAATTCTCATTAAGATCCTCTTCGGCATTTTAAATTCTCCCATTGTCAGACAATGAAGCACGCTGGCCGATGTGACCCGACCAGGAGAAAACAGAAAATACAGGCAAGAGAAACTCTCCTACAATGGAACACTTGGCGTTGACACTACAATCGAATTAAAAAAAAAAAAAAAATATATGTTTATTATATGATATTTAATAACCACAAAATGAAATTGTAAAAAAAAAAAAAAGATCAACATATAGCACTATTTCTTAAAATACATTTACTTTCAGTATTTAATATTAACTGATTTAATTATAGGTTGTTTTTTATTTTTATGATGCATAGATAATATGGCGAATTTTACTTTTCCTTTCCTACAACTGTGGCTAATTTCGGAAGAAGGTTACCCAACTTGGTCGGGAAAAATAATTCAACACTGAAACGTTTCACAGTGTCCAGACATCAAGTAAATCAACACTCGACACACTGTTCTTATGCAATGAGCAAAACTATCTTACGCACCGTGCGCAGGAAAGACGTTCAATTGTGCGCACCAACAAAACCTTACATTGAACATCCATGACCAGCTAACCACAGCGCAAAATCATGATTTATTTACATTTTAAAAAGAAATGTATAGCTCATATAGGGAAAGACAAAAAAGTGTGTATCTCCGGATCTAGACATTTCCCATGCGCTGAAATGCGTTTCTTACACCCTACACCATCTCAGGAAAACATTAATTTATAATGTCACTAATGCTTCCATATTTCAATAGCGCGCAAAATAAATTTTCCGATAACTGCCCTAAATGAGATTCTTAAAAATACCGCAAGTGCGTTTCATGCGAAATCTTTTCTTTCAAGGAAATATTTGGCGTAATTTATCTGCGGTCTTAAAATAGTTGGAACATTTTAAAAATAAATTAACATAGTTCGGCTCAGTGACGTATGGGGGGTGGGGTGGGTGGGGGTGGGCGGGGGAGGGGAGGGTAACTCGAATGCATGTTTCGCCAAGTTATTTAAGTAGATGGGCGGTTCATGCATTGAGGCCGGCTATATCTAGTTTGTTTTTCGTTCTTTTTTGTGTGTTGTTTAAAAAAGAAAAAAAAATACTTATATTCGTTTATATTCCTATACAGCAGTATCGCTTTAGTTTTCATCCTTATCTTGTGAACAATTACATGAGAGTCATTTCATTGTCGATACAACTTCCTAGAATTGAGACGCTGTCTTCATGTCAGAACTAACTATACAACACGCAAGGAGTTTTCGTATGACCACAGATAGTCTTGCGTCCACGCCAAACAATGTTGCATCGCTTGATGCAATCTATCTGCAAGGGCACCCTATCTGTGATGGTACCACATTATAGACAGCTGGGCAGCATAGTATAGATTTAGCCACCCTCTCAACTATGTGCAACAGTTCCGTCCATACCAATCTCTTTACACGTTATCTTTTGAAGATAGTGGGGCATTGGCACGGAAACACACCAAGAGTTCAACCAGCTCTTTCAAGATCTGCCGCATTTCCCCCACTTATTTTTTCTTTCTTTTTGAAACGATGTCACAGTAACCAAGCGTGTGTACTGTTCTTGCCCGAGCAGGATCAGACCGTGGGGCATTCAATTGTTAAGTCCAATTTCAGCAAAGGTTTTTTACGGTCTTCTCGTTCACGTCCTTTTTTCCTTTCAACTTTGGCTTCTGTCACTCTTCTGTCAGTCTTCTCCCGGGAAATTTTCACTGTACTTTTAAAGATTTGTGGCTTGAAGTCAGATGAACGCGGGGTGAGATTGTATTTTTGAATGAATTTAGTTATTTACTGATATTAAATAAATGTATGCGTCCAGGATACACGGACATTAAAGAATGTAAAGTCCGAAATTTTTAGGATATAAGAATTTTTAAGATTGTAAGGCTTCGAAAAAGTTTATCAGAGCTCTGTGACACATAGAAGCGAGAAAGGCAATGGAGCAATGTGGCACATAGAAGCGAGAAAGGCAATGGAGCAATGTGGCACATAGAAGCGAGAAAGGCAATGGAGCAATGTGGCACATAGAAGCGAGAAAGGCAATGGAGCAATGTGGCACATAGAAGCGAGAAAGGCAATGGAGCAATGTGGCACATAGAAGCGAGAAAGGCAATGGAGCAATGTGGCACACACAGTTACGCTCCAAAAGCTTTGCGTAACAGCTTCTACTTTCATAATTAATGAGTTTGGTTTTGTACACATATAGTGATACATTTTACATACATATAGTGATTCAACTTACACGATTTCATTTCAACTAGTTACTTAAACCAGCTAATTCAACCAGCAATTTCAACCAGCCATTTCAACAAGCTATTTAAACCAATTGTTTCAATTAATTGTAACATTTAATCTAAATCACACATTGCTTAATAAATCATTGCGTTTCTTCGGTCTTGGGCGTGCTGTCTGATTCTTGTTCGCACCCCCTCTCTTTCAAATCTCTAATAGAGAGTTTAAACAAACAACTTTGAAATTTCCCCTCCAACAAAAATAGTTTTTTTTGTCCCTGTATGGTCCGCCCCTTATTGTAACAAAAAATACTGTCTAAGCACACGGAGATACTCATAACATCATGAGTTGCATTCTGATTTATTTACATGACATGGTGACATTTGCCTTAAGTCTAGACAGCTTTAGACGGAAATGCCACAGACTTTTCTTTTAAATTCTAACTACAATCGATTGCGTTTTGTTAAGCTGACAATTAGGTGGAAATGCATCAAGCATTAAAGTGTGAGTTAACAAGGGCGTATGTATCTGTGTGTGTGTGTGTTTAAGTGTTGGGAACCGAGGGCATCCAAATGTGTTCAAATGTGTTCAAATGTGTGGGGTAATAAAGGGCGTCAAAAATTTGCGCTAAAGTATGTGACAAAATATATATATATATATATATATATATATATATATATATATATATATATATATATATATATATATATATAATTAGAGTATCCTTGTCTAAATGTTAATGTCTGAATTGCATTAAGCTCTTGAGCCTTGTCTTGGCGTGTGTATGCCCCACTCTGATGGCAGATTGAAGATGTCTCCAGATGGCGCTATTTTCCGAAAGTTCAAAACACCACGGCGTCACTGGGTCGCCATAGCAACCGATGCCGATGAGGTTGACAGGCCAGCAGGTGACATGGTGGACGTGATACACAGTGTTGACACACACGTGCCGGACAGCTCGCCTTTGATCAATAGGCACGAAGGCCGCAGTTGTATCACGTCTTATCTCAAGATATCTACGCGTTCATTACTCTGGGGGCAGCGGCGTCGTTATAGGGTGTGCTGGAAGTGGAGGCATCAGTGAGTGACACACTCATAGTTGGGTGACATGGTATGGAAATTATTTGAGCCAGCTACCACCTCGCGTCTGTTTTATGTCAGAGTAGAGGGTCGTCAGGAAAGGGTGCCACCAAAAACAGGGTGCCACAAAAAACAGGGTGCCACCAGAACAAGGAGGTTTCCTAATCAGGACAGGTTGTCACCAGAACAGGGAGCCATCAGAATAAGGAGCCATCAGAATAGGGTGTCATCAGAACATATTGTTGCTAGAACAAGATGCCTACAGAACAGGGTGCCATTAGAACAGGGTGCTTTTAGAACAGGGTGCCATTAGAACACGGTGCCATTAGAACAGCTTGCCTCAAGAAGAGGTGACCTCCAGAAAAACTTGCCTCCAGAACAGGGTTTTGTCATGATTTACCAACACTAGTGATGCCACTGAAGGCAAAAAAAATATAATATATATATATATATATATATATATATATATATATATATATATATATATATATATATATTTTTTTTTTTTACCTATCTGTATTGTGTTGTATGTTGTTATAGAAGAGGTCATTCTACGATGTATAATTGTATGGGGAATTCCAATTGATGACTGATCAATAATTATTATAAAGAAATGTGTCATCAATTGTGCAATTAATAATTTTAATTATTGCATAACTAAAACTCCGTTTTGAAGATAATTGCCCAAAATTTATCTATTATATGTACTGTTAAAATTGTAAAAATTGAAATTTTCTCTCTGTATATATTAATTGAACGTCGATCAATGAAAGAAACATCAAATATGAACTCTCGTAATGATTATACCTTAGAATAAAACAATCAATATTTGTTTTTAATGACCGTGAATTTAAAAAAAAATAGTTTTAATCAAACATACATACATATAATTTATTTTTTTATAGAAGGGGGGCGGGGTCCTGTACCCAATTGTATCCATATTATTTTAAACCGCTGATTCATTCGAACTACAATATTGCTATACACCCATGCACACAAATGACCTAACGTTCTATAAAACTATATTGCAATCCACTAAAGTCCTAAAAAAAAAAAAATCTGAAACTCACGTACGCACAGATGAGACAGGAGCAGACTATGAACCCCCCAAACAGCACTAGAGAGAAAATTGCTCTAAGAAAATAAATCACCTGGCCTAATTGTTTATTGATTGCGTCTATTGCTCTTCTACTCGATACGACGCGGCCACAGGTTAGTGCGCTTCTAATAATGTGATTCTAGCATCGGGTTTACCCAACAGATCACGCAAGACACTGGGTGGCACCTTGCACCTATGCTCCTTACAGCCGATGCGATGTAAGCACTGCAATAAGCAGTGGCAAGTAATTAATTTCAACACTGACCAGTTCCTGGAACATCGAATTGGGGCCGAGGACGTGAAAGGCGGAACACCGTGCTTAAAGAAATGGAAACTAAGAATAATCTCAGATTATTTGTTGCTTAATCATAGCCTCTTTTAAGAGCAAGGTTCAAATTTGAATGTTTGCGTCACAGAATGTCCCTCGCTTCTAGTTCTCGACCTGGCTATTGCCATGCAAATTATGGTTTGGTCTTAATCCCTCTATACCAGCGGTTCTCCACCTGGGGGGGGGGGTCAAGCGACCCTTATATAGGGGTCGCCTAAGATCATCGGAGAACAAATATTTACCAAGAAGCAACGAACATAATTTCATGGTTGGGAGTCACCACAACATGAGGAACTGTATTCAAGGGTCGCGGCATTCTGAAGGTTAAGAGCCAACGCTATATACGAACTGTGAGCTATGTTATAACATTTAAATATGAAATGTTATGCGTTACCTAAAATGTATCACTAATATAATAGTCAATTCGATTTAATTTCAAAGTTAAATAAATAGTACATGATCGGTGGCGGATCAATCGGTAATAGGTCATCGGCCAATCATCTGATCGGTGTAAATCTAGCAATCTGTAGATGCAGATACCTTGCTGGAGCTTATTGGGACAGTTGACAAAGTAATTTGAATTTGTAATTTCATTTACAATGATAACTTGATTACACATCTAATACGGCGCAGTCAATAATGAAATGAAATAATGAAGTGGCAATTGGGGTTAATGTACGTCATGGTACTTTTATTTATAGCACTTGAAGGAAATTTCACCGTACTTGCACTTATAGTGCTAATAGAATATCAAGGTGCTTAAACATATAGAATGCCGTTGGACTTATACGAATATCGTTGCAATGTCCTAAAAGCGTTTATAGATTGTCCCGGCACTTGTATATATAGAATGTCATGTGACTTAAAGGTTATACAGAATGTCGTTGGAAAGGTACTAATAGTGCTTATATAATGTCACAGTACAATAATACTTAAATGACGTATACGTTACCGAGTACCTATATAACTTACAAAATGTCCTGGGACTAGCACTTATAGTGCATTATATAATGTTGTGGTGCTTGTACATATAGCGTGTATACAATGTCGTAGTCTAGTTAGTACTTATCTAATTTCGTGCTACCTGTGCTTATATTGTTTATAGAATGTCAAGACATGAGTACTTATAGACAATAGATGTACTCCTACTTATAGTACTTATATTTTGTGGTACCTGTGCCTATATTACTTATAGAATTTCAAGGCACGAGTACTTATAGAACATCGCGATACTCCGACGGATAGTACTTATTGAATGTCCTGGCACTCGGGCTTAGCACATCGATTAAAGTTTGTTTCCTCTAAACTAGCAGGACTCGCGGCTGACCAGGAAGTGTTAAGATCAATTGAGCTGATTGATCGCTGCTCGGACCATCGGAACGGGTTAGCTGGGAATAGCCGAGATGGTAGATTTGGCGTCCAATTGGTCAACGGGTGTCTCGTTTCACCGTTGAGCAACCTGGGGACGTTCTCTTTTGGGCTTTACACTGTTTTCTGTTCAGGAATTTGCTGAATGTTGTTTTTTTGTGTTGGGGGGGGGGGGGTTCCGTGGGAAGAGGGTCCAGTCCCTTTTAGAAAAAAAAATTTCTAGGAACCCCACTTTAGGGCTTTACACTGTTTTCTGTTCAGGAATTTGCTGAATGTTGTTTTTTTGTGTTGGGGGGGGGGGTTCCGTGGGAAGAGGGTCCAGTCCCTTTTAGAAAAAAAAATTTCTAGGAACACCACTTTGCTGAACAAAACATGTTAAAGAATTAACGTTCCCTTTATATTAGAACGGAATATTGTATAAACATTTAACAAATTCTACAGAACAAAAGATCTTTGTCAAGACATATACTTATGGCATTAACCGTCATAGGAAACATGCAGATCGCTTAAGATAGACTGGACAAAAATTCGCCCTAGTTAACATGATACATTGAATCAAAGACACACTATGACAATACCCGCTGTAGAAGGCATGTAGACTAAAACAGACACACCCCTCTGGCATAATCTGCTTATGTGTAGAAGAGTGTCCAAATATTTTTTAAACATGCAGTTATAAATGACAGGTCTGGGGAACATGGATACTAATACATAGCACTAATTGGTAATATGGGAGGCAAAGAAGAAATAATTTTATTTTGATTCCCACCATTTTGGGAACACTTAAAGAAAAGCATAGTTGATGCAGCAAAGGTCGGGGAGGGCAACAGACATGGACAAGAGTGGTCAAAAAGGGAAGCATAGTTGATCCAGGGTGGCCAAACAGAGCAGCAGAGCTGGACAAGAGTAAACCAAAAGGAAAGCATAGTTGATCCATGGTGGCTAGACAAAGCTACATTGTTTATGCAGAATGGTCAGACAGGGCAACAGAGTTGGACAGGAGTGGTCAAAAAGGAAAGCATAGTTGATCCAGGCTGGTCAGACAAAGCAACACAGTTTATGCAAAGTGGTCAGACAATGCAAGCAATGATAGTTCAGAAATTATGGGCCAACATTTGAACGGCATCTATTTAGTTATTCTTAAATGTTATAATGCTATAGAGTAGACCATAAATCTAATGTTATAGCATGTCCTTTGTAAAGAGTAGACTAAGTCAAGAAATGTGAGTCTATTCATTGGCGTTGTGCCAGCACAAAGTTGCAGCCATGATCACATAACACGAGAACACCACGACTGAGGCAGGGACCTAAAAAAGACATTAATTAATAAAAAATAAATATTATAAAACATTATAGAAGCTTTACTGAATTAGTATGATCCTTGTTCAATATTGTAATGGATTAGTTAAACTATTTCTAGCTCACAATGAATGAAAACTGCAAGGAGGACACCATATGGTTATAAGGATCGTCCATCACATACACTATTCGACTTAATAGTAGCCCTCAGCTGTATGTTGTTTAAAGTAAGGGGAGAGTTGCCTTCTTCGTCAGTCTCAGTCTCTTGTCCTTGTCTATTTGATCACAAGTCAAGTCGACTGGACATAGACTATGATGCAGTAGATGACCAGCAGTGCCAGGTTTTTGTTGTTTTTTTTAAAATGTGGTTCCTTTTTTTTCAATTTCTCCGCGCCCTTTATGCGTTTCACGTCACAGGAGTTCGCGGAATTTTCATTGTGTCGATGTTATACCGCCTACGGGACGCCATCCCGTGGTTTGATGTCAGATTTTTTCTTCTCTTAGATGAGTTGCCATCCAGGGTTAACGAGTCCCTTCCACCCGGGGTGCTGGTGCTGTTTTTGCTTGTCTGGGTTCTTGGTAAAGCGATTTGGCTAAACATTACTGCCGATTGAAAGAACCTTTTTACAATACACACCAGGGAAGCCAAGCTAAACGTGGTATTCGCTACCTAGGACATGCAGTTGTCGATGATGTATTGATTCATTTATTTTAATTTGGAATGTCAGACATTCAGGGCAGACTTGGAGCCCAGTGGAGCAGAGGCCCGCACGTTATAAATGGATAATGCATGAAGACGTATTACGTCCAGTGAATAGATGCTGGGCCGTCGTCCATATTAGGACGTCATACAAACATAAAATATGGGAGTGTTGGTGGCATTTTGAACACACACAAAGAAATCACATGCAATGAAGAAAGTTCTAAATCCAGATCTCACCAAGAATGGTGAAGCTGTATCTCATTTTCTGCCTGTGACATTGTGTTAAAAACTGTTGGATGAAAGCGATTGCTTCCAGTGTGGACAAGATTAAAGACACAGAATTTCTCCATATTGTAACTCACGCTAATGATGGCACAGTCCATCATAAATGTGTGCATTTGTATCAATGAATTCCTTTCTCCACAAGGTGATAAGCATGCAAGGTCGAGCACTGAGATCACAAAGAAGCATCATGGTTGTTAAAACTCGTTTATCTATTTATGTAAAATACTTATATATTTTTTAAAAAAAATTTAAAAAATAAAAAAGGAAGACATAGAGGAAATCCCTCTTTATGGTGAGAAATCCCTCTATATGGTAAGAAATTCCACGCGTAATTTGATAATTGCGACCGAAGGTTTAACCTGAAACTGTAGTACACAATTTGATCAATTAAATTTAAGATCATGGTGCATTACTTACGTTATTTAATTAGATTTGAGATACATCTAACATCTAGTTTTACATCTCATTTTTATTATGAAACCCATGTTTAAATTGTAAGTGGTTTATATTCTTTGGTTAGCATTGGAAGTGAAAGAAAGCATTGGAAGTGAAAGAAAGCATTGTAAATGAAAGAAAACATTGGAAGTGAAAGAAAGCATTGTAAGTGAAAGAAAACATTGGAAGTGAAAGAAAACATTGGAAGTGAAAGAAAGCTTTGGAAGTGAAAGAAAGCATTTTAAGTGAAAGAAAGCATTGGCAGTGAAAGAAAGCATTGGAAGTGAAAGAAAGCATTGGGGGTGAAAGAAAGCATTGGAAGTGAAATAAAGCATTGGAAATGAAAGAAAGCATTGGAAGTGAAAGAAAGCATTGGAAGTGAAAGAAAGCATTGGAAGTGAAAGAAAGCATTGGAAGTGAAAGAAAACATTGGAAGTGAAAGAAAGCATTGGAAGTGAAAGAAAGCATTGGAAGTGAAATAAAACATTGGAAGTGAAAGAAAGCATTGGGAGTGAAAGAAAGCATTGGAAGTGAAAGAAAACATTGGAAGTGAAAGAAAACATTGGAAGTGAAAGAAAGCATTGGAAGTGAAAGAAGGCATTCGAAGTGAAAGAAAGCATTGGAAGTGAACGAAAGCATTGGGAGTGAAAGAAAGCATTGGACGGGAAAGAAAGCTTTGGAAGGGAACGAACGCTTTGGAAGTGAATCTGACATGACCCAAATGTTATTCTTACTGCTCAAAATGAAATGCTATCCTTACTGCCCAAAGTGAAATCTTTACAAGCCCAAATGCTATCCTTACTGCCCAAATGCTAAAATGCAAGATTATAATATGGGGAAGTTCCGTTCATGTCAACTGAGTAAAGAAATTGTTACTTAATGAAAGCAAGACTTTGCTCAACTGACAAATGATTGTAATCTTGTTCATGATCTATGCACAGGGGCATTTCGCATTTGGAGCCGATTATAAATAATGCATACAAGATATAAATGACATGTTTTCATAAGATATGTTGTGTAATAGCGCATTACCTTAATGCGTGTTGAGTACACGCCCGTATGTCTTAATTTGGGTACTGGTAAAATCCCCTTACTGTGTCTCAAAACGCTGCATGCCTTAAACGTGTGACGCCAACCGGAAATGTTTGGAAATCACCGAGATGGCTCCCCCTTGCCCTAAATCCAGGACTGGTGCTCTAAACAGACTTAAGCCTGACGGGAGGTCTTCATAATATAAAAATAAAAAAATGTGATGGTGGAACGCAAGAAAGCTGATTGGTAGCACTTGCAGCGCTGTAAGATGAAGCAATTTGAAGAGAGGAATTTGGCAATAAAGGCTGTCTGGCCATCGCGGGCCTCACTCGATAGTTTAGTAGAGTCAGCCTGTCAGAGGGAGTTAGCTAGTAAGGCTTAAGTCATCAATCTGACAGAAATCCTCAGTCATGCAAAAGTCACATCTAAAACAATAAAATGATCAAATCTTCTGATCAATATTCTTTTGACTGTGGTGAGGCGGTGGGTCAGTTTGTTTATTACTATTTTAACAAATCTTAGTATTTTTTATTATTCTTTGTTGATAGTAGAAATTTTCAATTATATTTTTTAAAGTTTATTTTGAGTAATTCGACTACCTTTCAGCTAAACGACGTCACATACGTATAATTTCCGGTGCGAAATTGAAATGAAAAGATCACCCCCCCCCCTCCGGGTGCTAAAATGAAAAGTAGGCGACGGGAATGAACTGGGTCTTAGCGGTCAATGATGCTGTTAAATTTGTATCGCGAGAATATGTTGTGCAATCTTCGTCTTCAGTTGAAGGTAATCTTTGTCTTCAGCTGAAGGTAATCTTTGTCTTCAGTTGAACGTATTCGTCGTCTTCAGCTGAAGGTAATCTTTGTTTTCAGTTGAAGGTAATCTCTTTGTTTTCAGTTGAAGGTAATCTTCGTCTTCAGTTGAACGTATTCGTCGTCTTCAGCTGAAGGTAATCTTTGTTTTCAGTTGAAGGTAATCTCTTTGTTTTCAGTTGAAGGTAATCTCTTTGTTTTCAGTTGAAGGTAATCCTTGTCTTCAGCTGAAGGTAATCTTTGTCTTCATTTGAAGGTAATATTTGTCTTCAGTTGAAGGTAATCTTCAAGTCTCCGGACAAAATTCTTAAACTCTGAGACTCAGGATTTCAAGACCTGTTTTTAAATTTTATTGACCTGAAGACTGCATGCGGGTATGCCGTCAAAAAATGTAAGGGTTGTTTGGGGGGGGGGGGGAGGTGGTGGCTATGAAATATGTCCCCTTTAATAGCCCGTTAATTTTGTGGCATGCTGCGAATCAATACCCAATTTCCATGGTCTTAGAGAACGTGTAGAGTTCGCGGTCTGGCGGATATGACCGGCAATACTGGTGTGTAGCTGGATGGCTTACTGACCGACAATACTGGTGGATATAACCGGCAATACTGGTGTATAGCTAGATGGCTTACTGGTATACTGCCTCTTAAAATATGTTTAGAAAATTGGTGGAAAAAAACGGGGTGGGGTGGGGTGAAACACAATTTATTCAGATTTGTTTGGGTATGAAATACGCCGGGACAGCAAGAGTCACCAAACGACTGACCAGTATTGTAATAATGTGGACTGACTGAACGTAGTCCCCCACAGTGACCGGATTGTCCTGTGTTGTTGTCATGTTGTCGAGTGGACTTGGTGAGTTGTTTTCATGAATGTCTAAGCTTAAAAATGTTCGCATACTGGTTGCATTACTGGAGTGAGTGGTCATGTCATGTGGATATTGGTCGGATAATTGAAGTGGGTGGTCATGTGATGTGGTATAAAAATAATGTAGGACAACGCTCGTTATTTCACAGACCTCACAATTCAGGGTTCGTAAATTATTTTACAGATACAAACTTTTTGTTTTGACCTATATCTTTGTAGGATGTTGCGTTACGACTGTAACGGAAATAAAAAACAAAAATAATAAAAAATTGCATTTGGACTTATGTTAACTTTTCACTGCGATTCTAGGTAGTTTGTTATCTTTTCTCTGCGATTTTAGGTAGTATCTTAACTTTTCACTGCGATTCTAGGTAGTATGTAAAATGTTCACTCCCATTCTCGGTAGTACGTTAATTTTTCACTTTGATTCTATGTAGTTTTTTAATTTTCCCTGCGATTTTAGGTAGTAAATCAAATTTTCACTGCGATTCTAGGTAGTACGTTAATTTTGCATTGCGACTCTAGGTAGCATTTTAACTTTTCGATGCCATTCTTGGTAGCCTGTTAACATTCCACTGCGATTCTAGGTAGCATTTAAAGATCGATTTATTTATTTACATATATCATTGTGCAGTTCTGGAGCGTTGCTAAGACATTTAATGATGTGTATTGTTGATATATATTATGTTCAACCAGAGCTCCCATGTCCTACTGAAAGTGCCGTCTGTCTGCCGTCCCATTTTGCTGGCCTCTATCATACGGTACAGACAACCTCCCTGATGCTAGCTAATAAACCAACGTGGATTTAAGTATTTATTCCTTTGACATCATGTTGATGAATGGAGTTTTGCCTTCTTTCACGCTACTCCCAGCATTATCCCAAGAATATCTCCCGCTTTCGACGTCCATATCAGGGCTTTTGGGATCAATGTTTCTGCTGCAGTCGAAGCTTGGAGTTACCGTCCAAACATAAACAAATAACCATGCTACAAAAGTATCTTTCTAACATAAAGGGCGAACACTGCTTGATAGTATACTCCTCACACAATAGGGCAACCACTGTTTGAAAGTATACTCCTCACATAAAGTGCGACCACTGTATAAAAGTATGCTTCTCACACCAAGGGGTGATCACTGTTTGAAAGTATGCTCCTCACACAAAAGGGCGACCACTGCTCGAAAGTATACTCCACACACAAATGGGAAAACCACTGTTTGATTTCCTGCTCACTGAGGAGTGACTGAATGAGCTGAGCACTGTTGACGCTCCGGACTCTGCACCAGAACGCAAAGCTGTGATTTTTTCGTTAATTGATCACAGGACTTCAGACGGGTGTGGGAGATATTTATGAAAGTTTGGAGGAAAAATAATTTTACTTTAGCAAATAGTGCGACCACACTTGGTGACTTAAGGTTCCGTTGCTTTAAAAAAACCAAAAAAACAAACAAAAAACAATGGATGCAATGTGACGAATGTGTAGGTTTACTTTTTTCCTCGAAAATATCTATTTTTCTTCTCATTGCAATTTCTGTGTGCTTAACAGACTGTTTCCATCTCATACGTTCGATCCACTTCACTCTTTCTATTTTTTTCCCTCGTTCTATCCATCTCAAAAGCACATCCCTTAAAATTTTCCTCAGACTACTCTATGTTTCTTTCACGCAAGACGAGTTGCTTTCTTATTACAATCTGTAATACTGACAGATGTTCTCCACATATTTGCGTATTCAAGTGATGTAATGATGATACCACAGACATCTACACAAAGGACAGCAAATATTGCAAATGATTTGTTTGATAAACAACCACCCAAAGCAGAGCAGGTTGTTCGGGTGATTTTTTTTTTAAATTTTATAATGAAGCACTCGTTGAGATCAAAGAATTCTCAGACACATTGTTACATCACCTGCATCCGGTCTGGAAGCAATTATAAAATAGGATGAATTCTGAACGAAGAAAGGTTCTCAAATGCCACAGAACTTTTTTTTTTAATATTTATCTATGATTGTTTTTTTTTTTTCATACTAAACATACTTTATATTTTAATATAATTCTCGGGTAGATCGTATCCGCCTGCTCTCATTGCGCACCATGATGCGCTCCCATTCGCTGCTCTCTCCGCCTCTCCGTCGTACGCATCAAATGCACACACAAAAAAAAAAACACATTCGCTACCCACCGCTTACTGCCAATGTACAAGCCATGCCTAGAAGAAACACAAATGAAAGTACTGAGGACAGATATGGTAAAGATTTGAGAAGTCACGGGTTATATTCAGTGGTATGGTTGTAATTAATTTCATACGCTCTTTGCTACGCTCATTGACAATTTACAAGTCATGCCTAAGAGAAAGGCACGCGGAGAAGTATTTTACACACGCAAATTGTTTGCGTTGTCCCAGCAAGTAACAAACAAGGAATGGAAATCCGTGCACAAAAGACCCATTAATGACAGTCAAAGCCAGTTAAAGAAGCCAGTTAACAGGAAGGTATGCCGTCAAAGATGCAGTTAGGTTACAGGGACACATGCTCAGTTCAAGAAACAAAACTATCTATAAACTCTAGTGGAATAAAGTGCCGTAATGGTATAATGTTATCATAGTTAAGAATAATACCACTATCTCTATAGCCCGCCAACCAATGGCGGCAGCAATTATTGAACTTCCAATCTACTGAAGTTACTTGATTATAAAAAAGTGTTGGACTGCAATAAAGCTTTAAAATAGATTAATAAGACACGAACAAATTGTGTCAATATAATATATAATATAAATGAAAGGACTGCATTGCGATTCTATAAAAAAACAAGTGTTCAAGTAAAGCACTTAATACGAATCCCACTTCGTCCTCCCTCTTCCAGGTTCGCAACATTCGCACTTTTTCCACGCCCGTAAAATATATTAATATTCTAATGCCCCAACCCTTGTCCCACCGCACATTTATAACACTGTATTTAATTTGAGATTATTTCCGTAAAATAGAGAAACTATTTCGCACCAAACGCGCTTGCGGTGCATGTAAGAATCTCGGTTAGCGCAGTTATCGGGAATTTATTTTAATGAAATTGGCGACCATATGGAAGCTTTAGTGACACCGTTACATAAAGAATTATGACGATACAGATTGTGTTTAGTTGAGCTCGTTCAGCAACAACAGTGTTATAGGTGTCACTGTCTAAAAGTTATAACTAGTTCTCGAACAGAAACCTTTGGGTATTAGCAAAAGTTTATTCCGGCTCTTGAAAAAATTCACAGTGATTCTCAAAATAAATTCATTCCGATTCTCAAGCAGCTCATAGGGGATCTCATTCTGTTCGTATTGGCTCTAATGGAATCCCATGGCGTTTAAAGGTGCGCCACGTTTGAGAACCACTGACGCAGAGATCGTGACGTGGGCATAATCCGAATCAAAAGAGTTTTAAAACTAACAGATCATTAAATTTGGATGTGCCGTGATCAGAGTTTCTGCGATCAATTAGTGCTAGGAAAACATTTCTTTGAGACATGGCGTTAAAAATAACAAGCCCATCGAACTAAGATAATGTGAACACTCAGAAACACTGAAGGCGCCTAAATGTAACGGATCTCAAACGAGGACCAAGTGAAATGCTAATCCAATCGAGTTATAAGGTGCAAGTCGGTGTCGAACTCATCTAAATCGAACGGCGAGTTAAATAAAAAACAGTGGCGTACCTACGAGAGTGACCACCCAGGCGGAAATGATATGATAAAAAAAAATGCGTGTGTGTGTCAGGGGCGTAACTTTAAGAGTTTGACCAGTTCGACTTTTCTTCAGGGTCCACAGCTGAATATGCGACACGATTACAACATTTGCTAACGTCATTTACCTTTGACGATATTCGGACAACATGCTAGTGACCTGGTAGGTCTTTTTGAACAAGCAGTATGCTTTTAAATTAAAATATGCACTGAATGCGCGCTGGTAACACGTCGCTTTATCGATGTCCGCATATAAGACAAAAGCTTCACTGATAAACAGTTCATATTACTAAGTGCATGGACATCACGAACACTGTAATACATATAAATTTACAAAAAAAGTTTGCACTGTCTGAACAATGTAAAAATTGTCATTTTATTTTTGTAATATATGTATATAAATATATATATATATATACACACACATATATATATATATACATATATATATACATATATATATATATATATACATATACATACATATATATATATACATATACATACATATATAATATATATATATATATATATATATATATATATATATATATATATATATAATATATATATATATATATATATATATATATATATATATATATATATATATATATATATACATATATATATATATATATTACTCTTAACAATTGATTTCAGCCCAAATATAACATGGTTAAAATAAGGATGATATGATACTATAATTTGATAACTTTAAAACGAATTCGTCCATTTTACAAACAATCCTCAATTAACTTCACATGATGCATGTTACCTGGATGATACCTGAATGATACCTGTTCATTGTTGATATGTGTACGTTACGATAATATAATATTTTAAAAAATTTAAATATAAATTCGAATAGCCACATCGGTACGAACACAATTTGACAATTTTAGCCCTAAATCTTTCATTGAACCCAAGATATACACATTTGATGGTGATACCACTTTTTTTTGGTTCAATTATCACTTTTTTTCTTCTTTAGGTTTGAACTTTAGAAGCACCAACTCGAGTTCTAATGAAGACAGCTAGAAGTTTAGAAGCAACAACTATAGTCATATTGAAGACTGTTAGATGCAGCTCTAATTAAGACTGAAGCACAAACTCGAGCTCTACAAAAGACAGTTAGAAGCTCGAGTTCTACTGAGGACTGTTAGAAGCACCAAATCGAGTTCTACTGAAGACTATTAGAAGCATTAACTCGAGTTCTATTAACGATTGTTATCGCGTTTTCTTTATCCAAAAAAAAAAAAATGACGTGTTTAATTCAAATATGGTAGGCAATTACTAACATAGTTTGACGTCATAGTCGATTTTAAACACTAGGCATTGGCCAATTGGGAGGTTGTGTTTTTTTCATTAAAAATATTCCAAGCTCCGCCCTTTGCCCTGAAGATCCGATAAGGGCGGTAACTTCGAATGTGATTATTTGGATTTACATCGTGTGATTGTTGTGGCTCTTAGAATAAATTGGGTCAACAGATATCTTAAATGTGTCTCATAGCATCATACATGTATCATTCAGGCACAATAATTGTATCATTTAGGCGTCACACATGAGTCCTGTAGCATCAAGGATGTATAAAGCAGGCACCTTACAGCAAACGCATCATATAGGTATCATTTAGTCATAACATATGTCTCTTAGCACACAGCCATAATACATGTATCACAAATGTATGATTCGGGTATCATACACGTATAAAACGGGAATTTAATTTTAAATGCGTCATACAGAGCCCCATATCGAGTCAAATGAATTAGGTCCCTCTACTCAATCAAGCATTAAGTTATAATTGGACTAAGCCCCGACACCACTGCTAAACGAAGTAATCACGACTTACGACGAACCTGTCCACAAATCAGTTTTGATCATGTCCTCGCGCTCATCATAATTATTATCCCTGATTGCAACACCAGTGACTGTTGACACAATAATTAGGACGGTGATTCGGTTGGTCAGCTGGACAGACAGTTCTGCTTTGGCGCGTTGACACGTGACTGGCATTTGTTTGATCAGTGTTACATGGTCAGTGCAATTAAAACACTTCAGAGGTCATTAGGCTATGTTGGTCCAGCGTGGCATACAGTGTCGCGTCCAGTGGGGCGTCATCTGTGACTGTTTAGTAAATGTATCGTTAGATTCACCCATTAGGACTTGAAAAAGTTCACATTCTATTCTATCTAGGTCATGTTGACGTGACATCTGACGTCATGTTTTGTTGTTTTATTTCTAAATTGGTTCACAACGCTCGCCCCTAAAGACGTCACATGTAATTGGCTGAGACCAGAAACATAAAAAATATTAATTGAAGACATCAAGGACGCTAATCAGACTATGTTGTTTACCATTTTTTGTTTCTTCTTTGTTTGGATTAACCACAAGCTTCCGTTACACTGATGGCATCTTACTGATGGTATCGCATTGATGGTATCGTATTGGTCTAATTGAAGTGATGATATTGCATTGATGGTATCGTATTGGTCTAATTGAAGTGATGATATAGCATTGATGGTATCGTATTGGTCTAATTGAAGTGATGATATAGCATTGATGGTATCGTATTGGTCTAATTGAAGTGATGATATAGCATTGATGGTATCGCATTGGTCTAATTGAAGTGATGATATAGCATTGATGGTATCGTATTGGTCTAATTGAAGTGATGATATAGCATTGATGGTATCGTATTGGTCTAATTGAAGTGATGATATAGCATTGATGGTATCGTATTGGTCTAATTGAAGTGATGATATAGCATTGATGGTATCGCATTGGTCTAATTGAAGTGATGATATAGCATTGATGGTATCGTATTGGTCTAATTGAAGTGATGATATAGCATTGATGGTATCGTATTGGTCTAATTGAAGTGATGATATAGCATTGATGGTATCGTATTGGTCTAATTGAAGTGATGATATAGCATTGATGGTATCGCATTGATGATATAGCATTTATGTTATCATATTGATCTAATTGAACTGATGGTATCGCATTAATAATATCGCATGTATTGTACAGCATTGGTAGTATAGCATTGATGGTATCGCATTGATGATAAAGCATTGATGGTGTGGCATTGATAGTATTACATTGATGGCATCGAACTGATGGTATCGCATTGATGGTGCAGCATTGATATTATGACATTGATGTTATCGCTCTGATGGCATCGAATTGATGGTATGGAACTGATGACATCGCACTGATGGCATCGCACTGATGGCATCGCACTGATGGTATCGCACTGATGGTATCGCACTGATGGTATCGAACTGATAAACCTCTGGTGTTAAGACCACAGTGTTTAATAAAATAATAGCATGGTCTAACTTTATAATAGACATTGAGGCTCTGAATAATTTATTGAAAGGGAAAATAAACCAGCTCACTTTTGGTCTGAAATATTTATTTTTATTTTCATTTTTTATGGAATTGTGTTCGTAATTATAACTATTATTTTATATGGTTTCAGTTTTTATATTTAGAAAATGGCGCGGAAAATAAACAATTTTAAAGAATTTTATTATTTTTTTTTTAAATTCAGATGCTTCAGAGGGCTAAGATAGCAGACAGTGTTACATGGTATTAAGGGGTGGGGGCGAGGAGAGACTGCAACAGGTTAGGTAAAGGGAAATGAGCAAAACAAAGTATGGGAAAACTTGAAACTTTGCTGCTGTTGTCCTCTCGGATACTACATTGCAGATAAGTGTTTATTTATTTTTTTTTTTAAATGTATTGCTTTTACTTTTGTTTGTTCGCTGAAAAAAAGGCTTCTTGCCGATACGTTCATTGTTTTGTTAGGTTGTTTTTATTGAATCATTTGTTCCGATCTGTTGTTTCGCTAAATTCTTTCAGACAGTCTTACACATCGCTCTCGGGTGTATAGTAGTGTTTCATTGAATAAGTGATACTTAGCTTCTTTAGATAAAGTATCACATATCTGAGCGGGAAGTATTTTTACTTCACTTTAAAATAATTTAAGATTCTGAGTAAATTGTGTTTTAAAAAAAATAATCCCGGGAGGGGGTGGAAAGCGGATATGGAATAAATATATCAATGGCGTCATCATGACAACTCACGAACAGCACCATAACGAGCAGCTTTAGATTCGGCAGGTGGAATGTGGATAATTATTTGCATTTTACCAAACTCACTTTGCATGTCTGCATAGTTTTCAATAAAATTATTTTCAAGCTCCTTATTTTTGGGCGTGTGCTTCTATGAATTTCTATTTAGATCTGGGACTAAAATATGAGACAATCGTCCACAAACACAAACACAAACAAAAGAAGGAACCTACAACAATCAGCGTAAAATTCACGGAGGAAAGTTTGAACAAACCTCTTCATTTCAGCCCGTCTCTCTCTGCAAGTCTCGGTCTCTCTCAATGTATGTCTCTTTCTCTGTATATCTCTGCCTTTCTCTATACGTCTATGTCTTTCTCTATGTATATAGCAACTTTTGTTTGCAGGTTATAACATTTTTTTGAATTAAAAAAAAGAAAGCGAGATAAAACCATTTCTGTATGCATGTTCATGTTCAAACTGAATTATCTTATTATCTTTGAAGTGGCCATGATCAACAATACGATTCTGTCGTGTAGAACTACGGGACGAGCTATGAGGTCAACACTACAACAATACAATTTTGTCGTGTAAAACCACGGAACTAGCTATGGTGTCAAAATACAACAATACAATTATGTCGTGTCGAACTGCGGGACGAAGTATGGTGTCAACTATAAGTTTTGTCTGGAAGGGATACAGGGTCAGCGATGCTGTCACATACAACAATAAGATTCTTTGGGTGTGGATCTACAGGATGAACGTTGATGTAACATTACAACAATACGTTTCTGTCGTGTAAGCTATAGGTCCAGCGATGATGTCACAATACAACGAAAAGATTCTGTCGAGGAGATCTATAGCACGAGCGATGGTGTCACAATACAATGCGATTATGTTACGGGCGAGCGATGATATCACAATACAAAAATAAGTTTTGTCTGTGTAGATCTACAGGACGAGCCTTCATGTCACATTACAAAAATACGTTTCTGTCACGTAAGGTACAGGACATACGATGATGTCACAATACAACATTAAGTTTCTGCCGAGTGCATCTACAGGACGAGCGATTGTGTCACAAAACAACAATAAGATTCTGTCGTGTGACAGCACCCGTGACCTCTAGAGACCTGGCCATCGATTTCCGCCTGGGGTTGTCATGTCGTCCTCAGGTGAGCAGTGGACATGATTCGACGCGCTGTCTTGAAATGTCAGGTATTCCTAAGAACGTAAGGGCGGACTCGGGTATTGTTGTTGCAGCCGAGTTGCTTAAATGAAAAAGGTCGAGTAGAGGTCATGTAGGAAGTAAACTAGTGTTGTGAACTTTACAATGGAATCTTGGCTGTTGTCTTAAAGAGGAGTGAACATATGTCTGGGAGTCTTAGCGCACCTAGCAAAGAGTAGGATACGTCTGAGAGTCTTATCTCAAAGATGAAAAACTAAGATAGGTCTAAGACTCGTTACCCAAAGAGGAAAATTTAAGATTCGTCAAAGACTCGTTACTGAAAGATGAAAAAAGTAAGATAAGTCTAAGACTCTTATACCAAATATTAAAAAGTTAGATACGTCTAAGACTCGTATCCCAGAGATTAAAAAGTAATAATAATTCTAAGACTCTAATTCCAAAGATGAAAAGGTAAGATATGTCTAAGACTCTTATTCCAAATATGAAGAAAGAAGGATACGTCTAAGACACTTGGCACATTTATCAAGTAGTAAGATGAGTCCGAAGCATTGGCAACTTTATCCCAAAAAATGTTATAGCAATCTGGGATAACGTCATTTTTAAGACAGGACATTTTTGTTTTTATTGCGAATAAGAAACTAAAGGGGGGAAAAAAGATGGAAATCAGAATGTGTTTTTTATATTTTAGTTTCCGGGTTTATTGGATGTCAGAAAAATCGTTCCGATTCTGAATCCGATCCATTGTCCTCGCAGATAAATCTTTCAGATTTGTTCCCCAATCTTCATTACAACTACTTTTTTATATCGAATGAGCGAGAGTGTGAGACAGATAGAGCGAGAGGGGGGAGGAGAGAGAGAGTGATATGGATGGAGAGAGATTAAGATAGAGAGAGAGAGAGAGAGAGAGAGAGAGAGAGAGAGAGAGAGAGAGAGAGAGAGCGGGAGAGAGAGAGAGTGCGGGAGAGAGAGAGAGAGAGAGAGCGAGGAATAGAGAGTGGAGGGAGAGAAGGTAGTGGGGTAATGGAAATATAATAATAATTGTATGTTGAAATAAAAATCAAAACTCTGAAATGAAAATTGAATTTTCTCTGTATTTTTATATCGAGAGAGAGAGAGTGTGAGAGAGAGAGAGAGAGAGAGGGGGGGAGAGAGAGAGAGAGATGGATGGAGAGAGAGAAAGAGAGAGAGAGAGAGAGAGAGAGAGAGAGAGAGAGAGAGAGAGAGAGAGAGAGATCGGGAAAGAGAGAGATTGCGGGATAGAGATTGAGAGATAGAGCGAGGAATAGAGAGTGGAGGTAGAGAAGGTATTGGGGTAATGGAAATATAATAATAATTGTATGTTGAAATAAAAATCAAAACTCTGAAATGAAAATTGAATTTTCTCTGTTTCTATTTCATCATTTCCTTTTCGATTCGTTTTGTAAATTATTTTTGTATGGAGCCGCACGCCTTTGACTGAAATAAAACGAATTCAGATTGAAAAAAGTGCGCAGATGATACAGTTAAACTAAACACGTTTCCAGGTCTATTTTTTGTAATAGCTCATTTAATCAGCCTTATAAGTTTTTGGTGTTATTTAAAGGTGCGCATGATGAAGTCAAAGAATTCTAGACATAGACTATTGTAAGAACACACGAATCTCATCCAGGAGCGATTATAATAATTTTTATTTTAAATCCGGTGAACTCTGAACAGAAAATTCCGGATAGCGCTCTGGAAATACCTTTCAAGTGTGCTTAGCATTCGTAAGAATGTTTTACATCTCTCCACGCAAGGAAGACCCGTGCAAGTCGAAGCCAGCCGAAGTGTGCTAAATGGTTACATACTACTTGGTTACTTAACGAGAACTGGTGGAGTTAGAGATTCAGATAGTACACATAATACTTGGTTACTTAACGAAAACGGGTGGAGTTAGAGGTCCAGATGGCACACATGCTACTTTGTTACTTAAGGAGAATTGGTGCAGTTATAGATTCAGATGCACACATACTGTATTGTTACTAAATAGAAGTGGTGGAGTTAGAGATTAAGATGGCACACATGCTACATTGTTATTTAACGAGAACTGGTGGAGTTTGAGATTCAGGTGGCACACATGCTACATTGTTACTTAAAGAGAACTGGTGGAGTTAGAGATTCAGGTAGCACATGCTAATCGTAAAATATTATGTAAACAAAAACAACACAAAATATATTGAGTTGAAAAACTATATTAATTAAAGTGCTGTTAATGTCTGATGGTATTTTTTGTTGATTTTGTCAAATGTTGCAAACTTTATTACCAAATGGAAGGCGAGCATTGAAAAACAATATCAGTGGTCTATATTTTCTCAGTTATATGAATAATTATCAGGTAGATGTAGTACTCTGACCTTATCTCTATGTAAACAACATCAACTTTTTTAAAATTTTAAATTAAGTCCACCTGGAACAAATAAGCAAAACTAGAACGGTGTTGGTGGATATGGTTGATACATTTGGTTCAATGCGACAGAGATACCAGCAAGTGGTTGGAAGTGACCATTTAAGGCATTCAGTGGAAAGGTTTGATTGTGAAACTTTTTTTGAATGGAAATGTGAATTCCAAACTGTGTGTATCAGTGCCAGTAAGGGGATCCGGTGGTCTCTGAACAATTGGAATTTTCTGCAACTGATGTCGTCATGGCTGTCAATGAAATGCAGATTTTATGTGTGCCCATGTCAGATGACATCTATGTGTCAGTGCGATTAGTAGTTTGTGATTTAAAAAATAATAATAATACTTGTGTTTGTGAGAGAAAAGGAGAAAAAAGTGAGAGATCAATTAAAAAAACACAAAAAAAAACTATAAAAGCAAAGTAAATGAAACAACTAAAAGTGAGAGATAATGGAACAACTCAAAGTAAATATATTTGAAACAAATAAAAGTGAGAGATAATTGAACAACTCAAAGTAAATATATTTGAAACAAATAAAAGTGAGAGATCAGTTGACAAACTAAAAGTGAAAGATGAATTGAATGTTAAATGTTAAAATCAAGTGGACGAAAACCCCCAAAAGTTAACATCTGCCTAAAAACTAAAACTTAAGATCTACTGAATGATCTAAAATTTAAGATATATGTTTAAAAAAACAACATAACTTTCAAATTTATGATATATATAAAAAAAAAAAAAAGTTAAGTTCTACTAAAGATGCTAATGACAAATGAAAGTTATGCTTGATGCCCATTAAATTGTATCCAGATTTGTTCGTATATAGACCTACAGTTTCTAAACCTAGAAGGCACCGACAAGTAACTTCATTAGAAAAGTAAATTTTACCGAATTTTCAGGGGTATCAGATCTAGAGAAGGGCGATTACTGTTTTAATTATAGGTTTACTTTGATAGATCTAAAGATGAAACTCGGTTGAATGTCTTTTGAACTTATGTGTACTATCTATGTGTACTATGTATGTATTATAATGCGTCATATGTGTAGTCCTTGAATAGTTTTAAGTCTGAAACATATTATATTAATAATATTATACACATATTGTATCACTATCAAACACGGATTGTATCACTATCTTACGAAGATAGAATTACTATCAGACACAGATTGTATCACTATCGTCCACAGATAGAATCACTAGCAGGCACATATTTCTCTTATCACATTGACGTTGAAATTGTTAATATTTTGACAGTCAACCTAAGTCAATGACTTCATATGTCCCATGACAGTCGACATTCTGACAAGTGAACAACCTCATATGTCCTATGACAGCTAAAATTATGTCAAGGCAACAACCCCATATGTCCTTTGACAATCAAAATTCTGTCGAGTCATCAACCTATGGCGACCAACATTTTGTTCGATCAACAACCCCATATGTCCTAAGACAGTCAACATTCAGTCAAGTCAACAACTATATATGTCCTAAGACAATCACCATTATTTCAAGTCAACAATCCCTTATATCCTATGACATTAAAACTTTTTGGAGTTCATGTGTATATTATGTGGATAAATGTGTTTTTAAAAGTGATTTAAGGACATGAGGAACATCAACTTTACTCTAATCACCTTAGGGCTTAACAATTCTACAGCTTGATCATCAATCCTATAATAAAATAAGGACTTGACAATTCTACACCTAGATCATCAATCCTATACCAAACTTAGGGCTTAAACATTGTAACCTTGATCAAACTATACTTAACTTGGGGCTTGACCATTATACACCTTGATCATCCTATACTAAACTTAGGGCTTGACCAGTGTACACCTTGATATATCCTATACTAAACTTAGGGCTTGACCATTCTACAAATTGATCATCCTGTAGTAAAACGAATGAAGCAGCTGTTAGCTTATTATGTGATACGATGACCGAAGGGTGTGGGTCAGATGCAATGTCCGAAGGGTGTGGGCTAGATACAATGACCGAAGGGTAGGAGTGAGACGCAATGTCCGAAGGGCTTGGTGAAATTTAATCTCCATTCACTCAACACCAGGTTTACAAAGTGCATTCCCGAATGTCTGGCTTATACGTCCGAGGTCAAGGTCATCACATGCCCACAATAAATCTATGCATAGGCATTTAAAAAATAAATAAAAATGAACACTGCAGATACGTTTTACTCCTCTGCATGTCTGCACTTGGAAAACCAAAATCAAATCAAAACCAGGGATAATTGGCGTTTAAATTAAAAATAGCTTATTTTTTGTTATCATTACTTACCCAGCACAATAGTAACACTAATAGAGCAAGCGCTAGTTTGAAAGGCTCTTCTCATTGACACACCCAACGTTCAGACTGCATCTCTGATCGCATAATTTCTTTAATGGCTAACAGTACGTTACCTTTATGACGGTAAATCCTCCTCAGAGAGAGCGCATTTGATGGGTCCCGTGCGGAAATTATCAAATTTCTTACACATTATCGCATACCGGACCTTACAGACGCATTTCGAAACACAACTTTACTTTAACGCAATCATCAATCTCACACTAGGTTGAACACAGCACGTGACACCTTTTTGTTGTTTTCCTTTCTTCCTCTCGATGACTTGAGAATAAAAGAAAAGTTCACTATAATTATTTAAGATTAGAAGTACAAAGCATCGCGTGTGAGTTCAAGTGATGCGGTTGTCTCTTTCTTTCACAAAATCCTTGCCGAGGAGCGCGACAAGTGAGAGGCATGGCCTGTCCATGAAAACATCAATATTATAACATGTCAATAGATATAACGACCACACACACACCGTTCCTACTATCAAAAATTCATCTCTCCAAAAATTGGTCGACCACTCCACAGATCAGCAGGAGTCTGTGCATTCTGCGACCATTTCAGCTTTGGAGCGAGAGAGAGAGAGAGAGAGAGAGAGAGAGAACGAACGAACGGACGAGTGGGCGAAGGAAAGAACGATACGGTTCTCCCCCCAACGACGTACAGGACCTGTTGTCGTCAGTCACATCCCCCCACACCCCTCCACACACAGCCCAGTCCCTGATTGAGAGTTGAGAAGTATGGATTGGGACGTGGCGTAAGAGTAAGGAGGGAGGGGGAAGGGGGGAAAAAACACAACAAATTCAGATAGACGCATCCAACGGGGAAGGTGCGAATCTGAACAACCTGGGAGTTGTGTAAATTGATGGTGTATATATTGGATGGATTTGGTGTAAAATCAGGATGGCATAAGGTGAGGATGTGTTATTTAAAAAAATATATATTTTTCTGTTTTGTTTTTTTGTTTGGTTATACTCATTTCATTCCTTTTTTTCTCGTATTCCCCCCCCCCCTGCCCCCTCTTCCTTTGGCTCAACGCAGCATACAGTTTGAACGGGCTATCGATCAGCTCTCCGTGAAGCTGCGCTTGTGCCGTGCTAAAATCAGGATGGCATAAGGTGAGGATGTGTTATTTAAAAAAATATATTTTTTTCTGTTTTGTTTTTTTTTTTGGTTATACTCATTTCATTCCTTTTTTTCTCGCATTCCCCCCCCCCCTGCCCCCTCTTCCTTTGGCTCAACGCAGCATACAGTTTGAACGGGCTATCGATCAGCTCTCCGTGAAGCTGCGCTTGTGCCGTGCTCGACATGGGCGTCGTCGCGGAGAAGGCGAAGAATGGGTGCTTTTGTGGCTCTCATACATTTAGAGTGGTGTTTACCTCCACGCCCATGAGACGTGTCAAGATGAGATTGTTTATCCGAGAATCTGCGCCAGAAAGAGAAAAGGGGAGTGGGGAGCGCATGACGCAGCAGAAGATTGAGGTCCGCACCAGACTTCTCTTGGATGGTCTTGGCTCACAAACTTTGAACAGGAGACCCAAACACCTTCAACGGTCATCGTCGCTTTCAACATTCAGCATCCGGCACGGTATCATGCACGTGTGAACATAGTGGCATTGTTTCAGGCTTAAGATATCTCACGTGTGACCAATTTTCCCAAATTGCAGTTGATCCACTGCGTGACGCATTATTTAAAAAAAAACAAAAAATTAAATAAACAAATGTTGGCCATTCACATGGGGACACAGTATGTTGTTACGTCATAATAAATCCCATTTTTTTGTTAATACAGGGATTACGGGCGTAGGAAGACGCTGTGTAGAGTTTTTTACATTTTTTTTTTTTGGGGGGGGCGCCACATTTTTTCGGGCGCAACTATTTTGCACGCCCTCTGCAAATAGTAAAAATGTCCCCCCCCTCCCTTTCCATCCGTATTCTTTACACTATGTGGTTTTGGTGAATGAAGGACGGCACAATAAATGATCCCCACCTCTCTGCTTGTCCCAAACTCTAGCTACTAAGATACACAATTTGTGTCTGACTTCAAACGCTTGTTGGTCTGCTTTTTTCTATTTTATATTACACAAAAAAAATATTTTATTTCAAAATCTGAACATACAACGTGAAAGAACGTTCGCAAAAAAGGGGGGGGGGGGGGTGGGGGGCATGGGGGGAACAAATTAATTGATACCAAATTCGAAAAAAAAAATAATAATAATTTCTATCCACATTATTTGACAGTTCATTGTTTTGTTCTACGAGGGCGTTCTAGAAAATCGTTGTCTGTTGTTGGTATTTTGATGGGACTGAGACAATGTACTTGATTGATTTGGTTCGCAACGAGGAAGTCGATTGATCGTTCTTCTTGTGAAAGGCCAAACCGTACAAAGGGAATTTTCCTCGAGATGTTAAGTTGCTGGAGATTCTTTTTGTGTTTAGCAAAATTATTTTAAACAGTTAAGTAGTTGTCCTTGTTTACAATGTATGTTGCAATAAGAGCAGTATGTATTTAAAAAAGCTGATACTAAACATCCAAAGAACAGGATAACACGGACAATAATGGAAACAATGGGATGACGGGAAATGTCGGTAAGATTCCTGGTTATCGCTGTAGGACACCGAGTTATGGCGGTAAGGCACCTGGTTATGACATTAGGACACCGAGTTATGGTAGTAATATATATGGTTAAGGCTCAAAGATACCTGGTTATGACTGTTGGGCTTTGGGTTATGACTGTAAGATACATGGTTATAGCTATAGGACACCGGTTCATGGCTGTAAAGTACCTGTTTATGGCTGTAAAAAACCTGGTTATGGTTGTAGGACACAAAGTTATGGTGGTTTGACACCTGGTTTTGGCGGAAAATTGACCGGGTTATGGCTGTAAGCTACCTTGACGTGGCTGAAGAACACCTGATTATGGATGCAGGACACCGGGTTATGGCTGTAAGATACCTGGTTATGGAACTAAAGAAATTGACCTAAGCGATGGATTCGCAAAGCGATCAAAACTGACAGTAAGTCAAAAACGGTAAAATCAACTTGAGATATGTGGTAGCCATTTTAAATTCAGTTTATGAAAAGTAAATGACTTAAAAAATCTTTGAGGTCGATCATTACACTCTTTGATAATCATCACTTTCTTGCAATTTGCCTCCACTAAAGATGTCAACCTTTTTTGGATACACAACTTGTATGTGTTTAATGGTAAGAAATTTATTTACCGGTATACTGGATTTCTCTTATGAGTGATAACAAAATTTTGAGAAAAAATGTACATTCGCTATTTAAAAAATTTTTGAAAGAAATTCGAATTGTGTGATTAAAACACAAGTGTGTGTTGAAAAAAAAAAATAGTACTGAACTATATGATTTCATGAGCTATGTATCGTTATTAAACTACGTATTCCAACCCTGGCCCAGAAAAGTGCTTAGAACTTGACACACATGACCTACTTAAGTTACAAAAGAAAGGTAAAAAGAAAAGACAAAAAGAAAATAGATCAGACTATTTAAAAATTGGATCCATTCATTTCCAATTTCTGGAACAATTTTTTTCATCCTAACTTTATAAATTGACGTCGCTCAGGGATGATTAAGTAATGG
>CAXITT010000336.1:56054-77316 GCA_964033795.1 Lymnaea stagnalis
ACCACGCTAAGTGTCCCAACTACACTCACCACGCTAAGTGTCCCAACTACACTCACCACGCTAAGTGTCCCAACTACACTCACCACGCTAAGTGTCCCAACTACACTCACCACGCTAAGTGTCCCAACTACACTCACCACGCTAAGTGTCCCAACTACACTCACCAAGCTAAATGTCCCAACTACACTCACCACGCTAAATGTCCCAACTTCACTAACCACGCTGCATGTAACAGCCGCACGCACCACGCTGCATATAAAAGCCACACGCACCACGCTGCATGTAACAGCCACACGCACCACGCTGCATGTAACAGCCCCACGCACCACGCTGCATATAACTGCCACACGCACCATGCATCACGCTGCATGTAACAGCCACACGCACTATGCTGTGCCACACGCACCACGCTGCATATAACAGCCACACGCACCATGCTGCATTCATGCAGCCATCACCTTTGGAGACCAGAGTTTGATCAATTGGACTTTGAGACTTTTACACCTTCCCCGTGCCGGAAGTCTCCTGGAGATCTCACCGAACGGTCCCTGCGGCCGGGGTCAAGCCCGATAATGGATTGAGATAAATGGACGGTAACCAAGTACACGGTGTCGTTTAAAACCCGATTAATATGACGGGACAAGCAGACCAGGCCTGGTGTTATATCAAACCTGTTGTAATGGGGGAGGGGGATTGGCGGGAGAGGGGAAAGACTGTGTAACAGATTTGAAAGCAGTGACGTAAGGATAAAAATGGAAGATAAATAAGACTAGGTTTAACTGTGTTGCAGTTTCGTTTTTTATTACAACGGGTTCGGGTATTTCGAGAAATAGTCCTACAGACAGTCCTACACCCTACCTGCTGGCCTTTGAACAATAGGCCAACGGACAGTCCTACACCCTACCTGCGGCCTTTAAACAATAGGCCTACGGACAGTCCTACACCCTACCTGCGGCCTTTAAACAATAGGCCTACAGACAGTCCTACACCCTACCTACCGGCCCTTAAACAATAGGCCTACAGACAGTCCTACACCCTACTTGCCGGCCTTTAAACAATAGGTCTACAGACAATGATACACCATACCCGTGGTTCTTAATTGTTTAAATAATAATTATAGGCGTCTCCCCTTGAAGAAAAAAAAAATTACCCGAGTTCACACGTCATGCATGACAATTTTTTTTTTTTTTTTTAACTCAGTACTATTTGTTTAAAACGAGGGGTTGGTGGGAAGAATGTTTAAAAAAAGAAAAAAGCTATGTATAAGAGAATAGATAAAGGTAAACTCCGTTTGTTTGTATGATTAATTTTTTAAAAAATAATTATAGGCGTCTCCCCTTGAAAAAAAAAAAAATTACCCGAGTTCACACGTCATGCATGACAATTTTTTTTTTTTTTTTTAACTCAGTACTATTTGTTTAAAACGAGGGGTTGGTGGGAAGAATGTTTAAAAAAAGAATCAAACTATGTATAAGAGAATAGATGAAGGTAAACTCCGTTTGTTTGTATGATAAAAGCCTGGATATTATGATGAAAGCTTTGCCAGTCAATATATCTTTAGGTCATTTAAAGCGCTATGGAAGCCTCCAGTATCTTTGAATTTAGTTGTGGTGGACAATCTACGAGCAATCTGTTAAAGAGTCAGAAACTGTTGTCATCTGGGAATCATTACGCATGTGTAGTGACCTCTCGACATACACACGCACATCGACGTCACTTCGTCTGGCCCTCCCAACACCGGCCCCCTAATTGCTAACATAAGAAACCCTAATATATGAGTGACGCATCGATTCTATTTCGTAATGACCGGCTCTACACTGTGGGCCATCCAGACAATTTCTTTCAATCCATTAGATTAATGCAAAGATTTATCGATTTTTTTTTTTAAAAAAGGAACACGTTTCAATACTTATCATATTTATCAAAGCAAAATTTCGTATTACAATGCATGACGCACACAAACCAACATTTTGTTGTTGTTGGTTTTTTTTTGTTGTTTATGAAAGGAAAGGAAGAAATAATAATAATAATTAATCACTCTTAATTTTCTAACAATTTCATTGCAATCACAACAGGCGATACGCATTGAAAAAAACAACGTCCTTCTTAGTCCAGGCGGTGGAACAATAGGTCCCGTGTGTAAGTGGGGACAGCGTACCGAGAGCACCCACTGTTAGAGGTGGTGAGGACAAAAAAATGGTGTGTTCTTATGTAGATTTTGACTATAAATATGTCGTCTAACCATATAATACGTGCAGGGGTGGACTGGGGAGTTCAAGCGCCCCTATCTTCATGACTTTTATTTTTATTATATCACCGGTCCTGGCGGTCCATCGGGAATCTTCCCGTGTGTCCCGGCGGCCCAGTCCACCCCTGATCACGTTTGCCTTACAAATGTAAATAACTTACTACTCTAAGACATACCACAATTATAATATATATATATATATATATATATATATTATTTTAAGAAACATTTTTTTTAATAGATTGAAGTTTAAAGACAAAAAGATCTGGCGCGTGGATAAAGTGATGATACTTTATGATTGAAATAGAAAGGAGGAACGGGATTCGTTCAAGATCAAGTTCCTCATGATGTGATGCTTTCTCCCAGCGTCTCTCAACCTGTGGGTCGCGACCCCTTTAGGTGGGAGGGGGGGGGTCAAACGACACTTTCACGGTGGTCGCCCAAGTCCGTCGGAAAACACATAGACTCTACAGCTATGAAGAAGCAATGAAAATAATTTTGTATTTGGGGGTCGCCGCAACATTAGAACTGTACTAAATGGTGGCGGCATCGGAGAGGTGGAGAACAACTGCTTTAGCCAATCTTTTCATAGACCCCAAACACATTTACCGTAAATACTCACATAATATAGTACGCACAAATGTTAAAGAGGAAAAAAAAAATTCTTAGAAACGGTGATGATGTTTATACCAGTATTAATTTAAAGGATTTCTTTAAAAAAACTTAAAAAAAAACTATATAAATACACTTATATTATGTAACGCAATTCGAGTATCGGAATTTTAAATAAAGGATTCTCTGTACGTACTGATGGGTAAAAAAAATATCCAGTGGGCTTTGAGGATTATAATTAGTTTGAATTTGAAGTATTGCACTATTTGTTTTTGTGATCTAATTAGAAAGTCTGCAATTGATAGGCATTTGCTGGGAATTGTACTCCAGTCCACTTGTTTGGGATTGAACTCCAGTCCACCAGCTTGGGACTGACTCAGTTTAGACCTCTCGGCCACCCAACATCCCAAATTAAATATTAAGCAGTCTACAGGGTAGTTTAATGACGTAATGCATAAGGTATTTTAATGACGTAATCTAAAGGGTAGTTTAATGACGTATTCTACGAGGTAGTTTAATGACCTAATCTATAAGGTAGTTTAAGGACGTAGTCTATGATGATTGCTAGTCAGTGTTCAAGTTGTTACGAAAACCTTTTTGTGAAACGAAACATTCATTACAGTTACGTTAAAAATGTTAATGTAACGCACTAAGCTAAGGGTACGTCCGATCTGCTGGTCAACCGCAAATAGCCACGTTGGCAACGCCGAACTAAGGGAGTCACCTGTCCACTGGTCTGATCTATACGCGAGGATATACGGTAAGATATTGATTTTTCGACGCTGCCATTGGCAAATAACATTAACATTTCGCGTTGGTCTCATTTTGTTTCGATTTCATTTAAAATTTGAAACCAAAGATTTAAAATCATGACACAAAGTTGAATCAACCTTTACGCTCGGTGGTATCGATACGTTCATATTCAAACTCCCCAGCCCTAATTTTTTTTCAATAACCATCTTTTGATTACTGAGAGTTTATTTTAAAGACATGGTACACAACTCTTTGATTACTTGGTCCCGCTGTTGAACTGTCAAGAGTGTTTTAATGTCCCTAAATTGCTGGCTAGAATGACATAATTGAAGAATTTCCTGGTAACATTCGTCCTAAAATAGCAAGACCAGTAACAGGTTAGAGACTTTGCACCCGAGGGCTTGATGTTTTCCTCACGAATATTTTGACCTATTCTCTCATCAAGGACGGTGCGAGTTCTCGGAATACTCCAATAAAAACATATTTTTTTTCAAAGAATCGAATACCACAATTAGAGCAAATTTTTGAAAGAATCGACAACTCCAATTCTATCGTATTTTTCAAAGAATCGACTACTCCAATAAAAAAACATACTTTTCAAACAATCGACAACTCCAATCAAAATCATATTTTTTAAAGAATCGAATACCATAATTGAAATGTTTTGTTTTTTTTAAAGAATCACCTGCTCTAATTAAAGCATACTTTTCAAAGCATTGAATACTCATATCAAAACTTATTTTCAAAGAATTGTCTACGTCAATAAAATGTTTTCCAAAGATGTCTGTTTTTTAGGGATTACTGCTGTTTTTAGGGATTACTGCTGTTTTTAGGGATTACTGCTGTTTTTAGGGATTACTGCTGTTTTTTAGGGATTACTGCTGTTTTTAGGGATTACTGCTGTTTTTAGGGATTACTGCTGTTTTTAGGGATTACTGCTGTTTTTTTAGGGATTACTGCTGTTTTTAGGGATTACTGCTGTTTTTAGGGATTACTGCTGTTTTTAGGGATTACTGCTGTTTTTAGGGATTCCTGCTGTTTTTAGGGATTACTGCTGTTTTTTTAGGGATTACTGCTGTTTTTTTAGGGATTACTGCTGTTTTAGGGATTACTGCTGTTTTTAGGGATTACTGCTGTTTTTAGGGATTACTGCTGTTTTTAGGGATTACTGCTGTTTTTAACGTTGAACTTAAGCAACTACTCCAAGGCATTGAAATAATGTTATTTAAACAATAAATGTAACGCAAGCCTCCTGCTCCTCACATTTATCCTTCGGCTGGGCAAAATATGTTTTCTTCTTCTTTGCATTATGCAAATGACCATCTGCTGATAAACTTTAGCATGCTATTCAGGAGACAGATGGTGGTCAATACATGCTGTCTCGAAATGGCCGGACGCTGGCACGTAGTGTCTGGTGGAGAGGCGTTGTTTGGTCTAAGTGGTCCGGCCCGATATCGCCAGGCGATGATAAAGGCCCGCTCACGCCATCTCTTGTATGCAAATTCCTTGTTTCGTTGGCCAGGAGCACCTGGTTATCTAAAGGTTAACGTCGCGTGGGCAAGTTGATGTTGTTGGTTTGTTTGTGTGTGTCGAGTTCCAAGATGCGGTCACGAGGAAGGTGGCGAAAGACAGCCGACGAGGGCATGATGACCATGCGGTGAACATTAGTGAGATCCAGGAGCAAGAGGAGCATGAGAAGAACACAGAGTGAGCGAAATCAACACGGACAAATAAACGCATTAAAATATATCCTCATTTTTTATAATAAAAATATGATGACAAAGACTCTTTTTTTTTTTTTAAATATAGTTTAGGACAGAAAAGTTATTTGAAATAAACGACTTGGAAAAAAAGAATCAGTTTTAAAAAAATAACGTTTAAAGAAAAGAATATATAATAAATATATAAATATAATATCATTAAAAATAATTTTTAAAAAGAGCCGGAAGAGTTCACTTGATACATCAATATTCACTAAAGTAAACATATCGGCAAATTGATATTTTTTAAAGCTAGATTATAAAGTACTCCGTTAAAAAGGAAAAAAAAAACAAAAACTTGTAGTTAAATGTATTGGGATAAGTTAGCGCAAATGTGAAAAGTGTCGGAAAGGGGCGTCATTTCAGGTTTTTTTCAGGGGGGGGTGGAGGGGAAAGCCAAAACTTGGTCGACTTGTTAAGTTCTTTATTGCTGGATACGCCACAGTGCAAAGTAAGTTAAATAAAACCAGCACAATTCATTGGGGGGCGGAGGGAGGGGAGGCAAGTGCCTTACCCTGCCCTACCCAAATGACATCCCTGGTGTCGGAATGACTAAACTACTCTACTTGGGATATGAAGTTCAATCCCAAGATTGTTTACATTTTCAGGCTTCCATCTTCATTTAAAAAGAAACAAAAAAATCAACGTGTTTGAGGCCAATTGCCTTCTTTCTATCTGTCGTCTGCCACCGCCGAGACCAAAAAATTGGATCAGGAACAGCTTCAACCGTCACCGTCTCCGACCAACAAACTGTCGACAACATCCGGTCCAGAGTTGACGTCGAGACCAGGAGGACACGGGGGCCAACAAAATCTTTTCATTTGCTAAATGGCCAGTGACGTCACTTAACGCTCACCGGTTACCGTTCTTTAACACTGACCCGGGATTGGCAATTTGCATTTTAAATATTCTTTTTCCTTCATTTAACGACACGTGTTGTTACAATTTTTTAATTAAGACTCTAATCCAATCGTTGCCTCCGAATCCTTATCTGATAAGGGCTCCCTAGCCTGGGATAAGAGAAGACATTTCAGGGGGGTGGGAGGAGAGTGGATTTAAAAATAGAGAAGGCATGGCCTTTTAAAATGTGAAATTAATTTTTATATATAATATACATTTTTCCATTAACATTTTCCTTTATGAAGTAAGACACAAAGTTGCATATTCAAATTTTTAGTTTTCAATGTAATTCAATAAAAATAGTTAGCAGTACAATATTTTCAATGTTTAAACGACATTGTTACTTAAGTAAGAGATTTAGTTTTTAAAAAAATTTAGTGGGAGCGAGACTAGCAAAATAATTCGTAGGGGGTTGCGGTGGATCAGAATGAAACTTGTGTAACTTATGATTGCATGAAGCATGTCATGTATTTATTGCTGGATGAACCGATCTCAGTTGTGTTACTGACAAAGTGAGCTGCTGAAAGTCAACTCATGGAAATAAAGAGCCATGCAGACACGTCCATCCTATGCGAACGTCCACCCTCTCCGAGCGTCCACCCTATCCGAATGTCCACCCTATCCGAATGTCTACCCTATCCAAATGTCTACCCTATCCGAATGTCCACCCTATCCGAATGTCCACCCTATCCGAATGTCCACCCTATCCGAACGTCCACCCTATCCGAACGTCCATCCTATCCGAACGTCCACCCTATCCGAACGTCCACCCTATCCGAACGTCCACCCTATCCGAACGTCCACCCTATCCGAACGTCCATCCTATCCGAACGTCCACCCTATCCGAATGTCGACCCTATCAGAAAGTTAACTCTATACAAACGTCTCGCCTATGCACAACTTGAAGTAACCATCATTCAAGTGATCCTCTACATGCACTAACTATTCAAACTTCAGTCCACGCGTTGATGGAGAATAGCTTAGTAAAAGCCACAAATAATAAACAATTACCGGTAGTTGATTTTTTTTTCTTCAAATTTTCTACTATTTTTTAAGTGTCTGAGAAAAAAAAACAGAATTCTGTTGTTTTTTGTTTTTTTAAACCTTGATGTTTAGATTTTTTGGCTCTTTTGTGTTCTATATTTCACTCTGATTATTTCCATTTTAATTGTCAGTTGTTGAAAATATGTAATACTTATGAACGAAATTTGGGGGGGGGGGGGGGCAGCCTACTCATGAATTGTTACTGGCTTGCGAAGACATTGGGAGTACTTGAATGTCGAAAACTTGAAACGTGGTGGAAAATCATAAACCTCTTGGTCGTAACGTAACGTAAAAAAAACAAGACGTAAGTCTGGGAGATTGAAAGGGTTTAAGAAGAAAAATGGCGGACTTATTGAGAGCTAGCTGCCGTCAGGTCTTTGGGTTCTACTTGTGATTGACTGCTTGGGAGAAAGGTCCTGGGATTGGTGGTAAATTTATCGTTTTTGTCAGCCGGGATTAGATCTAGGTCAAAGCTTGGTGTTACTGATTGGGCTGATACAAAAAAAGAAAGAAAATTCGAGGATGACGAATTCGGGTTGGGGGGGGGGGGTTGGGGTTTTTAGTATTTTTCCTTTGTTCTCTTTGGATTTAATTTTCAGTTATTTAAATTTTGTTTTTAATGTTCGAATTAGCCGGGATTAGATCTAGGTCAAAGCTTGGTGTTACTGATTGGGCTGATACAAAAAAAGAAAGAAAATTCGAGGATGACGAATTCGGGTTGGGGGGGGGGGGTTGGTGTTTTTAGTATTTTTCATTTGTTCTCTTTCGATTTAATTGTCAGTTATTTAAATTATGATTTTAATGTTCGAATTAGATTGTTTATTGGTACATTTGAATTAATTAGATTGTGTGTTGGTACATTCGAATTAGATTGTTTGTTTGTACATTGGAATTTGATTGTTTGTTGGTAAATTCGATTTAGATTTTTTGTTGGTAAATTCGAATTAGATTTCTTGTTGGTATATTTGAATTAGATTGTTTGTTGGTACATTGGAATTAGATTGTTTATTGGTACATTTGAATTAGATTGTTTGTTGGTATATTTGAATTTCATTTTTTGTTTGTACATTGGAATTTGATTGTTTGTTGGTACATTCGAAAAATATTGTTTATTGGTACATTCGAATTAGATTGTATGTTGGTACATTCGAATTAGATTGATTGTTGGTACATTCCAATAAGATTGTATGTTGGTACATTCGAATTAGATTGCTTGTTGGTACATTCGAATAAGATTGTTTGTTGGTACATTCGAATTAGATTGCTTGTTGGTACATTCCAATAAGATTGTTTGTTGGTACATTCGAATATACTATTCTTAATAATAATGTTAGTTTGCATTTAATTTTTTACATCTTAGTTTAGATGCAACCACCATCGAATGATCCAAACACATAAACCATACCTTAAAACACCATATCATTATTATAATGTTTACTTCTATTTTAGCTTTCCCTAAAACACCATCTGATTCATAATCTCCATTTTTATTTTAGCTTCCGTTAAAACAATTTTAGTACTTTTTCTCCCTCTCTATTAACCTCCATTAAAACACCTTATTATAGATATATTTCTTTCTCCATTAAAACACCTTATTATAGATATCTTTCTTTCTCCATTAAAACACCATATTAGCAGCGTCTATCCTTCTCCAGTAGCTGCCCTTTACACACCTTATTAGTGCTATATTTTTTTATCCATTAAAATTTCCTTGATAACTTCCTTCCAGTCTAGACTTGGCATCTATCTAATGGCGACTATCGTAACTCCAGGCCAACAGTGGTATCAACTGCTTTGGGGGGGGGGAGGGGGAGAGACAAGTACCTGTTAATTACACATTATAAAACTTGGTCCCTCTCTCTGCCCCCGGCTGTTGTCACCAATTACCACCGGGGCGTCAGACTCCGAGTCAAACTAAGCAATTAGCGGCCACAGCAGTTAACTTTCCACTATGTCCCCGGGGACAATCTGGTGAAGGTACTTGAAATTAGGTACTATGATTTTTTTTTTTTGTGTTTAAAAAAACAAAAAGAAAGGAAACTTCAGCTACTTTGGGACTTTGAACTCAACGGAATAAATATAAGATGACGTCCTTCCTTTTTTTCCTTCTTTTCCCTTTTTTTTTTTTTTAAATTCAAAAACAGGTTGTCTCTTTCAACCCATTCAATGAGATTTTTTGCCGATGAGTTTTAAAACGTTAAATAGACATTACTTAAAGGCGTGATTCTAGTTATAAGATGAAAAAATTTAAGGTTAGACCACCCACTAAAAACACAATATATTCAATTAGAAGAAACATTAAATTAATGTAAGAATACTTTTGAATAAGTGTATTTTTAGAATAAATGAACTATAATAACTTGGCCAATAACGACACAGCATGACAGCGATGACATAGGGGCAATGACGTCAGTGGGTGACGATCTTCTTCAGACCGTCGTCCTAGTTTGTTCACGTCTAAACAGTGTTTAGTGTCTCTTGATTTTTGTCTATTTTGTGTAATAAATATGCATGACATAGCAAAGGGCATGAATAAGGTGAGTAGATAGTTGAGCAAAGGTCGAAAAAAAAAATTATCTTGCATAAAATAAAGTGTATTGCAAATTTATTAGATTCTAAAAAAACCGAGTTGTAAAAATACTGCGCATTTAATAGCAGATAGTTTGACCATGGCAACCACACTTCGCATCTTAACAGTAGAGAGGTTGACCATGGCAACCACACTTCGCATCAAAGCATCAAATAGTTTGACCATGGCAACCACACTTCTCATCTAAACAGCAGATAGTTTTGACCATGGCAACCACACTTCGTATATAGGTAGCAAATAAATTGTCCATGGCATCCACACTTCGCATCTAATCAGCATATATTTTAATTAGATGGCCAAATATACTTTAAATTCAAACTAACTATAATCCTCAAAGCTCATTGGCTCCTTCTTTTTTTCCTCACGACCTACAGAGAATCATTTCTTTAAAATTCCTATACTCGAATTGCGTTACACTATTTAAGTGTAATTATATCACGTGTAGTTGTTTTTCAAGAAATATTTATACGTCTTTGATGTAAATCTTGGTGTAAACATCATTACCGTTTCCAAGAATTTGTTTTCCATTAACTCTATTAGGCACCAAAGAACCTTTCATAAACTAACATCTCTGCCGCTAGCGGCAATTTGGGGCCCAAAACACCAGGTCCCCAACCGACGCTAATCAACAAGAATAATGAAGTGTTGGTAATTACCAACGGTTGAAGTATACTTGGGATTGTATACCTCTGGGGGTTCATTAAGATAAACGGGCTTTATAAAGAACGGGAACATTGCCGTAGGTGTGGGGCGGGAGAGGACAGAGTTGAAGATGTGTTTATAATAGTTGCTAATCTATCAGTGGCTTAACAATTTAAAAAGTCGTATTTACTCGGGGCAAACTTGATATGTACAATAAACGTCTGGAAATAGTCAAACTCGGCAACCACACTTCGTATCTTAACAACAGAGAGTTTGACCACGCCGACCGCACTTCGTATCTTAACAACAGAGAGTTTGACCACGGCAACCACACTTCGTATCTTTACAACGTAGAGTTTGACCACGGCAACCACACTTCGTATCTTAACAACAGAGAGTTTGACCACGACAACCACAATTCGCATCTGTTACAAGGTTAGGGGCGTTTTCTGTATGTACGCCATTAACCTGGCCGTATCAGCTTAACACGTTCCAGGAATGGTGACACGTCTTTATCCAAACAATGACCGGACCCGCGTCTGCAGATTATGTTAACCCGCTTTAAGGTCAAGCCACGTGAAATGAATGAGTACAAATACTGGGTGTATCCCCCTACAGTCAGAGAGAGAGACGAGATGAGCATATCGATGCGTGACTAGCTTTTCGTTGCAATTGCTAAGTACTAGACATGGTCATTCAATCGTTAGCAGAAATAGTAATTCCAGGAACTTAGTCTTGTGATAGTATTGTTTATATTACTGTGAGTTTTAGATTTTGTTAGTATTAGGCCTGTATTCACTTCTTGATATGCAGATTTTATGTATCTGTGTTCATATTATATTCAATGTAATAAAGTACATGTATATAGAGGATTGATTGTCTTTATTTTAGCCAATAGTGTGTCAAAAATCTACCTGTGTTCAAATCACCTAGACCACAAGCTTGTTAAATTTCATTGAACACAATAGGGTGCGTAACACATCTAACAGGTGAAAGTTTGACAATGACAACCACACTTCGCATCTAAACAGAAAAGAGTTTGGCCACGTCAGCCACTTTTCGCATCTTTGCAGCAGAGAGTTTGACAACGACAACCACACTTCGCTTCTAAGCAGCAGAGTTTGACAACGGCAAATACACTTTTCAATAGCAGACTTTTTTATATCATAACATTGACACTCTCATCTTTGAATACAAGCCTAAGTCTTATTCCATTATGTTTAAGAAAGAAAACGTACATTTTTTTTTTTAATGCAACTAAACCTAGGGGAGGAAAAAAGGATCATTTAAAAATGCAAATCTTGAATAAAAACGATCAAAGTTATGTTTCTATCGCAAATAAACAGCTTTAGATTTAGAGCCTTAACTACCTTCTGGTGCTTTGTGATCATAACCTGTAGGTGATTTGAACATATTACTTTTGGGCAGGGGATGGATGAGGTGTTGTGTTTGAAAGCGATACGTCATCAGCACAAAACTTTTTAAAAGATACTCGGACGGGTATGTGCATTATGAGATGCACAGTTATGGCACACTTCATACTTTCATATGACGTATTCTATCAATTGTTTCCACTTCACTGATGGTTAACCCACTGAAATTACCAGGGTGATTAAACAATGGCTGTTTGTAGAAGTATATACAGCGCTGTATAATGATAATGTGGGGGAAATATCTAGAACGTATCAATGCCTTTCGATGTGGTGCCACGCCCAACCACTTATACCCACGACGAGATGCGCGCCATCTCGCAGCCCAACAGTAAGTCAATATTTGACAGAGTCTAAGCGACCGCCACAACGGACGCCACTGACAGCCCGGATTGAGCATTTACCCCGGAAACCGCTTGACATTTCTAGACATTTAAACCTACACTACCGCTGACAAAGCCTATATCTAAGCTCCACAGTGCGAAGGCCGCCTTCGACCGGTTGACAAGGCCACGTTCGACCGGAAGACAAGGCCACCTTCGACATGTAGACAAGACCACCTTCTACCGTTAGACAAGGCTACTTTCCACCGGTGGACAAGGCCACCTTAAACCACCAGACAAGGCAACCTTCCACTGGTAGAAAAAGCCACCTTTGACATGTAGACAAGGCCACTTTCAACTGGTAGACAAGGCCACTTTCAACTGGTAGACAAGGCCACTTTCAACTGGTAGACAAAGCCACTTTCAACTGGTAGACAAGGCCACTTTCAACTGGTAGACAAGGCCACTTTCAACTGGTAGACAAAGCCACTTTCAACTGGTAGACAAGGCCACTTAGACCAGAAGACAAGGCCACCTTAGACGACAAGGCCACCTTTGACCAGAAGACAAGGCCACCTTTGACCAGAAGACAAGGCCAACTTCGCTTGGAAGACTGAGTCTCTTGCTATGAAAGATCAATCATCGGAAGATTATCGTTTGCATTTGTTTTTTAAACTTTAAAATTCAAAGAAAACAAATTTAAAAATACAAAAATGTGTACGCACTTTAATGCGTACCAATGAAGTTTGGCATTTGAGCTGTAACCAAGCAAACTATGCTTCATAAACTATCAGATGGGCATATCCCGAAATTTACTCAAGACTCCAGATAAAGTAATGCTTCGAACTTCGAACTGATGAAACACCTTCATTGTATATAAATGTTGTATCCTATTAAAAATTGGCGTACTCTTGGGTTACATAGGAAAGAGTATGTGCAATATATTATATGATTACGTCAAAAAATTACAGGTGCTGCTTTTGGCATATGTCTAGGGTTACACAGGAAGCAGTATGTGCCATATATTCCATGATTATGTCAAGACATCATAGGCGTCGAGTTTGTGTATCTCTTGGTGAGTTATTAGTGTCATGACTGATGACGTGCGGGTAAGTGCCTAATCATGGGAACAGCCTTTCATAACAAACAATCATGTGCTGTTTTATAAATTATCATTTGATCAGCACCAGACGCCACTACGATGAATCGGTGTTGGGATATTGAAAATTGGTATCTCATCGATGAATTGAATAACTGATTGGTATATTATGTTGCGGCAGTTCAAAAGTGTTCATCTGTCAGACGTCCATGTTCAAAATAAGTTTGATGGTGAAATATACTATAGCTAGCTTGTGTTATAACAGTGCATTTTTTAAACAGACAACCTGACATGCGAATAATGCAAAGGCCTCTAGTTAACGTACAACAGTATTACACTTTTATTCAAATGTGGTTTCAAAAATCGTGCACTGGTCCCATGACATTACGAAGATGGTCAATTTGTATGACAAATGACACACTTTTAATATCGCCTTAAAGGATCGCCGTGGCTTAGCATTGTGCTCCTTCGTGCACGCACCGTCGTCATTTAATTCTTTAATCGTGTCACCAGATGCGCAAACTCTCCAAGACAAATATGAAAAAAAAATATATAAAAAATTATAATAATCGTTACATTGTGATTCCGGGCAACTATGTTAAAACAGAATCAATTGTACAGTCCGACAACAAAATAATGTATGGGTGCCTTGAGTTTTTGGTCTGTTCCCATTGGTATTTGCTTTGAGTTTTTGGCCTGTTCCTAGTGGTATTTGCTTTGAGTTTTTGGCCTGTTCCTAGTGGTATTTGCTTTGAGTTTTTGGTCTGTTCCTAGTGGTATTTGCTTTGAGTTTTTGGCCTGTTCCTAGTGGTATTTGCTTTGAGTTTTTGGCCTGTTCCTAGTGGTATTTGCTTTGAGTTTTTGGCCTGTTCCTAGTGGTATTTGCCTTGAGTTTTGGTCTGTTCCTAGTGGTATTTGCCTTTAGTTTTTGGTCTGTTCCTAGTGGTATTTGCCTTGAGTTTTTGGCCTGTTCCTAGTGGTATTTGAGCGATGATTCCAAAAAAATCACATTGGTTTTTATCGAAACAGCTCTAGTTTTAAAGACAGTGTTGATTTATTTATTTACTTTTTTTGTATAATAATAGGGTTCTCACCATCGGGTCAGCAGGTCAATTTGGCAGAATCAGGTGTATCGTAATTGTTTTTAAAAAAAGTAAAACAATTTAAATCTTTAAAATATTTATTTAATTACCAAACATTCTGTCCGTGCATTATGACATTTTTGTCTAATTCCGTTCGTTCTATTAGGCATATTGCCACATAAAATTAATACGTTTAATGTACAAACACGAATTTGTACTTCTTTATCAACTCAATTGCTATAGTTCGCCAAACAATGGCGACCGCAATGTATGAGCATCCCATTTACTAAAGTTACCTAACAAAACTTGCATTAAAGTAACGCAATTAGTGCAACTCTCTCTCTCTCTCTCTCTCTCCCCCCCCCCCCCCCCCAGTTTTTACCCCAGGTTCCAAACCGAACAATTTTTGACGCCTCTGAACGATATTGCTATTATTATGCACCACTCCCATATATGCCGCAGATTGAAAACTCCGTATTTTTTTTTCAACTCTAAACATTTTTTTACATGGATAAATTAAAAAAAAAAAATACCATATTTTGACGGACAAAATGTCGCATAGACAAAAAAAAAGCAAAATTACTTTCTTGCAGCTCCCCACAAACCAATACATGAATAACATCTGCATGTTTTTTGAAACCCTATTCCAAACAATGATGTATGATCAAATACGATTATGTACAAAGATTCAGATCTCTGGGATATAGGGAACTACTGAAAATATGAAGACTGCAAATAAACACCACTCAAGAGAAGCAAAATAGAGACGGTAAAATAACTAGTTTCTGAGTCATGGCCACAACACAGTCCATGGCTGTGATTTGACTGGAGAGTCTGGAATACCGGGGCCGGGATGATTTATTATTTACAGGAACCTCAATACCCGACCCGTGGCGACCTCTTACTGACCACAACACACCAACTGAGTATTCCCACAGTGCTCGATGGCTGGTTTATCCTATTACGTTTTGTAACTTCGTCTGGGGGCTTGTACTATTTAGATGGTAAGCCTGCCCGTCTTCCTGTTGGGTTTTTTGTTGTCAACCAAGAGTTTTAATGATAATGGGATATGTGACCTCTTGTAATATCATGTTAATTATTGAAACAAATGTTTGGATGACAAACCTCATGATATTTCAAGATAATATATATGATGTTGTGACCGAACATTGTTTCACATAACAAGGTTGGCACCAGAAATATTGTTTCATCTTACCAAATGTCCACCAGAACGTGTACCTTATAATCTAAAAGAAGAACAACTCCAACCAGTTGACCTTGTTTTACTAGTTTCTATTTCTTGTCGTAGTTTCACTTGTCCCGTCTGCTGGGAAAAGCTTTTAGCCGAACACTTCTTATCTTATTTTCCCGTCTTTTGATTCAAACTTCCACATACCTTGTTCTGATATTTCAGAATCATTTGGTTCCTTCTAAAAATTCCTTGCATACACGACCTTAGAATCCCGATTGTTTGCCTATGTTTTCATATGATTTTCCCAAAACAGTTGTTTCCTAGACTTTGGTATACTGTGGTCCCAAGAATACACTAAACAACAATACAATCACTACATTGCTACTAGTCCGCACAAACATACTGTTGATGGTTGTTCTTCCATCGCATGCCTTAGACGATCAAGGTAAAATTCGACGGCGAGAATATTTGGAAAGGAAAAAAAATAGCCTTGGAATTCGCATTATTTTGACAAACGTGAGGCAGAGCTACCCTTGGTCAGCTTCGTCCACAACGTAGTATGAGAACAGCCTATGCCGTAGCAGTTTAGTCCAATCAAGATTAGATTACTATAACAGTTGACTGTGGGGTTTACGTCAAAGCCAAATTCAGAGACTCCAGAAGTTACAAAATACTGCAGCACGTATGTATCGCGTATAAAGAAATCTGACCACATCATCCCAGTTAGTAAAGATCTCCACTGGCTTCCTGTGAGTGAGCGCATTGACCACACAATTTTGTTCCTGGTGTACCCCTGTATAGAAGGCTATGTACTTGAATATTTTCAAAAACTGATTTCTAAACATGTATCCTTACAGAATCTTCAAAACAGTCCTTACCGAGGGTTCCCAGTGTGGATTGACACAGAAAAAATTCACATTGAGTGCGCTCTTTTGAATCTATGCACCTCTATTATTAAACAGTTTGCCTCAATCTTTGAGGAAAATTGAAAATAATAGAAAGTCATTCAAGAATCATTTAATTTCTTTTCTCTTTCAATAGATTTCCGGACATTAGAGCGCTGTGAGCATGCTAAAATAGCATGGAGACAAGCGCTATACAAGTATTTACTCATCAGCATCATCATCCTCTCGACCAAACACTTTTAGATTCAGTTGCAAGATTTAGTCTAAAATGCTGGACTAGATCAGGTTGCAATAAATGAGCAGCAGTGTCAGCTTTATACGTTCCTTGGTGCGCCAGGTAATCGGTCCTCTGGATAATGGTATCAACGTTTCACTCAACCAGATTTTTACCAGAGATTGTCTCACCAAACCAGGTTGTTGCTTGAACATTGTTTTACCTAGTCAGGCTGTCACCAGAGCATTGTTTCACCTAATTAGGTTGTCACCAGAAAAGTGTTTCACCTGGTCAGGTTGTCACTAGAGCATTATTTCACCTAGTCTGGTTACCACTGGGCACATTGTTTCACCCAATCAGGCTACCACCTGGGCACATTGTACCTAAATAGGTTGCCATAACAGCATTGCTGACCTCCAAGCATAGGCTACTTGCACGACGCAATCCTTACATTTTAACTTTCCCTCCAAGTTTAACGGGACAACAATGCTTGTATGTTTGTGTACTTGGCTCAAATATTGATCTCATATTGTGCAACGCCTTGCTGTTTTCGTAGCAGAACTCTGCAGGAGAGGCTCATATTCAACTCCGTATTGCGAAAGTAAGATAACATTTACCTGCCACTTGACCGAGAAATCTAGTACGGATTCCTTTTAAGCTGTATGTAACATAATCAGTGTTATGAAAACTCGCTATCCAAATTTTAAGGCAAGTATTGGTGAACGATGGAGAATTGTAGCAAAAATACATTACACAACATTTACCCACAGGATACTTTAGCCAATATCGTTAACCCTGTCACAAAATGATACTTTGGGCAATACTTTTAATTCTGTTCACCAAAAAATACTTTAGGCAATACCGTTAACTCCATTCCTCGCAAACTCCTTAGCTTTCATCTAAAAATGTAGATCTACAGAACAGTTTCAGCTTTCAAAAACAACATATTTTGCATTGTAACAGATATAAATTATATATCATTTAGCGCCACTAAATTACAAATAACGTTCGTGTAATCTGAGAGCCTCAACTAAACAGAATGGGGGCGCGCGAACAATAACTATTGTAAATGTTGGTTGAAAGTCGCGCATTGATTTTCATGCACTCTAGCATCAAATCTTGGCAAGCCCTACATACTAAAATAAACAAGTTATGAATTTTTCCTGCCTCACTATGAAAAGCAGAAATACCATCGAGCAGTCGAACGAAGATATCTTGATTGTGGATCTGATGTTACGCAGACATAAGGGGCAACATAAACGTGAACACTTCTTACGCTCTTGTCTAGTTATATCTTATCTAGGGTATGCTTTGGGGAGGGACCATTGAGGATCCAGTGTTTTGACCAGTCAGCATAACAACGAAAGCCAGGTACACACGCGCCGAGTGACCTATGAAGTGATCCCCTGTGGTGCTAGTGGTAGGACCGCAGAGTTTGTTGACCGATTAGTAAGAAGCACTGCCAAGCCCGATCCTAATGTAACCCGCTAAACGACAACTGGGCACCGAACTGCCAGCGTCGCTACCGAGCCTCGGATGCAGTGTAACACTTATTTCTATCAAGTGACCAAAGCTCGAACTTGGGCAGGTTAGAGCGGCAAGTGGGTCCTACATATCAGTCATGGTTAAGTAGCACAGCACAACAGATGGAGCTGATTGTCAAAGTACTATCCGGGGCCATAAAGACCGACTAATCGGTAGCCCACAAATAATTTACACCCGACTAAAGAAGAAGTAAAACTTGGCGATTGAGAAATAGAATTGCAGTACGCGTCTTTTCTATAGTTATCTTAGTATTGTAGAATGTTTATTTTAATGCTAAAGTTGAAATAATCGAATACGAAATTTGAAAGGATTCATCATTATTACTTATCTGATTAATAATGTGTGTGCCTGAAGACGAAGTCTCACTCTGTGTATGTGTGTATCTGTGTGGGGGGGGGGGTGTAAAAAAGTACATGTTTTAACCTAAAATAACCTTTTGAAAGAAAAAAATGAAATAAAAATAAACTAACATGACGTTTTTAATTTTAAAAAATTGTATTAATGAATATATTGTATATTTAAGCAGATGCATCTGTACGATTCAGTACTTGAACTGAAGCCGTTCAGCCATGAACTAGACGCTCTTATCGGAAGATATAAAGCTTCTCTCCGGCCGTTAGTTACAGACCAGCGTCAGTACAAGTCCGTGACATACCCCAGGACGGAATAATTAATCTCAATTCAGATATCGTGTGATTGTACGTCGGCTCGGACCACAATCCCAAAACCACAGCCTCCCATCCTAACTGAATGCCTACCCTCCTAACCGTTCTATAGAAACCACGAATAAGTCATCGCCCTGGTGGAATTCTCTCTCTCTCTTCTTCTCTCTCATTCTCCCTCTATCTGAAACATAAATTGTTATGGGACCGAACGTGGCTGTCAATTGAAGCTAATTCTCAAAGAGCGCCCGTCCTATCAGTTTTCATTTTGTTACCGTATTGAGAGCCAAGATAATAACCGGGGAAACGGAATTCGAACTGACTCCGACGTCTAGAGAAAAACAAAAACCCTGGCGATTGTTTGCCGAGCCAATGCTTCACTCTGATACAGTGGTCGATGCTGTGATTATACAATGTTGAAGTCGTTGTTACACATTTTCTTCTGATAGTTTTCATGGTCTTCAGGTTTTTCGTTTTGTTTTAGTTTTGTTTAATCTCAAAACTTATTCTAAAGTCTAACAGGATTTTAGCCGATTCGATATCGTTTCCCTCTGTTGGATGTACGGTGGTGGCACCATCAGTTTATAACTGATTGAATAAAGAATATCAATGAGTGAATCCCAGAGGATGAATCCCAGGGATCCATGATCCCACCAAATAAAAACAAGAAAGCTCCCGATAATTGATATCAGAACACTCCCTTTAAATGAACCACCTCCTCCAGTAAAATCCCGATAATTGATATCAGAACACTCCCTTTAAATGAACCACCTCCTCCAGTAAAATCCCGATAATTGATATCAGAACACAATCTCTCTCTCTCTCTCTCTCTCTCTCTCACTGACCCATAAAGCTCTTATTGTCCCCTGGAGACTCTCCTAAGAAACCACAGGAATCCCAGTCGACTCATACACCAGGAATTTCTCCCTACTGACCACATGAAGCGACTCCTGAATGACTCCCTGAAGTTTCGCCTAAAGGACCACAAGAAGCTCTCACTAAATGATCCAATGAAGTCTCCCCCCCCCCCCCCCCCCGCGCCCTTAAAATAACCCCATGAACATTTCCCCTACTGAACACAGCAAACTTCATCCAAATGTCTGCCGGAAACTCTCCCACACTAAATGATCCAATGCAGTCTCCCCCCACCCCCCCCCCGCGCCCTTAAAATAACCCCATGAACATTTCCCCTACTGAACACAGCAAACTTCATCCAAATGTCTGCCGGAAACTCTCCCAAACCGAACCAAGAAAACGCCACTGCAAATATCAATTGCATTACCCTCACTCAAACCCCAACAGCGCTGGCTTTTTGTTTTTTGGCGGACTTGAGAACTTTATCATTAATGTATTCACTGATGTACAATTTACGCTGTTCCTCATATCTATGTCCTGACGTAGATACGTCCATCATAAGTATCAGCGCAACTGTATCAGCAAAAAAGGAAACCACCAAGGGGGAGCTACTCTAGTTCCACGACTTATCTGAGTCAGATCAAGGTCCGCAGAGACCAGGCGGATGCCAGGGTTTGTGATTCAGGGAACTGAGACCTTAACAAACTCGATCTACTTCATTTTGGTGTATGTACACATCAATGCATTTAAAGCAAGAGCACGCAGAAACAGTTTTAATGATAGAAGTCTTTAAAAAATGATGTGTGAAAACCAAATTGTAAAGACAAAAAAGAAATTTAAAAAAAATATTTTTTTTTAGTATGATAGACAGTGAGACTTTGTGTACATTTAAGGTGAAGAGCTGATCTATATCCTTATGTGTTTAAGTATGTATGTACTAAGTACACTAACATGCGTGTACGAAGGATCTGACACATGGGCCTATGGATAGACGGATTTAGGCACGGCCGCGCGTACTTGTGAACGAACGTAACGTACATATGTATGTATGTATGAGTGTGTTTAAATACGCATTTATGTATGTATGCTTCGAAGACCCAGATCGTACTGTACGACGGACGAGCCGCGAGACACATTTTATTACATCCCTTTACCTTCGTGTCAGCGGGTGGTAATCCCCTGAGAGCCCAGTTCACTCGATTGTCTACCGTCGGAATATTGGTACCTTACACGGCGTGAGTAATGTCCCCGGCGACGTATATTATCCAGAATCAACTAATCTCGGTGACGTAGGGAGCAATACCAGATGGACGCCCTTACATTTTTGTGTGTGGTTGCATACCTTTTTTTTTCCTCTGCTTCTGATTTGTATCTCATAATAGCCCCCCCCCCCTTTTCCCTCTCTC
>CAXITT010000336.1:78122-106722 GCA_964033795.1 Lymnaea stagnalis
GGTTACTACAACCTAAATACCTACGACCGCCAGACCACAGAAGAACAGGTTACTACAACCTAAATACCTACCACCGCCAGACCACAGAAGAACAGGTTACTACAACCTAAATACCTACCATCGCCAGATCACAGAAGAACGGGTTACTACAACCTAAAAACCTAGCACCGCCAGATCACAGAAGAACAGGTTACTACAACCTAAAAACCTACGACCGCCAGACCACAGAAGAACAGGTTACTACAACCTAAATACCTTCGACCGCCAGACCACAGAAGAACAGGTTACTACAACCTAAATACCTACCACCGCCAGACCACAGAAGAACAGGTTACTACAACCAAAATACCTACGACCGCCAGCCCACAGAAGAACGGGTTACTACTCGACAGTAATCATCTAAGAGCGGCAACGCCAACATTTCAAACATCCTGACTATTCTGAGTCGGTGATTTTTGTAGCCTGTGTGCTGACCTTGTCGAGCCTGTGGCATGCAACCCTCATTTTGATTTTTGTTACTGACTTTACCAATTAACACGGGGGGCAATTAGCTATCACTCCTTTTCCCCCGTCGCCCTTGATTAGGAAATGTTTTATTCAATTTGTAAACATACAAACCTAATGATAGTATGTAAAGGTAACATATAACAGTTTAAATTTATTATCAAGAAGTTAAAAAACGAAATTACTACATTTTTTTTTAAAAGACAAGATACACTACATCGCTTAACAAATTAATTATACGATAAAACCGTTTGTTCATTAGTGTATGGCGTTATTGTATACCTTTATGTCGTTTGTTATTCGGGTATAATCTATTCGTATAAAGAAATCGGGTGAACAAGTTCCATCTTACATTCTAATTTAGCTGTGTTTTGTTTTAAATGAATTAGTAAATTAGAAGGTTCGCGCTTCAAGTTGCCTAAAGTTATGTACTTGCAATTCTGAAACTGATCCACTCGGAAGACTGTGAATATACACAAAATGAGCGCCCGAGGGAGCTATTTTAAAAGAGCGCTGTAATGAGTCATGGCAAACAGTCGGCGCCCTAAAGTGTGCCGATGCATTAGCGGTGTTTCAAAATGAGGCTTTTCAGCACCGACATCGTCAACATACCGTCAGTGTCACTTTCAAAGTTAGCACGCCGGCAGTACCCCTTTCACAGTTAGCAGCTTCACAGAACTGGTCACACTTTCAAAGTTAGCAACTTCACAGAACTGGTCACACTTTCAAAGTTAGCAACTTCACAGAACTGGTCACACTTTCAAAGTTAGCAACTTCACAGAACTGGTCACTCTTTCAAAGTATGCAACCTCACAGAACTGGTCACCCTTTTAAAGTTAGCCAACCTCGCAGAAATAGTCACTCTTTCAAAGTTTGTAACCTAACAGAACTGGTCACTCTTTCAAAGTTTACAACCTCACAGAACTGGTCACCCTTTTAAAATTAGCCAACCTCACAGAACTGGTCACCCTTTTAAAATTAGCAACCTCACAGAACTTGTCGCTTCATTTGAATAACAAGGAAGAGATGCATTTTTGTGCTATTGTTGAAACAAAAGCCAGGAAATAGCGACAGCTGAAAAACGTAAGAGTGTTACAACAGTTGTTTTATGTGAATGAAGTATGACGCTTGGTGGAAGAACTGATCTTGTGTCTCTTTGGATAGAGATGGACGCCCTGAGACTAATATACATCTCCTTGGCAAGAGGTGGGAAATCTGAGCCTAATATACAATATCCCTGTGGCTAGAGGTGGGATCCATATACATCTCCTTTGTGGATAAATAATGTATTTGAAATTTCCTCAGATGTCTTACTTCGTATATTGATAATATTGTGGAGGTTACAGATTTGAAGAAGCTGCTCAAAGGGATCTGCTTCTATATAGTGTGAGGATGGCCCTGGGGTTGTGAAAGTAAGAAATGAAGTGACATTGGTCAAAATGAGAGGAATTATCTGAGAGGGGATGAACTGAAATGTGGTCGTAATGGCAGGGTATAAACTTATAGGGAACTAATTAAAAGGGGCAAAATGGCAGGGTACAGACTCAATGGGGACTTTATAACATGGTTAAAATGGCAGACAACAAACTGAAAAGGGCACAAACTTATAAGGGACATACTGAAAGCGGACACACAAAAAAAAAAAGAGAAGGCAACGTTTATCAGCCAATGTGAAGGATCCTTCAATACAAAGCCTAGATTCAAATCGACTGGCACTGGGATACATCAAACATAATTGCACATTGTCAGTTGTGGGAACAATGCAGCTCTCCGTAAAGACACGTCACGAGGGATTCACACTGTAAACAATGGCGTTGCAGCTCTGCGCGACCCTGTGTTCGCCCTTTGCATGGTGCTCGCCCTTTACATCGTGTGCTCAGTGTCATTGGAATCGCAATGGGGAGGTAATGACTGTTTGGGAATCTCTGCTGTGTAATTAGACAATTTGTAACCGTGCGCGCGCGTGGCATTGTCTCGACGGTCGTCACAATTAGTGATGGCCTGTGATGACCCGATGTCGACGGTCAACATTTTAGGGGCGCACGCATTCGTTGAAATGTTAGATTTCATGCAGGAATCAATGAGGAATACGTCATATGAAGAATAGAATTCAAAAGTCAATTAACAATTCAATTGTTCGAACTCGCTGGCTTCATGTTTCCCATCCCATCAGTAGGCTTTAAAAAAAACATCGATGTCTGGTTTTTACATTACATTGTGTCCGTGCCCCAAATAACTATGTGTTCAGTCAGCTATCTGTCATTAACTGTCCAACGTTTCTCAAAACGACCAGTGTTTCTGTTTTCCCAAGAAATAGTGTCTTGTCCTACATAGTGAGCCCAGGTTTAATTGCGTATTTAAAGAAGTAGAATAAATCTGTTTCCTTATTATAAGGAAACAGATTTGATTTATTCTACTTCTTAAAATACCAAATTAGGTTATAACATTTTTTTTTCGTTTGCTCCACGAAAAATGTGGATGATGTGTTTATTTTCATGTTTTTAATCATGGTTTAAGAAAACCTATCATAAATATCACATACATTCAGCAAATGGTAGATGCTTGTAAAGAATGGTAGATGATTGTAAAGAATGGTAGATGCTTGTAAAGAATGGTAGATGCTTGTAAAGGATGGTAGATGATTGTAAAAAATGGTAGATGATTGTAAAGAATGATATATGCTTGTGAAGAATGGTAGATGCTTGTAAAGAATGGTAGATGCTTGTAAAGAATGGTAGATGATTGTAAAGAATGGTAGATGATTGTAAAGAATGGTAGATGACTGTAAAGAATGGTAGATGACTGTAAAGAATGGTAGATGATTGTAAAGAATGATAGATGCTTGTAAAGAATGGTAGATGATTGTAAAGAATGGTAGATGACTGTAAAGAATGGTAGATGATTGTAAAGAATGGTAGATGCTTGTAAAGAATGGTAGATGATGGTAAAGAATGGTAGATGATTGTAAAGGATGATAGATGCTTGTAAAGAATGGTAGATGCTTGTAAAGAATGGTAGATGATTGTAAAGAATGGTAGACGATTGTAAAGAATGGTAGACGATTGTAAAGAATGGTAGACGATTGTAAAGAATGGTAGATGATTGTAAAGAATGGTAGATGATTGTAAAGAATGATAGATGCTTGTAAAGAATGGTAGATGATTGTGAAGAATAGTAGACGATTGTAAAGAATGGTAGACGATTGTAAAGAATGGTACATGACTGTAAGCAGAAGCACATTGGGACGTTTGCCATTTTCATATAAGAATTTTGTTTTTTTCAAAATAATCAATTTTAAAACCTTTTTTTTTTCTTTAATAGTGTAATTTTTTATTTTTTTTAAATCTCGATATGATTTAATGCACATCACGATTTGATATTCCATGAGACAAAATGTATCGTTAAAAAAAAAAAAAGAGGAAACAAAAAAAAGGTAATCGAATATCTTTCGGCATTGCTTTTTTTATTTTTTTTTCATCTTAAGGTAGCTCCGTCGTCTACGGTGAATAACTATCTGTCACTTTGAGACCATTACGGGCTCTTAAGATTAGAAAAGATGGCTCCCTGTCAAACTGTCTCGCAGAGTCTTACGTTTTTCCGGGGATTTCCGCTACTTGGGTAATCAAAAGTCAACAATTCGCTCTGAGGACCAATCCGAGGAAAGAAAAGAAAGAGAACTCCCAGTGGATGTCCAGAGAGTTACCTCGCTTTGAAATGTTTCGGGCACTGTCACACTTTGACAGCCAATTAGGAGGCGGGATCTACAAACATGGACCCCCCGTCTCCCGACGACCCCCCGTCAAATACGTTGCGAATGTTATGTTTAGAAAGACGAGTTCTTCAGTCCCCGACTTCCCATCATGAATGTTCTTTCCGTGAGCCCCAACAAAAAAAACAACAAAAAAAAAACAACAAAAACAACAAGAACAGAAAACTCTTCCCCAGTTGACTCAAAGGGAAATTAAGGTCAGGAGCAGTTAGGAGACTTTCTGTGGTCTATCTACAGCAATTGTTGAGGCTCTTGTGTTGTTCTTTTTATTTTATTACAGAATGGAGAGACAAAGTGGGTAATTTGAAATGGAAAGTGTAAACACGGAGACTAATGTATTTGTCAGCATCATGAGAGTGGGGTTGGGGGCATACCTGACACCACCTTGCCTTTCATGGTAACGCAGCCTTAGGATCCAGTGTTTTCTTAAGGCATGGGCTCAGTGGGCACTGGCCCAGGGCCCCGCGCTTGTAGGGGGCCCCACGTTTCTAGGAAACTCACTCTTATAGAGGCATCATGCTTTACATATTTTTAATAACTATTGAACGATTTTGAAAATTGAATTGGATTTAAAATTCCCCATTTCCCAATTTTAACCCACGATGTATATCAGCTAATTCCAAAATTAATATTATAAATGCGAATCAAAGTTGGACGGTTTTAAAACTTTAAAAGGGGAATAACTCTCGTCAACAAGTTTGACTGATCCCCAGAAATGAATAAAAAAAAACCAATAAGGTAAGAATCGGTTTCGCACTACAATGGGACAAACAAGTTTGAACTTGCTTTTACTTATGTGCAAGGAAAATGACATTTTTTACGACCAGTGACTTTAAACCAATAATAAAACAATTCTCTTCAAACAAAAATTACGCAAACGATTATGTTGATTTATATTAAATACTTTATTATATCTACCTGTCAATAATGATAATTTTTCATCCTCAGTGATTATTTAAAGTTAATTTCTAATAATGTTATTGATTTTGAATGATTCTTTTTTTTTTTTGGGGGGGGATGGGGGGTGGGGGAGGTCAATAAATTGAATCCATCGAAGTTAAACTTAATTGCATGTTTATTTTTATGTTACATCGTTATTCCTCTTGGTGAATTGTTGGGAGCATTTTTTTTTTTTTTTGGGGGGGGATGGGGGGTGGGGGAGGTCAATAAATTGAATCCATCGAAGTTAAACTTAATTGCATGTTTATTTTTATGTTACATCGTTATTCCTCTTGGTGAATTGTTGGGAGCAGGAACTGTTTGCCCCCCCCCCAACTCTCACTGTTTGAGCATGGGGCGAGTGCCCCCTTCTCACGGCCAATATATGTTGTGTTGCTAGGGGCCCCAGTGCATTGCTGTGCCCATGGCCTTCTATGTTGTTAATACGGCCCTGTTAGGATCTAGGGGTAAATGTAATTTATAAGGTTGGGTGGGAGGATGTGCCTGATAAATCTTAGCTTTATAATAAGGCATGATACAATCTTAGCTTTATAAGAAGAAGATACAATCTTAGTTTTATAATAAGACATGATACAATCTTAGCTTTATAATAGGACATGATACAATCTTAGTTTATAATAAGACATGATACAATCTTAGCTTTATAATAAGACATGATACAATCTTAGCTTTATAATAAGACATGATACAATCTTAGCTTTATAATAAGACATGATACAATCTTAGCTTTATAATAAGACATGATTCAATCTTAGCTTTATAATAAGACATGATACAATCTTAGCTTTATAATAAGACATCCTCAGGATCTAGAGTCCAGAGGTATATTTAATGTATAAAAGTCATTAGAAACATAGCATTACCAAATGATACTCTATCCAGAAAAATGCATTCAAAGCTGCAGTGACCGGGGAAGGACTCCCATGTTTCTTGCAAATACATACATAGTCTTGTAAATGACCTAAGTCAGATCTTTTCTTTCCTAATGTTATTAGGATTTTCGTCAAATAACTTGCCTGAAATGCGTGGCCAGTCTTTGCTAAATTTGAGTCAAGTAAAATGGCGGTAGCAAGAAATTTTGTTTTACGTTTTCTCAGTATTGCTACTCTAAAAATATGCACCGGAAACGGTTCTGTCTGCGGTCCGGGGCCGTACTAATAGCAGACTCTTAGAAATGAATTTCTATTAAGTTATGATTGATTAGTAGTGAGACATACTAAATCCGAATGGCATTTTTATGACACAAGCAGTTTGATGAATACTGGAGCTAACTTCGTACACAGCTCCTTCGTTAGTATCTATATGCTTATGCATATATCAGGCCAAGGAGTCCCAGCGCGCTGATATCATTAATCGTCTGTATCGATCTGGTAATAAAGTAATCGATACGACCCCATGTGAAGTCGAGTTATGGCGCTGTCTTAGATTCAGAAGCTGTTCGACCTGGATTCTGTGGAACACGTCATGTGGTCAAGGGAGGAGAAACGTACAACTAGTGGAATATTCGTAGGCCATCGATATTTGGCATAGTAATACTGATGGTAAATGGGCATAGCTATTCTACTGTCTGATTTATGTTCATGGTGATACTGCTGTCTGATATATGGGCAATAATGGGCATATGTAATCTACTGTCTGATTTATGTTCATGGTGATACTGCTGTCTGATATATGGGCAATAATGGGCATATGTAATCTACTGTCTGATCTATGTTCATGGTGATACTGCTGTCTGATATATGGACAATAATGGGCATAGGTATTCTACTGTCTGATTTATGTTCCTGGTGATACTGCTGTCTGATATATGGGCCTAGTAATGCTGCTGTCTGATATATGGGCCTAGTGATGCTGCTGTATGATATCTGGGCATAGTGATACAGCTGTCTGGTATACGGTTATTGTGATGCTGCTTGCTATGAGGGCGCATTGATACTGCTCTATGCCCCTATTTACAGAATAAGACTGTTATCTTCTTAATCAGCGTGCCCAAATTGGTGGTCAAGGGACCGGCACCAATCAGCGAACCTTACGTTGCCGGACAGTACATCATAAATATTTAAGGTCAAATAAGAAGAAAATATAATGAATACATCTGCCACCAATGCCTGGGGTAGTTTCAAAATTGTGGGGACCGTTGTTCTATAGGTCAGAGCTAGGTAACAAATGATTTAAATAAGTAAGGTCTTCACATTTAAACATTAATGAGAATAACTTTTACTTTTCTACATTAATGAGAAGGACATTTTCTACATCATTTAGTAGGACCTTTGCTTTCCTATATTAATGAATAGGACCTTAACTTTCTACATTAGCGAGTAAGACATTTCTTTTCTACATTAACGAGATGGACTTAATTTTTTCAGCAAAAGTGCAGCCGATGCATGTAAACAAAATCATTTCGTGTTGCCGTCGAAGCCACAAGATCGATCACATAATAATCGATCACAATCAAGCTCCTTAAACGAAATGTCGATTTCTGATCAATGAATGGAAGAATGCGATCAGATCAAAACACTGGGACTTATCAAGTGTGAACTTGCAATGGTCGTCACGAAAAGGACATCAAGGGTGCCTGTTCCTGAAGGTTGAGACAAAGCTTTGAAGGCCTTCCCCCAGAGAATTGCGCGCGCGTCCCTGCTGGTGAACGAAGAGGTGTTACGTATGAACAAAATCTGATGTGGCATTTTTGGTTTTTTGTTTTAATTGATGTCATCTTTGAATTTTTTTTTACGTCTCGGTCACACCTAAATGGTAACTATAGAAAACTATACAAAACATTCAGAGAATCGCATGCTTAGGAGTGTAGGTCTAGGTCACACCGAAATGGAAACTATAGACAACTTTACAAAACATTCAGAGAATGGCATGATTAGGAATGACAGCAAATGTTCAAAGCAGAGAAAGTAAAAGAAATTCTAGTAAATTCGTAAGTTGGACAAAAATGAGTCAGAGGAAATGTTCGCGTATTTATTTTAATTAATTTTGCCAACTACACGTGAAAGAGCTTAGTTAATTGTATTTTACATTTCTAAATACTCTGTAGATTGTTGTTTTTTTTTGTGTGTGTCTAAAGCATCCGATTGTATTTAAAATTGTAAAATTTAAAATGTAGTTATGTTCTTCTTGCTTAGGTGTTTAATTAAGAATGTCTTTATTTCACTCAAACCAGCCAGTACTGGAACACACACTAATAGTTGTTTTTTTTTAAAAAATGGTTTTGGACAGTTCTAGGAGTCTCAACACTAGCAACACAACATGTGAGCCACACAACATATGAGCTACACAACGTAGGAGCCACACAACATAGGAGCCACGCTATATGAGCCATACAACATAGGAACCACACAACGTAGGAGTAACACAACATGAGCCACACAACATAGGAGCCTCACAATGTAGGAGCCACACAACATATGAGCCACACAACGTAGGAACAACACACTATAGGGGCCACACAACATAGGAGCCTCACAACGTAGGAGTCACACAACGTAGGAGCCACACAACATAGGAGCCACATAGCATAGGAGCCACACAGCATATGATCCACATAACGAAGGAGCCACACAACATATGAGCCACATGACATAGGAGCCACACAACATATGAGACACAGTGGTGGCACGATGCCAGTATTCACAGCCTTACGACCGACCCGCTGACGACAACAAAGCACAGGGGGCCGGGCCGGCTGAACACCACCTTCCTAGCATCATATGCTTGGGTGTTGATCTATGGAGCCCCAGAATGCTCGTTTAGCTAAAACTTGGCTGTATCCTAGCAAAATCCTGGTATTCGTGGGTTCTCACCACCCCCCACCTCCTTTTTTCCCCCACCTATTCTTTTTTTTTAACACTTCGCCAAAAATCTGGTGCAGATTATAAGAATTATTTATGACATGGCTCTGATTAAACTCTGTCCACTATGGAAACGGAGCATTGGGGCGAGTGGGCTGGGGGAAAAAGGGGGGAGGGTGGAACAACAGCTTAGGGGTACATGCTCTATTCTTATAGTTTGTGATGACTTCATATGGACATAGAAACTTGGTTTTGGTCTAGGCAGACGTTGGAAACCCCGATTCCGGATCTGCCTGGGGCACTTGGTAGGGATAACTACGGATCTGAGTTTTACTAAGTATTTTGTGTGTGTGTGTAAAATACGTATTCTAAAATGTCATTTAAATAATCTGGCCGCCCTGCGACTCCTCGCATATTCTCTTAGCACGTTAATTTATGAAGTGGTTCTCCACCCCCAGCTACAATTTGCCCCAAAAAATCCATCCGCTCAGATATGAAAAGTCTCCAGATAAGTGCGCTTGAACCCAATGACGTCGCAACGATGCGTTCGTATCTTATTAACTTAAGATGTGTCAGCCAATGCTTAAGGGAATTCCCGATATTTTCCAAAACAACAAGGCTAAAAAGAATATTTACTTTAATTAATTTTCGCAGCACTCAACAGAGTCCAGCTAATCCATAATAGCTGTCGGTCATGACAGCTTGCCAATATTTCAGGACGAAGAAAGTTATTTTTTTGTTTCTTTTTATTTTCTATATATTATTATTTTTGTTATACAATTTTTAGCAAAGCCTATTTGCCTTTCCAGTCAGCGTTTTAAAGGGGGGAAACATGCCTGTATGTCTTAATGGTGACCGGAGAATATTGTGAAAATAGATTCAGTTGTCAATAAGCCTTGTGTCCAAGACCTTAAGTCCACTCTCCTTTCGTTAAAATTTCTTCTGTACATGTCTTTTGTCCATTATATTGTTTCAATACGTTTTTTTTGTTCTTATGTCTTTTGCAAAGTGTACTGTTTTTCACATTTCTTTTTTATAGGATTTTATGCCTGCTGCTGTTGGCTCGTAAAGTGTTTATTGCCTATAGGCGTGTCCCCATTTTGTTTGTTGCCCATATTCCTCCTGTCCAAAGGCTTTTCACCACTTTCTCTCGATCCATCCCTCGGGCGCTACAGCCCATGCAATGATTTGACCTGCGTCACGACAGTCTTTTGCTCAGATCTAACTGATGCCTTTCTTCTCCACGCTTGGATTACCAGCTGTTGAAGATCCTTTTCCACGTCATCCATCCATCTAAGCCTGGGTCTGCTTATGAGCCGTTCTCCTCTGGGGTGTTGTTGTTGCACCCTCTTTAATCTTCTGTCATTTATCATTCTCTCCAAGTGTCCTGCCCAGTGTAGCCTATTCTTTTAGTCATTCTCTCTAAGTATCCTGCCCGGTGTAGCCTATTCTTTTTGTCATTCTCTCCAAGTGCCCTGCCCAGTGCAGCCTATTCTTTTTGTCATTCTCTCTAAGTGTCCCGCCCAGGGCAGCCTATTCTTTTTGTCATTCTCTCTAAGTGTCCCGCCCAGGGCAGCCTATTCTTTTTGTCATTCTCTCTAAGTGTCCTGCCCAGTGCAGCCTATTCTTTTTGTCATTCTCTACAAGAGTCCTGCCCAGTGCAGCCTATTCTTTTTGTCATTCTCTCCAAGTGTCCTGCACAGCCTATTCTTTTTGTCATTCTCTCTAAGTGTCCTGCCCAGTGCAGCCTATTCTTTTTGTCATTCTCTACAAGAGTCCTGCCCAGTGCAGCCTATTCTTTTTGTCATTCTCTCCAAGTGTCCTGCCTAGTGCAGCCTATTCTTTTTGTCATTCTCTCTAAGTGTCCTTCCCAGTGCAGCCTATTCTTTTTGTCATTCTCTCTAAGTGTCCTTCCCAGTGCAGCATATTCTTTTTGTCATTCTCTCTAAGTGTCCTTCCCAGTGCAGCCTATTATTTTTGTCATTCTCTCCAAGTGTCCTGCCCAGTGTAGCCTATTCTTTTTGTCATTCTCTCCAAGTGCCCTGCCCAGTGCAGCCTATTCTTTTTGTCATTCTCTCAAAGTGTCCTGCCTAGTGCAGCCTATTCTTTTTGTCATTCTCTCTAAGTGTCCTTCCCAGTGCAGCCTATTCTTTTTGTCATTCTCTTTAAGTGTCCTTCCCAGTGCAGCATATTCTTTTTGTCATTCTCTCTAAGTGTCCTTCCCAGTGCAGCCTATTCTTTTTGTCATTCTCTCCAAGTGCCCTGCCCAGTGCAGCCTATTCTTTTTGTCATTCTCTCTAAGTGTCCCGCCCAGGGCAGCCTATTCTTTTTGTCATTCTCTTTAAGTGTCCTTCCCAGTGCAGCATATTCTTTTTGTCATTCTCTCTAAGTGTCCTTCCCAGTGCAGCCTATTATTTTTGTCATTCTCTCCAAGTGTCCTGCCCAGTGTAGCCTATTCTTTTTGTCATTCTCTCCAAGTGCCCTGCCCAGTGCAGCCTATTCTTTTTGTCATTCTCTCTAAGTGTCCTGCCCAGTGCAGCCTATTCTTTTTGTCATTCTCTCCAAGTGTCCTGCCCAGTGCAGCCTATTCTTTTTGTCATTCTCTCTAAGTGTCCTGCCCAGTGCAGCCTATTCTTTTTGTCATTCTCTACAAGAGTCCTGCCCAGTGCAGCCTATTCTTTTTGTCATTCTCTCCAAGTGTCCTGCACAGCCTATTCTTTTTGTCATTCTCTCTAAGTGTCCTGCCCAGTGCAGCCTATTCTTTTTGTCATTCTCTACAAGAGTCCTGCCCAGTGCAGCCTATTCTTTTTGTCATTCTCTCCAAGTGTCCTGCCCAGTGCAGCCTATTCTTTTTGTCATTCTCTCTAAGTGTCTTGCCCAGTGCAGCCTATTCTTTTTGTCATTCTCTCCAAGTGTCCTGCCCAGTGCAGCCTATTCTTTTTGTCATTCTCTCTAAGTGTCTTGCCCAGTGCAGCCTATTCTTTTTGTCATTCTCTACAAGTGTCCTGCCCAGTGCAGCCTATTCTTTTTGTCATTCTCTCCAAGTCTCCTGCCCAGCTCGAGCCTATTCTTTTTGTCATCTCTGCTGTTAGAATGGGATCCTGATATAGACTGTACAATTCTTGGTTGGTTCGTACTCTCCATCCAAATTCATCGTTTGTTGGTGCATATATTTTCCGGAGCACGTTTCTCTCTCATAGGTTTGCTGCTATTTTTTTCATCTGTTGCCCATATTTCTTCTGTCCAGGGACCATTTTGACTTCTGCAAGTAAATGTGTTGCCCACGTGTCACTTTCTCATTAGTCTGCCGAAGTCGATTCCCAAGGCAACCAATGAACCTCAACACATGCACAAAACGATGGTTTTGTCGTGAATTTTTTTTTAAAAAAATGTAATAGTTGTGTACACTTGACAGTAGTACAGTCGTCAGCTACCCACGGCACCGACAGTAGCTCAGTCATCAGGTACCCACGGCACCATCAGTAGCTCAGTCGTTAGCTACCCACTGCACCGACAGTAGCTCAGTCGTCAGCTACCCACGGCACCGACAGTAGCTCAGTCGTCAGCTACCCACGGCACCGACAGTAGCTCAGTCGTCAGCTACCCACGGCACCGACAGTAGCTCAGTCGTCAGCTACCCACGGCACCGACAGTAGCTCAGTCGTCAGCTACCCACGGCACCGACAGTAGCTCAGTCGTCAGCTACCCACGGCACCGACAGTAGCTCAGTCGTCAGCTACCCACGGCACCGACAGTAGCTCAGTCGTCAGCTACCCACGGCACCGACAGTAGCTCAGTCGTCAGCTACCCACGGCACCGACAGTAGCTCAGTCGTCAGCTACCCACGGCACCGACAGTAGCTCAGTCGTCAGCTACCCACGGCACCGACAGTAGCTCAGTCGTCAGCTACCCACGGCACCGACAGTAGCTCAGTCGTCAGCTACCCACGGCACCGACAGTAGCTCAGTCGTCAGCTACCCACGGCACCGACAGTAGCTCAGTCGTCAGCTACCCACGGCACCGACAGTAGCTCAGTCGTCAGCTACCCACGGCACCGACAGTAGCTCAGTCGTCAGCTACCCACGGCACCGACAGTAGCTCAGTCGTCAGCTACCCACGGCACCGACAGTAGCTCAGTCGTCAGCTACCCACGGCACCGACAGTAGCTCAGTCGTCAGCTACCCACGGCACCGACAGTAGCTCAGTCGTCAGCTACCCACGGCACCGACAGTAGCTCAGTCGTCAGCTACCCACGGCANTTTTTTTTTTTTTTTTTTTTTTTTAAAATATGTAATGTCTGTACACAAGATGCCATTTCCTACGGCTAACAAAATTGTTTTTCTCAGCAGATATACGTTTATAAAATGCCACCCCACTCATAATTGTTTTTTTGTTTTTTTTTGTTGTTTTTTTCCCTTAACGTCCATGCTTTGTAGGTTAACAAGTAAAGACATGCGTAATGCAATTGCATCATTCATTTTAGTAGAAAAAAGCTTCTTGAGATTTTACATATTTAAAAAAAATAAATAAATAAATAACAAGCCATCTCAAAAATGCATAAATAAATTTATGCTAGTGTATATTGCGTTTTCTCCCTATTTCACCCAAAATAGGCAAATTTAGATTGCAAATTTCTGATAACAATCAAATACATAATTCTCAATGTAACAACGCCAATAACGATAAATGCGCTAAATGAGATTCTTGAAAATAACGTAAATGCATTTTTTGCGTAATATTATACTTTGTTTTACGGAAGTGGTCTCAATTTAAATATGGTCTCATAAATATGGGGAATGAAATGGGGTGGGACATTAGAATATTAACATAGTTCAGGGACATGTCAAAAGCGGCCTCCATTGTATGGGTGTGGCTAAAGCTAGTGTCAATCATGTTTTGACTTGCACACCAGCAGCGCATTTGCGAGGCGCGCATCTCATTAAGCAAACAAATAGCCATGTTATCAGTCCACACGACACATGAAACCAAAGACACATAAACCACATTCTTCCAGAAGAAATTGTTGGTGTTAATTTTTCAACAGACATCATTGCACGGTATTTACTCAAACTTTCATTTGTTGAAAAATCTGCAAATTGAATAATTGATGGTAGTTTCTATTTGCAGGACACACGGTGCAATTACGAGCTGTCAGGCCGGTGAAAGGTATCAGTTAAAACAAACAGCCAAGTCGGCAGTCTGGTCACGGGGAGAACATTCTGGAAACATGGAATTACAATAAATGGCTTCTGACGTCGGGGTTGATTTAATCGGTGTGAAACTAGGCTCGAGATATTTACATTTTGTTCATGAGCTGTTGAAATGTCCTTGACAGGATGACATTCGGGTCATGTCTTTAGGTCGTTGACATGTCATTGACAGGATGACATTTGGGTCATGACCTTAGGTCGTCAACATTCATTGATATGTCTTTCGTGTCATGTTTTTAGTTCATTGACATGGCATGGGCAGGGTGACAATCGGATCATGTTCTTAGGCCGTTAAAATGTCATTGACGTGATGCCATTCATGTTCTGTCATTAGGTCACTGAAATGCCAACGACAGGATGGCATTTGGGTACTGTCCTTAGATCACTGGCATGATATTAATTAGCGTTATTGTTATACTGAAATGACACTGGAATAATAATGGGAGCCACCGGAAAACGGTATACCTGTGTGGAATGGGATCCCTAACCAAGGAACGGAATCGAACCGGGGAACGGGATTCCAGCGGGGAACGATATCCCAGTGGCCAACAGGAACTCATCAAGTAACTCATCCCACCAGGAAGGGGGTACGATCGAGTAAAGGGATCCCAGCAGGGAAGGGGGTACGATCGAGTAAAGGGATCCCAGCGATGCACGGGGTCATTGTGGGATTCTTTGTTTTGTGTTTGACTAAGCCCAGGTTGATTGTTCCATGAAACAGACAGTGCCCTAATATGGTTACTAAAGTTTTTATAAATATTTTTTTTTATAGGAGGACATTTTAAGTTTTATTTACCGACGTGTATCTTCATGGATCTTAATTTCGAGATTAGCTTAAGAAGTTTTTTCTTGGTTTCCCCTGCCCCCCCCCAGAAGTTTTTTCTTGGTTCTCCCCCCCCCCCCCCCCAACCACGCTTTTTCAAATCTGATTCAAGGAAATGCCGGGTGTATTGGCTAGTTTACAATAAAATATAATGATTAAAGGACAGCATTCAATAAAATCTTACAAATAAAATAATATTCAATTGCTTCACGGGTGATTTTGTTATGCATTGGATGTACAGACCGGTGTTGATGTTATTGGCGTAAATAATTTAACTTTCTTTTGCATTAGCTCCAGAGGCACTTTCAGCAAGTTCTTTAAAATAAAAAATACAAATGATAATGCATAAAAATACATTATTAAATATTATTATATTACCTGAGTGTAAATGTTGCTGCTATGTTTAGTGCTAGTTGCACAGAGATTTAATATAAAATAATCACAAAACCAGTCTTTTCAGATACCTCACAAGAAGAGGACGTGTATTTGACCAGCGGTTTCTAATACAACAGTCGCAAAGCTTGTAATAATTTAAAAAAAAGAGGAGTTAAATAGTATTTTCCGTATTACAAGCACTAAGATAAATCGGTAATGATTTTCTTACAAAGCAAGTAGTGTCAGATAAGACAAGTGGGGCACTCGGTGAACTCTTTAAGAACCCTTACTCTCCAGTCTTACCTCTTTTTAGGGAAATCTATTTTAAATCCCTGACGCCGCCCCTTCCCCGGCCCCCGCCCCCCCGGGGCGCCTAGCGTTGGCCGTAAGCGTAACAAGACTAGTGATTTCTCACAACCCCCAAGTGGCCGCTCAGTAAACCGAATTTGAACCGCTCTCAGCCTAATCAAAAATCGAATTGTGCCGACTTGGAGTAACATGGGACCAGGACAGAAAATAAGGCAGGTATTTTTTTTAAGACGCACTTTGAAGTTGGAATCGCGTTGTGAAAGAGAACATTGTAGTTTTGTAAACATTTTGACGCCAAGACGATGAGAGTGTGTGTCTCAAATACAATCAGATTGTATCGAGGGCATGTACACACCACTGTATCAGACGCTAAACTTCAGTGGAGATATCAACGAAATGATGCATAAAAAAGCTAGGAGATTTTTACATGGACACCCCACATCAGTGGCGTTGGAAAAGGGCGTTTCGCACCGATTGGACACCCACATCAGTGGCGTTGGAAAAGGGCGTTTCGCACCGATTGGACACCCACATCAGTGGCGTTGGAAAAGGGCGTTTCGCAACGATTGGACACCCACATCAGTGGCGTTGGAAAGGGGCGTTTCGCACCGATTGGACACCCACATCAGTGGCGTTGGAAAAGGGCGTTTCGCAACGATTGGACACCCCACATCAGTGGCTTTGGAAAAGGGCGTTTCGCACCGATCATCACTTTTTAATGTTTATGCATGGGCGGAATTTTCGGCAAACTGCAGAGTTGCTTTGTTTTTATTTTTCGTGGAAGGGGTGGAAAAAGCCCTAGCCCTTCCCGGACGGAACCTCCCCTAGCCACGCACCTTACTCACAGTATTTCAAGCTATTGAAATTACTAACTTAGTATGAAGAAAAACGCTATCCTAGGTGAACTTAATCATGAATCGTGACCTATGAAACTGTAAGATTATATTAAGACAAGATAACTCCTTTAGGTTATTTAACATTACTTTAAAACAAAAATCCAACCAAGGTTGCCACCCGTGACCAAAACACATTAACCTCAGCCCCCTACTCCCCTCCTCCCCACCATTTTGCTTCTTTCTGAGACTTTCCTTCAGAAAATGACATAACTAAGGATTAAGCTGTTCTCAACTGTATAACTTACGCCAGGTTGTATATGACAGAACTAAGGATTACGTTACTCTCAACTGTATGACTTACACCAGGTTGTATATGACAAAGCTAAGAATTAAGTTACTCCCAACTGTATAAGTTACGTCAGTTGTATAATCCATGCTATCCATCGATCCGCGGTCTTACACGCCGAGACGTATCAAACTAAGTTCAAACACACCTTCATGCCCCATTACCTTCTCAACATTACATTGCCTACTGCTACCAGAGTTTGATTAAAATTGAACAATGTTAAAGAGGACAAAGATGTTTATTAAAAAAATATATATTATTACTATTATTATTTTTATATTTGCCCGAGAAATGCGGTTATTTTAAAAGGCTGAATGGATAAGACTGATCGATAAAATGTAGTATTTTTTTTTTTTTTAAAACAGGCAAAGATATTGATAACATGCTTTTAAAATGTATTTGTAACATATTTTAAATAAAGCTTTTGCCGAAAATGTGTTCACCTTTAGTTAAACCATTTACCCAATATTTAAGGTATGGACCAGGAGCTCTTGAATTCTCTTACAACTAAATTAATCTGTTAATTAAACAAACCAATAAACACCAAAGTTGTTTTCGTCTTAATGCTTTACATGCTTTAGAAAAAAAAAAGTAATAATAATTTTATATCAATATTCTAATGCCACGCCCGCTTTTACACCGCAGGTTTATTACGCCAGCTAGTTCATAAAAAAACAAAAGTATATACCCAAGTCGTTTGTTATTTCCAGGAGACGCAAAGAATGTAAACTGCCAAGTGTGCGTGTGTGAAAGAAAAAAAGGTTCAGCCCACAACAAAGTCTGGGAATGATGAAGTAAGCGGCTGAAGCATCATTTGAATCGTAATCACGGCTTTAATATGGACCGCCACATAATACCCTCGATTCATTTGAGATACTATATCACCGAGTGGGTGAATCTAGAAGTAATCGAAGTGAGGTAGTTAAATCGTGATCGATGCTTTAATATGGATCACCACATAATTCCCTTGGTTCATTAAAATATTTTAATTGATTGATTTCTGAATAGGTGAATCTAGAATTGAACAAGAAATTATACTTAATAAAAATCTTTAGGAAAAAGATGTCTGCTTAGATTATCCCCGAAGCATTTGATGAATCAACATATAACCATACACGTAACACCATAAATGCATTAACTATAAACTTGAATTATAAAGTTACATATATATCATAAACTGGACAGATGAAGTTACACGTAAGACCATAAACTGGACATTTGAAGTTACATGTAAGATCATTAACTGGACATATGAAGTTACACGAAAGACCATAAACTAGACACATGAAGTTACATGTAAGACCATTAACTGAACATATAAAGTTACATGTAAGATCATAAACTGGACATATGAAGTTACATGTAAGACCATTAACTGGACATATGAAGTCAAATGTAAGATCATAAACTAAACATTTGAATTTGCATGCAAGACCATAAATTGAACATATGAATTTACATGTAAGATCATAAACTGGACATATGAAGTTGCACGTAAGACCACAAACTAGACACATTAAGTTATGTGTAAGACCATTAACTGGACATATGAAGTTACATGTAAGACCATTACCTGGACATATGAAGTTACATGTAAGACCATAAACTGAACATATGCATTTACATATAATATCATAAACTGGACATATGAAGTTGCACGTAAGACCATAAACTAGACATATGAAGTTACATGCAAGACCATTAACTGGACATATGAAGTTACACGAAAGACCATAAACTTGACACATGACGTTACACGTAAGACCATTAACTGGACATATGACGTTACACGTAAGACCATTAACTGGACATATGACGTTACACGTAAGACCATTAACTGGACATATGACGTTACAATTAAGACTATAAACATGATATAAACCAAACGAAAAGGCTGATAAAAATGGATCAACAAAAAATATCATAAAAAATGGATGAAAGTATTTTAAGCATCTGACGCCGTGGAACAGCTCTCCGCGAAGTAAAGCCTAAAATGTGCTCCATAAAAAAAAATAGCTTTGAACTCTTACAGTAAGTGCTCGATACAAAGATAAAACCTGATCATTTTAATTCGATTATGTAGATTTAAAAAAAAAAAAAAATTTACATACTAAAATATTCCTTGTCGGAAAAATACGGTTATTTTGTAATATGTGCAAGTTATGTGTATGTCAAAAACAGGTAGCTGTGTACTGACTACATGGGCAGAACTTTAACATATATTCATACTATCAACAATCCGTTTAAAAAAAAAACAACAAAAAAAAAACCTGTTTTTTAAAGTTGCATATTTCAAGTTGATTTGCTATAACTAATAATTCTATAATAAATAAAATGGAACTCCACGTTATGAAAACCCAAGGCTAGTCCAACGGATGCGTTTTTAGAATCAGTTCCAGGCATACATTCGAAGGAATTAATGAAACTGAAATCTTGACATATGTGTATATAATTTTATGTTAAAGAGGTTTTTTTATAATAGGTTACTTGTACGAACATATCACATACATGCACATAACAGTAAAAATCAGATCAGTTTTAGGGGTGAAGTTTGCTGCTATAAAAATATGTCTAACCATTACATTTAGCCTTATGTAGATTGACACTAAAATAATAATAAAACAGATCAAAACATGCTCAATTTATTATAGGGTGGCCATGCACAGCTAGTTTGAGACGTCCGTTATGGATGCTTCCCATCCCCCCCCCCCCACCCCGTTACATCAGCAGATGTGGGGAACCCTCGTGACGACCTCGCTCCAGACGGAGCAAGGTGCCCACGTGACTGGACGTGCCCCCAGTATTCTGTCTCATAATTGAGAAAACCTGTTTGTTTATCTCCTAATGGAATTGCCTGTGCCGTCTGCCGGGTGTCAATGGATCGCACGGGGCATCCCATGGCGTTGTCTGTTGGCCGAGTGTGCCCAGTGCCCGGCTTTGGTTTATGTGCGTTGCGTTTAACCGATTCATTTTCGCGCATTTGCTGGGGCAACGAGATTATAGGGTTATCAGAGGTAAAGACGTTGTCATAGAGACGGCAAAACAGAGACACCTTCTTGAAACATCTTATAGACACATCTCATAGAGACATCTTAAAGAGACGGCTTGTAGAGACATCCTATAGAGTCGGGTCATAGAGACCACCTATAGAGAAATCTTATAGAAACGGCTTATATAGAAGACTAAATAGAGACGGCTAATACAGACGGTTTATATAGACATCTTATAGAGACAGCTTATAGACACATCTGATAGAGACATCTTATAGACACCTCTGATAGAGACACCATCTAGAAACATCTTATAGACACATCTCATAGAGACATCTTATAGAGACGGCTTGTAGAGACGGCTTTGATAGACAGCTTATAAAGACGGTTCATAGAGACGGCTCAAAGAGACGGCTCAAAGAGACAGCTTATAGAGACATCTTATAGAGGCATCTGATAGAGACACCTGAAAGGGACATCTTTTAGAGACGGCTTAGTGCATTTATCCAGTGTGCCTAGTTTCTTGAACATGCTAGTTGTAAGTCTCGTGGATCTTAACACCTGACGTGTCTCCTTCTTAAGCATATAACTCGGAACCGTGACGTCCGTATCTGGACGGCCTGTCACGTGGGAAACTAAAAGCAGGTCACCGGATCCGATTATAAAACTCAGACATTCACTGGCCTGTGGTCAATGTGGTAGCTTTGTATTCTAAAAAACAGCGAGTCCCGCATGAAATCAGAATTCGAAAAAGCCGGCAGAAAGCCCGGGTATGTTTAGGCCCCAAGAACTTGAAAAAAAAAATTAATACGCGAGTCAAAGAACATAGATGAATGTTTTTTTTTTAAATTATACATTTTGGGAAAATGTATATTAGCTGGGCTCCCAACTTGTGGAACGTGGTTTGAACATTTAAGGACTTTTTTTCCTTAGTGGAATTTTTACACATTCTATTTTTCATTTTTTTTTAAAAAGAGACAACCATTTTGATGAGAGGCGTGTGAAGTAATCATTCACTTGGAACTTGGAGTATCTGCAGGTCGATCGAACTAGATTGGCGCAGGCCAGGGTTTCATTATAAAAACTTTAGGAGACAAAATGGGGACACAACCCAAACGTTTCAACCAGAACGGCAGTCAGGGGTTGCGTCGTACTGGTACTTTTTAACATTACTGTAGTACTGTTCATGCTTTTGATGCATTGGAAGATCGGCTATGCAATTAATATACTATTATTGAGAAGACACGAGCTATTGAGGTCAAAATCAGGGAAATAGCCAAGTCTTGATCCAAATCATGGAAATAACCTAGTTTTTGTTCAATTCAGACAAATAACGTAGTCTTAGCATAATTCAGGCACAAAAAAACGCAGTATTAGTGAAACTTCATTCAAACACATAACGTTGTCTTATCACAATTCAGGCAGTTAATGTTGTCTTATCCCAATTCAGGCATTTCACGTTGTCTTATTCCAATTCAGGTATTTAACGTTGTCTTAGTCCAGTTCAGGCATTTACCGTTGTCTTAGTCCAGTTCAGGTAGTTAACTTTGTCTTAGTCCAGTTCAGGCATTTAACGTTGTCTTAGTCCAGTTCAGGCATTTAACGTTGTCTTAGTCCATCACATAATTTGGATAGTGTCTTGTATCAAAATATCGTCACTAGATGAACAAATAATAAAAGTAGGTTCTTAAAAACTTCTCTTTTTTCCATCTTTTTTGTCTAATGGGTTATGGAGAAAAGGGGCATTTAACATACAGATGAAGTACAGACATCACAACTATGAATATGTAAAGTATGCTGTCTGTGAATAAAAGAAAGTGGAATTGAAAAGGGAGGGGGCAGAGAACGAATGAAAAAAGATTGACAGAGAGGAGGGATACTGATAATGTAACAGAGAATGAGACCAGATTGACAGAGAGGAGGGATACTGATAATGTAACAGAGAATGAGACAAGATTGACAGAGAGGAGGGATACTGATAATGTAACAGAGAATGAGACAAGATTGACAGAGAGGAGGGATACTGATAATGTAACAGAGAATGAGACAAGATTGACAGAGAGGAGGGATACTGATAATGTAACAGAGAATGAGACAAGATTGACAGAGAGGGAAAATAATACTGTTTCAGAGAATGAGACCAGATTGTGTCCAGAAAAAAATTGAGATAAAATATGTCATTTATACCAACAAGAAAAAATATATGAAGACCACTAGTATGAGAGGAGTACGTTTCCCGGAGAGGGGGCTGTGCAGGGGTGGATGGTGCAAGACATGATAAGATCCCAAAATGTAGCTCGACAGCTGCTCCAGAAACGTGCTGAGAGACGACCATTGGCAGGCAGGGGTGGATGGTGCAAGACATGATAAGATCACACAATGTAGCTCGACAGCTGCTCCAGAAACGTGCTGAGAGACGACCATTGGCAGATGTTACGATGTTCCCGCTCTGTAGCAAAGATGATGAGAGTTATTTCTTTCATTGCGTCAGTATATACCTTGATTAAACGTATGAATATAGAACTCAAGTTAATGATCAAAAGTTCAACTACGGAAATATAATAGCGGCTGATATGTTGCATGGTAAAAAAAAGGGTGAGACTGCAATCGGGATTGGTAGATAGAAATAAGCGATGCAAAGTATGGGAAAACCCTGTAAAAAATTTTTTAAAAAATGACGCATCAAAACAACGAACGTGTCGGCAAGAAGCCTTCTTCAGCGGACAAAAAACAGTAAAAGACAAAATAAAGTAAAAAGAAAACAAACAAAAAATCATCTAGTTGCAATGAAGTTTCCTATATATTTTCCAAATGAAAAGAAATTTTGTAAGATAGACTTGAGATAAGGAAAGACACATGACAAAAAGCCTTGAGATAAGGAAAGACACATGACAAAAAGCCTTGAGATAAGGAAAGACACAACAAAAAGCCTTGATATAAGGAAAGACACATGACAAAAAGCCTTGAGATAAGGAAAGACACATGACAAAAAGCCTTGAGATAAGGAAAGACACATGACAAAAAGCTATGCTTTCATGTTACGTAATATTTGTTATTTTTTTTAACGCCAAAGTACACGAGCCTTATTGCTAATGTTTTGTTGTAGACGGCTAAGTAACGCATAGTGACATAAATGTTTCTTGTCTGTAGACCGCTTTCAAATATTGTAACTGGGGTAATTCAGTTAAAGGTAACATTATTAGAAGAATACCAAAATGATAGAGGAGTGAAGAGGGTGCATCAACAAAACCCCAGAGGAAAACGGCTGAAAGGCAGACCCAGGCTTAGATGGATGGATGATGTGGGAAAAGATCTACAATAACTGGGAATCCAAGAATTGAAAAGAAAAGCATCAGTTAGGTCTGAGTGGAAGGAAGTAGTGAGGCAGACCAAAGCCCCACACGGTCTGTAGCGCCACAGGGATGGATGTAGCATCATTAGAGGTGCATCGTGTCACATCTAGATGATCTGTGAGGATCTCATGTTGCAGCTTACCTTGTAAATGATAGGACTTCGTTCAAGGTGTGTAAAGGTAATAGTAGTCCTAGGTATGTGGAAGCTTGAATATTAAGAAAAAACTGGGCAATTTGAATCGTTTCGACTAAGAGCCTTTCTCAGCCGACAGGACAAATGTCTGCCGACAGGACAAATGTCTGCCGAAAGGACAAATGTCTGCCGAAAGGACAAATGTCTGACGAGAAAGGCTTTTAGCCTAAATGTTATGCTCTTATCTTCCTGTCTTTAGAATCTCGCTTCAACATAACTTGTTCTACTAGTAATTTGTAAAGGAGTATCATCATGAAAACTGTGTATGGCGCGGGACAAACCAGCAGATACATTTCAAGGAGGGGAAAAAAATCGCCAATGCAACTTTTAATTTAATGCGCTATTATGAATCAGAATGTTTGTCTGTGTCTCCTACGTAGTGATATTCTTTATGATGACGTGCTCGAGTCTCAGCATGATACTGCTCCATTAAGAGAAGTGCGCATATATCGGAATAGCTCATATTGACACCCCCCTCCCTTTCCAACAATTGACCAGTTTATTATTGTCCTCAATAAACCTATTTCTTATACATGACAGGACCCATTTATTCCATGCCCCCTAACATCAAAAGCATCTCTGAGATTACGGTCCTTGCCCGCTGACCTGCGGAAAGATTGAAGACCCTGGTCATGTTTCCTGGCAGTTGGCTACCATCTTTAGACTTTTGCCGTGTTGGTGATGGATGAATGGTCATGTGATCCAGTGACGTCATCGGGAGACCGGGCCTTAAATCACCGCGCAAAGTGAGATTCCAGGAGACAGATTATTTCTAAAATAGTTAATCTTCTCATGCAAAGCTGTAAATAAATGGATGTCATGACATGTCATGTGGAAATATCAAACCGTGACATTTGAATTATTTAAGTTTCAACTTATTTTTTGGAGAGAAAAAACTATTAAAATAAACTATTTGTGTCGTAATGTGTCATTCGAGTATTTTTCCTTATTATTAATTTTAATTTTTTAAAATATGAATATTTTGTATAGTTCATTTTATTTAAGTTGCGATTTAAATAGTATCAAAACCTAAAAGTTAGGTAGAGTAATTTAAAAAAAAAAATTTAGAAATTAGGTAGAGTATCAAACCATTTTTTAAAAATTTCTTGTCAATAATCAGTAATCATACATAATAATATGTTTGACAAATGAATGACATGTTTAATGTCTACCGCTCTTTCTGACAACACTATGAATACACAATAAAAAACTTAAATTCACCACTGCGTCATGAGGCATACATGCAAGCATTTAGAAGAATAAATTCAGCCAAACTGAACACCCGGCCGCACTGGGTTTTTCTACCGACGCAAGTAAAACTTGGAGCTTGGTGGACCGTTTGCATAGGACATGCCATTTGGTAACCGATACGAAACGAATCCGTTTCTGTCAATATAGTTTACAAATATAACAGAGCAATAGAAAGGAAATATATAGTTTAGAAACATATAGCTTGGCAACATATCTTAGAAAAAAATATAGCTTAGGAAAGTATAGCTTAGAAATGTATAGCTTACAACCATACCGCATAGAAGCATATAGCTTAGAAATGTACAGCTTAGAAATGTATAGTTTAGAAAGGTATAGCTTAGAAACATACCGCATAGAAGCATATAGCTTAGACACGTATAGCTTAAAAACGTATAGTTTAGAAAGGCATGGCCTAGAAAAGTATAGTTTAGAAACGTATAGCCTAGAAGCGTATAGCTTAGAAACGTAGATCTTAGAAACATATATCTTAGAAACATATAGCTCAGGAACGTATAGCTTAGAAACGTATAGCTTAGAAATGTATAGCTTTGAAACATACAAAATAGAGGCATCTAGCTTAGATGCGTATAGCTTAGAAATACTAAGCTTAGAAACACATAACTTAGAAACACATTGCTTAGAAACATATAGCTTAGAGACATACATCATAGAAGCATATAGCTTAAAAACACATAGCTTAAAACACATAGCCTAGAGACATATAGCTTAGAGACATATACCTTAGAGACATATAGCTCAGAGACATACATCATAGAAGCATAGAGCTTAAAAACACATAGGCTAGAGACAAATAGGTTAGAAACAACGCATTGTTGACTGTAGGACGCGCTTAGCCGGCTGGACACTTCGGCTACCCCAAAGGCCCATAGCTGTAACATTATATTCTCATGGGTCGCGATATTAGCGATGGAAAAGTGAAAGCAAGTGAAACATTGGTGAGACATTGTTGAGAGATTGTTGAGAGATTGGTGAGACATTGGTGAGACATTGGTGAGACATTGGTGAGAGATTGGTGAGACATAGTTTTTTTTGGTGTGAGACATTTCAAAAAGACACTTGAAAGGGAAAAAAAAAATATTAGAAAAATATCGTACAAATGTTTACTTAAAACTTTTTTTTGCTTTTGTTTCGTTTTGGTTTGTTAAAACAACTTGCAATATGTTTACAGATGGAAATAGGTTCAATAACAGTTCAAGTTATTTGGTGTCGTAATTTGGGTACAGAATAAGTTTATAATGTACCAAGGCCATTTAATCTGTATGGTCATTAGAAAAGGAACAATGCCATTGGAATCTGAACACTGTCATTAGAATCTAAACAATGTTATTGCGATATAACACTGTCTTTAGAACCTGCACACTGTCGTTGGAATCTCAACTCTGTCATTAGAACCTGCACACTGTCGTTGGAATCTCAACTCTGTCATTAGAACTTGGACAACAGTATCATTGGAATGTTGCAGTCGGAAAGCTGTAATTGTCTTTTTCTTTAAAAGAGCCGGTAAAAGAGATATAACTCTAAATTTGGCTTTGCTCATTTACAAACTTGGCAACTTCTTACTACCAAAACGTGTTTTTATGGCGATGAGTATAACCGGACACAACAAATGAATACCCGGTACATGAACTCAATCGCTTGATGGCGTCATGTAAACTGCGCCCCCCCCCCCCCCAACAACACCCGGAATCGGTAAAACATTTTAAATCCGATCCAACTGTTCGACTCCTTACACCACAGGATGTCGACTCCTTACACCACGGGATGTCGACTCCTTACACCACGGGATGTCGACTCTTTACACCACAGGATGTCGACTCCTTACACCACAGGATGTCGACTCCTTACACCACGGGATGTCGACTCCTTACACCACGGGATGTCGACTCCTTACACCACAGGATGTCGACTCCTTACACCACATGATGTCGAATCCTTACACCACAGGATGTCGACTCACCCAAAATGTGACTGTCACATGATCCCATTTCACTCTACACAACTGGTCCTGACAATTGTATGTGTAGTATTCCTTCCATAAAGCCATCGCTAGAAGAGACTAGGGCGCGCCAGCTAAGATCAATCACGATATAGTTTTCTAGGACGGCACCAAGAAGTGCTGACGTTTGGGTTTGGTCCGTTGCTTTATGCGTAAACTTTTTTAATCATTACAGTCTTATTATAATTTTAATCAACTTGTTAAAACGATATCGATAGGTCTAGAATCTATTATTTTTTTTTCAAAAAAAGGTTAATGAAATAACACTGAATTGTGAGATGCGATGAAAGAGAGAAGTAGATACACATATTTAGCCTTAGATTGCAGAATGTATTGAAGATGCTAGTGTTGCGGTTTGCACAGAACGAAATGACCCTCACTTTCCTGTCTATCTCTCTGAACTGTTGCTTCCTTACATCCCCACAAGACAACTACGCTCTTCCATTGACAGTAGAACCCTCTCAATCCCAAGAACTAAAACTAAGACCATCGGTGAACGCTCCTTCTGCTTCCATGGGCCCACGTTCTGGAACCAGCTCCCCTTCCATATACGTCATAGTGAAAACCATTTTCAAAAAGTCCCTTAAAACTCATCTGTTTAGGTCCGCCTATGACCTGTGATGCACCCTCCTTGCCCTACCTCATTTTCTGTTTCGGGTTGATCCTGAAGTGTCAAAGTGTCCTCGTTTTATAGTCATTTTCATTGTTTCTATAAAATAGTAGTTACTATCCTAGTATCTCATTTGTATTTACTTAGTTTACATGTTTTAATCATTGTAAAGCGCTTAGAGCTTTATGATAAGCGCTATATAAAAATGCCTAAATAAATAAATAAATAAATGGTACATGGGCAGACACTATGACCGCCAGAGGTCATATATATATATATATATTAGCAAATGAATGATGCAAAAATCACACAATTGCTATTTACAAAATAACGTAACCATCACTTTGGGTAAAGGGAAGAAATCCAAAAAATTCCCTCCCAACGTTACTAGGTGACGCTGTTATTGATTTACGGTGATAAGGTTAGTTTAGACGCCCCCCTGAGCGGGCGGTGTCGGGCTAAAACTAAATCCTGCAGAGAAAATATCCGGAGTGGTGTGACGTGGCCCGGCGCTCTGATTGGTTAGGGAAAGACCCCGTGATGCAGTTAGACCTCTTTTTTTTCCCCGACTTCCTCCACCAGGGAGGAGTAACGCGAAATCCCATGGGGTTTACCGGGGAAACTTTTCTCACAATTGCATAAATGGGATTTTTTTTTTCTTTTTAAGCGTTCATTTCTTAACCTTTAAAGATCAACTTTAGCGTTGTGTGGTGCCGGGGGAGGGGGGGGGGGGCGCAAAACTGGAATTTAGTTCTATGATAATCCAACTCAATAGAGTGGATTTCAATTATAACATCAGTTAAATAAATTATGATTATTTATAATTATATTTTTCTCTCCATCCTGGAGTAAAATGAGATGCTGTAAGGAATATTATAACTCCACTCACTTTCTTTTGATTCCAATGATCTTTGTTTTCGTGAGGGACTTGTACCCATTTTCATTATTATCCCCCTTTATAATGTATAATGACATGAATGTTTTTAGTTGCACTAATGAAGGCATTTTCCGAAAACGTTTGGATTTTTCATAATGTGCTTCATAAGTAAAGCTGAAAATATTTTATTTACAAAAAAGAAAGGTCGTGTCTCATAAAAGAAAACTATCAAATATATATCAAATATCTGTTATTAATTGAGATTATGTTTTTATTTGACAAATTGATCATGTTGACACCACCCCATTCTCCCGTTATTTTTTTGGCGCCCATCATCGCAGCCCACCCCCCCCCCCCCCCCCCCCCCACCCCCCCCA
>CAXITT010000336.1:106787-177159 GCA_964033795.1 Lymnaea stagnalis
CCCCACCCCCCTCATTTTTCCCTCAATACTATTTATCAAAAAACAAAAAATAAATACAATAAAAAAAATATTTAAAAAAAATTAAAATTAAAAATAACATAAGCTCTGCCCTCTCAAAATTAAATGTATACATTTTTGGAACATGAATTTTCATATGCTCCACTGTCCCAAATATCCTGTCTTTATTGTATGTTTTATTTTATTATTATTTTTTTTTTTAATTTGAATATTAGAAGGCCAAATGAATTTAACTATTTCCACCAATTTTCAATACGTGCAGTTAAAGGGAGAAAATAAAGTAATAACATTTGGTTATATAATTGTTTCACCTGGTTGTCTTCCCTTTTAAAGTTGGAAAATAAAAATGTTCAAAAATATTTTTTTACAATTAGATTTAAGAACAATAAATAGCAATAAAATGCACAATATTCATCAAATTAATCAAATTAAAATAAATTGAAATAAGTTAAAATAAATCAAAATAAGTTAAAATAAATAGAAAATGGGTTAAATGAGGGAAATATTTGTTAATGAATAGTGAGTAAAAACCCATGTTTTAGTTCACCATGATCAAATGTCTCCAGAGAATAATTTAAAAAAAAAGTGTTTCTTTTTTTGTGTGGCTTTGGTCAAGAAGAGTTGGAAGTTTCTACGCCTCAGTACATCTAATTTTCTATGCATGACAGAAAGTTAGGTATAATGAGCTCAATAAAGTGAAAATAAGATTCCCGATACTAGCGTCAAATGAGATTATGAAAAAATAAATCAAATGCTTTGATGCGTAATATTATGTTGTTGTTTTTTTTACCGATATGGTCTCCATTTAAAGATGATGTAATAAATGTGCAATGTAAAAGCGGTGTGGGGGACATTATATTGTAAAGTGATGTGGGAAAAACGTGTCTGGTTGCATACGTAGGAGGAGTCAGCAATAACTGGGATCTTATAAAGTGCTTTACTTTAATGCATGTTTGTCATGTATAGGGTAATCTCACGTACTGCCGACGCCATTTTGTGACGGACTATAACTAGTAAGATAAATAAAATTGGATAGCAAAAATAAGTGTGTGTTTAAGAAGTGGGTTTTTTTTAAATATTTTTTTTTAATGCTTTTACTTTTAAATTATTTATTTATTTTCTGATATATGCATATATATACATACAGATCATACGTTTGTACATGTATTTACTAAAAATGGTAAAGAAATATAATTTGCACAATCCAGAGTAAAAAAAAAAAAACAAACAAAAAAAATGTAAGGGAGGTCACCCTCATAACTTTGTTTCGAAATAATATTTTATATGTTACTTCCCTTTGTTGGTATTAAAGTAAAATGATACATGATTTAAGAGAAATGACAATAAGCATATACTAAATACTTTGGGTTTCAGATGGAGATAGAAATATTATTTGCATTAATCATGCATTTTTAGAAGAAAAACTAAATAACTCAACGAGTCAAGTGTACCAGAACAAAACCGACAATGTAAACAGGCAATGAGGTTATAATATATATATATATATATATATATATATATATGTATTTATTTTACGGAAAAAAAGAATAAAGCTGAAAACTTTGTAAATTAAATCTACGATTGAAAGAAGTTAATTCTACTCGTCTATATACTCAAAATGTGCGACACAAATCTGAGACGCCGCTCACTATATAATGTCACACTAAAATATATTCACTTAAAAATACGATCACCTAAAAGCTTAGTTTTGGCTTTTTTTTTTTTTTTTTGAAGTACTAGACTCCTTCCCACCAATCTCCTCAAAACTATTTTCAGACCAATTCATCATTAAGTTTGATTTCTGTCTTCATAACGGCGTGTTTAGTCAAATAAAAAACAACAATCATACATACTAAGATTCTTCTGTTGCACAGTGTAATACTGAACTGAACGTAAACATCTGTAATTGAGATTTAGGATAGACACAAGCAAGGGACATCGGACATATCTGATGTTGGAAAGAACGGGTTGTGTATTTTGAGGTGGCTCGCCCATCAACGCCAGCGACTGCTCCAAGCGTCGTTCATTAATGTTTAACGCATTTTTACAGAGGAGCCCTGGGCCACGCAAAGGAATATGAACCAGATTAATCGAAAACAAGTTTCGTTGAAAAAAGTAAACAGTTCAGTGAGTGCAGTTTGTTTATATATATATATATATATATATATATATATTATATATATATATATATTAATGTAATATTAAGATATTGAATATCACATTGAATTCAAACGGAATGTAGACACATTTTTTTTAAATTATATTTTACTTTTATAAATTCAACTTCAGTAATATGACCAATAAATGAAAAAAAAAAAAAGATATAGTATTGATGCTCCGTCTGCCGTCAAAAGATGATTATTAAGCAAATGTCGGGCGTGTCTTGAATGAAAGGTTTCGATAATGGTGTTTTGTGTGTACAATTTGAGACCTTTCATTGACAATATGCATATAGGGAAATTGTTTTTTTGACGNTATATTAAAAAATAACTTTTAAGTATATTCATATCCAAATAAAGATTTTCAAGTGCAGGCTACTCTATTGAACAAAAACATTGGTCGTACCCCCCAACTTCTTTTTTTTTTCCCATGACGTGTATTCCTGTACCCATAAATGACATTTTATTCAAGTATCATTATATCCAGTCTATAAATAGCCCGCCAAAGAATCGCGAAGGCAAGGCTTGAACTTCCAGCGACCAACTTTTGGGAAATGTATTTTGCGCGCCTATTGAAAACAGTGTTACGTACGGTCCTAACCCGCAGTTCAGCTCCCACCCTCTCACTGACACACACACTACAAGCGCACGCACGACAACACACACGCACGCACACACATACACGCACACACATACACGCACACACATACATACACACACACACACACACACACGCATAGTTATTATTTGTGATTAAATTAATAGCTTGTGATTCGGGCAAGCTTTTGAGAGTGGTCCTTGTTGGTATTTAGTCAAGATCAGTTTGATTTTTTGTTTTGAGTGTCTGACCCGATAACGTATAGAGCAAACTTAAGAAGAAGGATATCTGGACTTTCGGAGAATGTCTTTGGGTTATTTGAATCATCCAGTTCTAATGAATATTTTTTTTTTTTAATGTTTAGGTTGGTAAAGGTAATGGTATAATCTTCTTGTTGAAGTTGAAGTGTGTTCTCTGGCAACAAAAAGTGCTTTGATGTTGACCCCTGAACCCTGACTCAAACTTCATGACTCTGTCCCTCGCTGGCCGTGACGAAGACAGAGTCCACCATCTCCTCCATGCCACAGCCAGACCTTCTCAGATCTAATCAAGGACCGCTGGTCACTTCCTAATCTGATCAAACACACGTCCTCTGGCAATCGCCCCCTTCTCCCTATCGTCCTGCTGACCTCGAACCGTCCATTCACTCGCGTCCAGTAACGAAGTCATCGTGACTTACTTAAGCCCATTTCTTCGAACAGGCTAATCAAATGTGAGTTGACCTGGCAAAGTGCAGGCCCCGGGTGCAGACTCGGATAGAGATGTTAAAAATTTTTTTTTTTTTTTTTTTTACATGTACCTCCAAACTGATGTGGTCTTTCTGCTGGTAACGAAATCAGCTCGACACTGCTACTGGTTCACACCCTACAGCTCTATAAACTGATTGGCTTTCTAATACGGAACTTTTTCTGTGTCATCCGGAATTTCCCATCTGACATTTGACATCTGACATTTCGCATCTGGCATTTGACATCTGAAATTTGACATCTGACATTTCACATCGGGCATTTCACATCTGACATTTGACTTATACATGAAAATGCCTTGATAACATTAGTATTTCCACCGAGTCTTAAGTAATGCACTCTCATAAGTCAACTGATTGGAGCAACCACGACATGGTAACAGAGATTAACGGAAACATTTAAGCCGTTGTTGAAAACCAAATTAAGATCTGTGTGCACAAATCTAATTCCTCTTATTCGAATGTGTCTGATGTAATTGTCACTTTAAAATTATGAATTGTCACCCACAGCTAAAACGTGAGAGTGCTGAGAGCGTCATATACTTTGTCCAGTCCACCGACAGAATTAAAAGCTGTGTGATGTGTGGCGCAGACAACGCACCGGTAAACACACTGACGTCATTCTGCACATTCTGTAATAGCCTAGCTATTTTGTTGATTGTGTACAGGCTACCCGTTACCCACAACCGGAGAAAAGGAAGTATCGCTTGGTAATCCCGAGAAGTATCGATCTGTTGCCCCCCCCCCCCGAAAGAGTTGAAATATTAATAAATCGATACCGGCTGCCGTGAACATGTATCAGGCCTTAGATTAAATACGTCACTTCCCATCCAGCCCTAAACAGACATGGGCACCTTATATATGTATACTAGAAAATATATGGACTAGAGAGGTTGTTTTTTTTACCATCTATATCATAAAGTCACTATGAATTCAGCCGTATCACTTTGTCATTTCTGTTTATTTATTTATTTATTAAGGTATTTTTTATATAGCGCCTACCTTAAAGCTCTAAGCGCTTTACAAGTATTAAAAACATGTAAACTAAGTAAAATAAAAATGAGACACTAGGATAGTAACTACTATACTATAGAAACAATGAAAATGGCTATAAAACGAGGACACTTTGGCACGTTTTGTTTGGCCTATACTACAGGAACAGAAAATGTTTAACTTGAGTAAATTTCTTAAAGCTACAATGCACCTTTGAGGGATACGAAATTGTCCACTACAATCTCAGACCACGGAATACAAAAGAAAACTTCAAGCATCTAGGCTTGTTATTACGAAGGAAGTAGAAGAAAAGAAAAAACGAAGAAAAAAACACACCCTACTTAGCATAAACAAAGACTTTGTGTAGAAGTTACCGGATTAGACCCCACTTAGACGTGTCTGAAATCCCAAAGCCATCGCCTCAAGCTCATTTATTCCTAATGAAGTGGGATGCCGCTTAGTTCAGATTCCATTTTTTTTTTCAAAAATGTATTCCTATAACTGATTCGATTATATCTATTTTTTGTAAAAACAATAAATAAAAATAATAATTAAAAAAAATAATAATAAAATAAATGCAGGATAAAATTTAAAAAAAATAAAAAAAATTGGGTTTAGAAAATGAAAAACGAATTCGAACTCTTTAATTTTCAATATCTATTTGATGAAATCATTTTCTACGGAGAGGGCCGGACATCCTTCGGATCGGCTCTGTTTGAATTTCATTTTGATAACAGAAATAGAGTCGTGTGTTGTGTTGTGCTGCGCGGGACTTTTAAGGCGTCATTGGTAAATTATTCAGCGAGCCTTGCGGGTGCTTTGATGTAGGGGCGGAGACACGAGTGACCTGGCCTTAAGAATGGCAGTGGTTTGTGGACGAGAAGTTCTCTTCTGCCGGGTTAAACGGTATTTCATCCGCTGCAAACGGCTGACCTTTCAAATACGAAATAGTTAAACAATAGACAAAAAAAGTTTTTTTTTTTTTTTTTTTTTTTTAAAATAAAAAAAAAAAAAAAAAAAAAAAAAAAAAAAAAAAAAAAAAAAAAATTTGTTATGTCTAAATTTGTGCAAAAAAAGACCCTTATCTAAGCTCAAAGAAAAAAAAAAAACCGGCGGGGCAGTGGCGTAGCGAGGCGAGGGGGGTCCAATTTCCAAAGTCCCCCCGGGCCCCTACTTGGGGGGGGGCAGGGGTGTCCGATTTTTTTTTACATTAAATAATGTCGAATGTCAAAATGCAGGGGCCCCTAAAGAGACCGAACCCCCGGGCCCCCAAATCCATAGCTACGCCACTGGCGGGGGGTCTTAACTGACATCTATGGTTCATCTAGCAATCCCATAATAATGTACTCGTTAAATTGGTGGGACATCTAGCATTCATACAATCATATACATGTTAAATTAGTGGAACATATAGCATTCATACAATTATATGCATGTTAAATGTTTAAAAGAAAAGATTTTCCATCAGTAGTTCCCTCGAACAAATAGACCAAATGTGTATCTGTTAATCAGTGTGTTAGTGAGAGACAAACAGGTCTATGTGAGACGTTCGATTGAAATGGAAATAGTCTATTTTTAATTGATTTCAGCGCCACCCAGAGACACCTACACAATCAATTAGTGCGTGGTGTGGTCCTGTTTGCCCAGTGGGTGTTCACTCCCGCTCTTGCCGAGTTTTTAATGAGTTGATTTTGAGGGGGTGGACTTGAATGGTTTCTAATAACTGTTTAAGTAAATATACGGTGTCGGCAGGGTGTCAGTAGGGACGCCTTAGGAAACAAAGGGAAATAACGGAGTTGTAATTAAAAAGTTTGACTCTGCAAACCATCGACACAAAAACAAAAAGTACAATTGCTTTTTTCTTAATATATTAATTTAATTCCATTTTTTATGTCGGTCGTCGTCTTCGATCGTCCTCCATCCCAGTGGTGTTTAAAGATCGGTGTCATCAATCCCAGTGGTGTTTAAAGATCGGTGTCATCAATCCCAGTGGTGTTTAAAGATCGGTGTCATCAATCCCAGTATTGTTTAAAGATCGGTGTCATCAATCCCAGTGGTGTTTAAAGATCGGTGTCATCAATCCCAGTGGTGTTTAAAGATCGGTGTCATCAATCCCAGTGGTGTTTAAAGATCGGTGTCATCAATCCAATTGGGATTTAAAAATCAGTGTCATTCATCCCAGTGGTGTTTTAAGCTCTATGGTATTCCTCCCAGTGGTGTTTTAAGCTCTATGGCATTCATCCCATTGGTGTTTTAAGCTCTATGGCATTCATCCAGTGGTGTTTTAAACTCTATAGCATTCACCCCATAGGTGTTTTAAGCTCTATGGATTTCATCCCAGTTGTGTTTTAAACTATATGGCATTCATTCCAGTGGTGTTTCAAGCTGTGTCATCCATCCATCCTAGTGATGTTTAAAGCTATTATCTCCCCAGATGTCGTGGTGTCGTGACGTTCACCGTCGATAATAACTACACCACCCCCTCCCCCCACTTTTCCCCAAATCACCTTTCCTGTCGAAACAAATGTAATTAGATTGAGATGAGATATGGGACTTTTATTTTAGCCCTTATTCTTTAGCCATTAAACCAGTTACAAGTTACATATATAACAACGAAAAAAAATATAATACATATCCTGGTGTACGCTCAGCATTGATGCGCAGTATATTTGAGCTACGTCGTTGTACTTTAGCGTTGCTGTGCTGGTACAACGCATTTCAGATGTCCTAAATTCTAATGCCCTGGTCCTCGGTTGTTCGGCTTTTGGGGGTAATTTGTTTGTTTTTTGTTTATTGATCTTTGCTGGTATTAATGCCATCACACAGACCTATTTCAACCTAAGCTAATCCAACTAGCACAAACCACGGCTTAACAGGGTGCAGTTTTTTTTAACCGCGTCCAGGTATTTTGGGAAGAAAAAAAACTGGTGGGTACAAGAGTAAAATATTATTTTCTATAATAAATTGTGGCCTTTAACAAATAAGCTTTCAGACAGTCCAAAGCCTTACCTGTCAGCCTTTAAACAATAGGCTTTCAGACAGCCCAACGCCCTACCTGTCGGCCTTTAAACAATATGCTTTTAGACGGTACAACGCCCTACCTGTCAGCCTTTAAACAATAGGCTTTCAGACGGTCCAACGCCCTACCTGCCGGTCTTTAAACAATAAGCTTTCAGACAGTCCAAAGCCTTACCTGTCAGCCTTTGAACGATAGGCTTTCAGACAGCCCAACGCCCTACCTGTCGGCCTTTAAACAATATGCTTTTAGACGGTCCAACGCCCTACCTGTCGGCCTTTAATCAATAAGCGTTCACACAGTCCAACGCCCTAACCGCCCGACCTTTAAACACTAGGCTTTCAGACAGTCCCACGCCCTACCTGCCGGTCTTTAAACAATCGCCGCGTGGCAGCCTTTTCTCCCTTAGTACTATTGATATAAAACATGTGGAGTTGGGGGAAGGGGCGATTTTGAAGAGGATGGAGGGCACACTAGAAGCAATATGTATGCATAAATAATGCGATGGTATTACTTGAGAACACTGACAATATTATTCCTTTGTGTGTTAATCGATTAGGGGGGGGGGGCAAACGACCAAACGCATTCTAAGTGGTGGGCAAAAAAAAAAAAGACATTAAACAAGCTACGTCAAGAGAACATATGTTAGATAATACCTCTTGTAATAACTGTAATCTGTCAACTTGGTAAGGAAACATTGATAACATTGTTACAAAAAAAACCTAGTTTTTCGTGTGTCACTCATGCCCGGGGATCGTATCACGATACCGGGGCGCGTGAATAGGTCGTCATTTATTGAGTCGATACCTAAGGAGATAATATGTCTTGATGTCAACAATTCGACACGGGTGAGTGCGCAGATAACAGACGCTGAACGTCGCCATTGCCAGAATGCGTCCACGCGGACACGGTCTACTGAGTATGTTGTTGTTTTTTTTTCGTGTAACTTTAAATATGTTTCGATTTTAGCGCCATCTTGCGAGCCCCAGGGCTTTAGATGCCATGGGAGGTCATGTTAATTTTCAGATGTCATGGGAGGTCATGTCAATTGTCGGATGTCGTGGGAGGTCATGTCAATTTTCAGATGGCATGGGATGTCATGTCAATTTTCAGATGTCATTGAAGGTCATGTCAATTTTCAGATGACATGGAAGGTCATGTCAATTTTCAGATGTCGTGGCCCTTGCCGCAGCATGCGATACCTACTGCATATGTTTGGTGTGTATATATATATATGTAATAAAAACCCGTTTTGAAACTATCTAGATGTTTACAAAATGATATACATGATGATGCAATAAATGACAGCAAATCAATGTTGTTTACAGATAAACATTTCATACTAAATCAGTTTACACGATCCCATCCTTTCCATACCCCCCCCCCTTTCCTATTTAATTTTCTCGGTATATTTATGGACATATCAGCCGGACTTTCTCTAGCTATAAATGTGTTTGAATTTTTCTCATCATCATTGCTGATATATTTTTTTTCCCTGCAGCTTCTCTGCTGCTTTTTCTCAGCCATCAGTTTTCAATTTCGACTCAGTCTCAAGACTCTACTCCATAGCGGTCTAATTATGCGAGACCACTGTGTTTGGACTCGGCCTCTGCAAAGAGTCTTTTCATTAGAAAGCCCGCCTGTGTATGTTGGCTATTGATTGGAAGGAGTTTGACAAGAAGAGCACATCCTAGTAGGATAGTGAAGTAATCATGCCTGGTATCAGCGGTTCTAACAATGCCTAATATACAACCCCCAGACGGAATACAACGTGAACAGAAAAAAAAGAGAACATCAAAGCGCGATTGGGAACTAATTATGCCGGGTATCAGCGATTCTAGCACTGCCTAATTTTCCCCCTCCCCCCAGGCGAAAGACAATAAGAAAAGAGAGAAGAGAAAAACATAATGGGATAATAAACTAATAATGCCTGGTATCAGTGGTTCTAGCACTGCCCTATCTACACCATATATGAATACAAACAAGATTTGTTAAAGGAAAATTTATCATCCGTTTAGTTCAAACAACTGCGATGTTAAAGTTAAAGTCTGTGGAGTTTCATTAAGCCATGTAATCTCTTTAGCTCCATCAGCCCATTTAATCTCTTTAGCTCCATCAGGCCATGTCGTAATCACTGAAGCTCCATCAGACAATGCAATCACTGTAGCTTCATCAAGCCATGTAATCAATATAGCTCAGTAAGGCCATGCAATCACTTAAGCTCCATCAGGCCATGCAATTCCTGTAGCTCCAACTGGTCATGTAATCACTGCAGCTCAATCAGGCCAAGGATTCACTGTAGCTCATTTAGGTCATGTATTCACTAAAGCTCCATCAGGCTATGTAATCACTAAAGCTCCAATTGGTCATGTAATACTGTACCTAAATCAGGTCATGTAATCATTGTAGCTCCATCAGGCCATGTAATCAATGAAGCTCAATTAGTATAAATAAAACTTGATTCTTCTGTTCATAGAAACAGACCTTCGCCGTAGTGAATGACAGTGAAAATTATATAGATAGGAAACTACTTCCCTGTTCATCTCATTCTTCATTCAGTAGTTGACACAAATGCGCATTATGTTAACCAAGGCGCCATTCACTCAAGGTCCAGACAACTATTGGCAATTTCAAGACATTTTATCAAAGAATATTTGCCAACGATATCTCCGTAAGAACTTAAATGGCTGCTTCTCATGTTGTTAATCGTCAAAAGGGATTCCGAGTTCTGATACATACAAAAGAGCCGATGTTGCTTAGTTAAACGCAAGGGTTTGGATGTATTCTGGAGACTGTAGAGTATGGTATTGGTATACCCTGAAGAGCATAAAAGTGGTAGATTCGTAAGAACATTAAAGTTCTAAACCATACAATGATTTTTTTTTAAATGCTAATAAGGCGAGGTTCTAATGATCCATTAGCTGTTTTAAGTGTCTCAACAGGCTTTAAGTAAAATATCTCATAACTTGAGAACCTTCCATCTGCTTCACTTGGTAACTATTTTTTTTTTTTTAAAATTCCCATCAATTTATGTCGTATTATTAAACCCCATTTATTGAACAGCCATCTGCTAATATTATCGCCTCGCTCTCCACTTTGCTCCACTCTCCTCATCCACCGTTACTTATCCCATAACCACTTATCATAAACTCTGAGCTCTAGCCTTGCCCTTGTGAGTCCTCCATCCTTCATGTTGTAGCCTCCCTTCTCGCCATGACGCTTCAGTGCTCATTTCTTCTTCTTCGTCTTCTTCTTCTTCGTCTTCTTCTTCTTCTTCGTCGTCGTCTTCTTCTTCTTCTTTTGGCTCCTCCGTTGAGATGATTAAATTGCGGTGACTATATCTCTACCACTATTTGTGAAGGCGGCTCACTGTTTCTTACTCAAGCTTCAGCCCATAGTTCCAGTCCTTAAAGAAGCCAAGTGTCTGCAAATTTTGGAATGTTCTAACATTGTATTTTGAATATATGGACGTGCAGTTCTCTGGTAAATTATTGATAGTCGCTTGCAAAAAGTTGAAAGGACGAAACACAGCTAAAGGCGTTCATAGAAGTAGGGGTCCAAGACCGCGTCAGTATTTGGGAGGTGGGAAAAAACAAGGGAGAGGGGACTTACCACGTGAAAATCAAAATTCAAAATCAGTATTTTCTTTAAAAGGTGTGGGGGGTGGGTGGGGGGGGGGGGCACAACACAAAGAAAGAATAACGGATATTTTATTATTGGAGCATAACTCAATCTCACTTACCATAAATTGGACTCGACCCCACAATTGAAATTATCCCGTACAAAAATTGGACTCGACCCTACCGTGGAAAAAAATAGTTGCAAACAAAAAAAAAATGCCTCACGTATTTTGATGTATTGTCTCACAGATATAATAAATATTTCCTCATCATTGGTCAGTATCATGCTTGCCTTCTTATATGTATCCACTATCCTAAAACTCTATCTCTTATCCTACGAATACATCTCTTATCCTAAAATATATCTCTTATTCTACAACTATCCATTATGCTACAAATATATCCCTTATCCTACAACTATATCCCATATCCTACAAATATATCGCCTATGCTATAAATGCATCCATTATCCTACATTTCTATCCCTCATCCTACAACTCGATTCATAATCCTACAAATACACCCCTTCAAAAATATCCCAGTTTTAACCCCCCCCCCCCCACCTGATCCCAGTTTGCCCGTCTCCATTTTTTAGTACACCAGCCGTCCAGAAGTTTGTTTGTGGGTATTGAACATTCGACGAGGCTGCCCAGCACACGGCAATCACTCGTCGTTCCTCGCCACCCTGGCCACGGGCCGATCTCTCTATTCTGGGAACACTGGGGGTCTCTGGTTTATTCAATTTTTACAGAGGGGTATTTATTAGATCAATGTAATCTATCGACCAGTGGATGTTTATAAATAGAGCAAGGGAAGCAAGCCTTGCCGCTGACAAGCCCGTCTTTTGTTGTCACATTACGAAGAGACGGCAACAACAACAGATCCAGCTGCAAGACAGCGGAGTTGAAATAACTTGTCACAGACGATACTGTCACTTCCGTCACACGCGTGTGTGTGTGTGTGTGTTTCTGTCACGTCTGTCACACATGTACGTTTATGATTGTGTCATTTCTGTCACACATTTCATGATCCGTCCCTTCTAGCATAGGTGTGTGCACTATCATGGCGTGTCTCGCACAGGTTTATGTGCATGTGTATGTTCCTTCTGTGCGTGACTTTGGCGTCTTTTACACACGTATGTGTTTCAATGACTATTTTTTTTTACATATTTGTATCGGTTAGAGTTAGTGTAGCATATGACTAATTCTGGCTATTTTGTTCCCCAACACAGCATTCGTATAGCCCCAAGTTTCGTGTAAGGTGTACATGATAGACTCACTTCGTCCATAGAGTCACCTAACACGGCAAAGGATTCCATGATCTAAATTTGTCTCTGCTAGGACCTGGGGTCAGAAGGAATGTGAGGAAAGAAAATACATTGTGAACAATTAATGTCGATCCTTCATTATTTGTTGTTAGATTCTCTTCAAACATCAGCGTCAATAGATTTTAACTGAACAAACGTGATTATATTGGTTTCAATAGAACACGGTGTTAAATTGTTTCCAATTGACACAGGTTTAAATTGGTTTCAACTGAACAAGGTGTTTTTATTGGTTTCAATTCAACGCGGTGTTTTGCGATACAGAAAATGTTATTGAAATAGTTTTGACAAGAGGTATCCATTCTATATCTACTATAAGGGTGCCATAGTTTTGTAGTTCATTCTATATCTACTATAAGAGCGCCTAGTATTGTAGTTCATTATATATCTACTATAAGAGCGTCCTAGTTTTGTAATTCATTCTATATCTACTTTATGAATGTCCTAGTCTCGCCGTCTGTCCCACAACTACTATAAAAGCGCCTTAATTGTGTAGTCTGTTCTATATCTTTTATAAGAGCGTCCTAGTTTTATAGTTCATTCTATATCTACTATAAGAGCGCCATAATCTTGTAGTCCATTCTATATCTACTATTAGAGCGCCCTAGTTTTGTAATTCATTCTATACTTGCTTTAAGAGTTCCCTATTCTTGTAGGGCGCCCTTGTTTTGTAGTTCATTGTGTCTGAAGATAAAGCAGGCTAGTTCAAGAGTTCATTATATACCTAGATTAATAGCATCATGGCCTTGCAGGCCATCATATATCTACCGTAACACTATTTTACTCCCTTGTATGTCTTTTACTTTAGCGTCTTCTCATTTGTTATACAGTGTCACAGTTTACTTCTAATGCCATATATAACACCGCTGTCCTCTAGTGCCATGTATTTAACACAGTTAACTTCTACTGTCATATATATATATATATGTGTTATATATATAACACAGTTTTCTTATACCGTCATATATTTAACAAAGTTTTACATCTACTGTCATATATATTTTATATATATATATATATATATATATATATATATATATATATATATATATATATATATAAAATATTTTTTTTATTATATATATAAATATATATTTTATATATATATATATATATATATATATATATATATATATATATATATATATATATATATAACAGTTTTCTTATACTGTATATATAACACAGTTTACTTCTACCGTCATATAAAACACAGTTTTCTTCTACTGTCATTTATAACACAGTTTTATTCTACTGTCTTGCATAACACAGTTTTCTTCTACTGTCATATATAACGGCTCAGAAAATATTGGTTCCTTGACAGCCGTCATTGGCCAGCTAAAAATAGCCTCATGACGCACGTCTTATTAAACTCTGCACACGGTCTAGTTGGCCTCATTTGTTCTGTCGAGTGTGCAAACTCCAGATATTGTTTCTAGTTATTAAAGAATTCTGACAGGCTGTCACTGTCGTGCTCTGACAGGCTGCCATTGTCGAGTTTTGACAGTATGTTACTGTTGTGTTCTGGCAGGCTGTCATAACCGAATCGCGACAGGTTGCCACTGCCGCGTTCTGACATGCTGTTACTGCTGTATTCCGACAGGATTTCACTGCCCGTGTTCGGACAGTCTGTCACTGTTGCGTTCTGACAGGCAGACATAACCGTATTCTGAGAGGTAGCCACTGCCATGTTCTGAAAGGCTGCCCAAACGTACTCTGACAATTTGCCACTGCCGTGTTCTGACCGGTTGCCACAGATGTGTTCCTGAATCTGACAGGTTGCCACTGCCGTAGTCTGACAGGCTGCCACAACCATGTTCTAAAAGGGTGTAACTGCCGTGCTCTGACAGGCTGTCTCTGCTGTGTTTTGGCAGGCCGTCGAAGATGTGTTCTGTTTACAGATATTTTATTGTTTACACAAAAAATAACCCTTGCGTTGTAAAATAGTGTTACTTTTTGGCCGCATAACGCTGTTACTTTTATGTTTTAAATTCAAAATGAACTTGTTAGGCAATTCTTCAGACATACATTTTAATGCCAAAACACATTTAAATGACTTTTAAGGTACAGACATTCTTCATTAAGTTATGTCCAATCACCTTTCACAGACGGGCTCATATGAGCCAGAATGATAAAAAACATTTATCACGGGCCCTCAAAATATAGAAGAAGAAGAGAAGAAGGCGTATGTCCAAACATTATTTATTGACATATGTCCAAACATTATTTATTGACATATGTCCAAACATTATTTATTGACATATGTCCAAACATTATTTATTGACATATGTCCAAACATTATTTATTGACATATGTCCAAACATTAGTTATTGACGTATGTCCAAACATTAGTTATTGACGTATGTCCAAACATTAGTTATTGATGTATGTCCAAACACTCCTCAGTGACTTTTGCTAAACAACTGACTTATGCTAAAATCTTCAACTGACTTGTGCCCAAAACTCCCCAAAGAATCTTGTCCATACCCTCCCCAAAGACTTGTGCCCAAACACTCCCCATCGACTTGTGCCCAAACACTCCCCCCTGACTTGTGCCCAAAATCTCCCCACAGACTTGTGCCCATACACTCCCCAATGACGTGTGCCCAAACACTCTCCAATGACTTGTGCCCAAAATCTCCCCAATGACTTGTGCCCATACACTCCCCACAGACTTACCCCCTGACTTGTGCCCAAAATCTCCCCACAGACTTGTGCCCATACACTCCCCAATGACGTGTGCCCAAACACTCTCCAATGACTTGTGCCCAAAATCTCCCCAAAGACTTGTGCCCAAACACTCCCCACAGACTTGTGCCCAAACACTCCCCCGTGACTTGTGCCCACAATCTCCCCACAGACTTGTGCCCATACACTCCCCAAAGACGTGTGCCCAAACACTCTCCAATGACTTGTGCCCAAATACTCTCCAATGACGAATGTAACTGACATACGCCCAAGCACCATTATTTTTCTTTTGAACCTGTCTACAACTGCGGCCATAATCTTTTCATGGTCAAAGACTTTTTCGGGCTCGACAAGAAGCACTAATGACCGGAAGTAGTTTATACGCCACTAGCCTGGCGATATAAAGCATACATCTGGATTAATGTCCCGGCCCCTAGAATCTTACAGTGAGATGGGTGTGGGAATAGGCTGGTATGTACACCATCCAGAGGCGTAGCGAGGGCGTTTGGCGTCCGGGGACAAGATTCGCGCCCGGGGACTAGATCCATCATAAAGCGCCCCCTTGTCTTTTTTTCAACTCTGAAACCCATTATTTTTACCAATAATATAATATCAAAGCACATTTTGGCGACCCTAACTAGCTTGCGCCAGGGGACATCTGTCCCCCCTGCACCCCCCTCGCTACGCCTCTGACAACATCATACGCTGAGACCGGTGTGGGAATAGGCTTGTATGTACACTACTACACACTAAGATGTGTGTTGGAAAAGCTTTATATGTAAACTAGTATACACTAAGATGTGTGTGTGAAAAGCCTTGTATGTACACCAAAAACCCTCCATAGACAGACAGGCGTGAGAATAACCTAGTATGTACGCATGTACACCACTAAAATTCCATACACTGAGATAGACGTGATAAAAGACTCGTATATCAGATTTCACCAACATGTCATACTCGGAGGCATGAGTGAGAAAAGACTTGTATGTACACATGTACACCAACATGTCATACTCTGAGGCATGAGTGAGAAAAGCATCGCATGTACGCATGTACACCACCAACGTGTCTTGCGTCTTCAAGAAAAAAAATGATGTGTATATATTTTTGTCTTAATACTGACAAAAATTGTCTCTAGCCAAAGAGCAGAAGTGAAATGAGACAACACTGTCCAGCAATATGAGACAAGGGTTTTATAGAGAAAAGATCACCTTCACTGAGTTGCTCGGTTGTGCAATGGTTGAAATGGATTTCGTCAAGTATCGTAGCAATACTCAATTATTACTAACAACACAAAATAGATTAAATAGTATTTGTCAGTTGGCTTTTCGACCCTCGTCAGTTGGCTTGGTGATCCTGGTCAGTTGGCTTGGTGACCCTGTTCAGTTGGCTTGATGATCCAAACATAATTGTTGAGTAGCAACGAAGTTTTATCTCTCAAAATTAAAACATACACGTCAAACAATGGAAACCTGATACAGTTATCGATCAGTACAATAGGATGATTAAAACCGAAAGCTGAAAACCGAAATAAAATGATTTCATATGTGTATAAAACCGAAAGAAATGTATTTCCTCTATCTATAAAACCAAACGAAAAAAAAAACAACATTTCTTCTCTATGTAACCAAGAAAAAATTATTGCCTCCATCTATGAATCTGAAAAAAAAATATTTCTTCTCTCTATAAACCGATAGAAAAGTATTTCTTACATCTTTAAAACCGAAAGAAATGTATTTCCTCTCTCCCTATAAAGCCAGTCCAAAAGTATGTCTTCAATGCATACTCTCTTCGCAATGCAATGGAACAACAAAGATAATACGACGTAGCTGAGTCAAGAATAGCACGCATAAGTCCTTCATTGTCCATTGGTACCCGGAAGTGGATTTGAAATTATACGTGGTGTCCAAATTTGACAAGCAATTTCTGACCCTTCCTCCACGTGAAAGCATTGACACGGTGAGAAAATAACACTGAATTCCTACACAAGAGTAAAAGGAGCTGGTAATGTTAGCTTTTAAATTTAAGAAACAAAACAAAAAAAAACAAAAAAATCTTAACCCGTGGAAGAGGAGACCTTAATGTGTGTTTTAAAAATAGAAAATTGGTTATTTAAGGTCTGTTAGGGAAGACATCGAAAAAAGAAGTTTTTACGGGGGATCTAACAATGAGGAAAGTGTGCTGAGATAAAAATTAGAGTCTTCAATTGGTAACAATATATATTTTTTTACATGTGTTTAGAAGAAACGGTGCAGACTTGTCAATAACTTTGTGTACTTTTGATGTCCACATTTTCATCACTAAAAAATTACCACGAATGAAGGATTCTTTTATTCGCTCCTACTCTTTAACCACATTTTTTAAAATGTAAATTAATTAATCAATTTTTTTTTAAAATTTCGAGTACTGCAAGGGCTAAGTGAATGACGTCAACAACCTAATAAAAATAACCTCTAATTAACTGGTTAAAGGAGACGCCTTTGTGTCGTAAGCACAGTGGTTCTTGGCACATTGTTCGTGGAACTGACATGGCATGGCTTCTTAATTATAATTATATAAACAGTATTGACATAAGTTTTTAAATAAGAATATCATTCTTTTTAATAAAATAAATAACTAAATTGAAATTTGAAAATGAATTAAATGTAACACTTAAAAAATGAACCAAATCGTTCACCTACACTATACGACACTGTTAATTTATTTAGTGGCAAATTTAAGAACTAAGGCCGTTAAGGATTGTGACCTTTCAATGATTCCCAAGCTAAAGTAAAGAGCGTAAAATAACACACACACACACAACACATTAAAATAGCGTTAGCATACCAGGCCCCAAAAACACGAGTGTTCCAATGATTGATGTTATCTCAAATTGAGCTTTGTGTCGAGTTTAATTACGTTCCGTAAAAAAAAAAGACCAAATTAATCATGGAACATTTTTGTATGGAAATGTATGGAATGTAATCAACATATTAACACACACACAGAAAAATAAGTTATTTCGATTATCCAAAGCTGAGATAGTTTTTTTTATATTTTTTTTTTAAATTACTGTTTTATTTTACAGTGAGACAAAGCTTCATTTTCTTGCTATGTCCTCTTTAAATGTCTGGAATGTGTGGCTTGAACTTGAGCTGTGGTTTATGATTACGATGCCATACGGTTTCCTTTAAAGGCGATGCAGGCAGCATATGCAGATGTCAGAAAAGAGGGAAACGTTTGAAGATTAAATCTTATTTGGGCTAGTGCATTGGAATTGTTTTGTGAATGAAGCAACAGTTATGCTCAAGTCCGAAGTCTTTACATTCTTTAATAATAATTTTTAAAAAAAGAATAAACACGGTCGTCTCATAGCTGTGTATGGAGTAATCTCTCAATCTCCGTACCTGGTCATTCGCTTTCTCTCTTTCTGAGACTCTCTCAAAATATCTTCACAAGACTGCGGCCTTTCATATGTCCTCTGTAACTCACTCTTTCATTATCTCTCTTTCTCTCTAACTCGATTGATCTATTCCTCTCTTTAGTGCGCTCTCTCCCATTCTCTCTCTCTCTCCATCTATGTATATATCTACCAAATTACACATTCTCTTTCTCTCTGCTATTAAACTCACTCACACTGTCTTTCTCTCTCTAACTCCATGTAATTTATATATATAATTTTATGAATGCTTACATATCAAATTAAATTCTTATTGGTAGGTATCACAAAAACCATATTTGAGACCTGTGCAGTCTCTCATGCAATACACTTCAATGTATAAACGCAAACATTCTATAGTTAATATCCAACATTTGTTGTTGTTGCTACGAGCAAGCGCACGACATCAAATCAGGTGAAAAACTGCTCACGCGTGAAATGAAGTTAATTTTTTTTTCTCCCCATCTAAAGCAGGCCTGAACAACTCAAAATGTAAGGCAGGCCATAATACTTCATGAAAAACGTGTGTGGGCCGAAAGACAATAGGAGGGGGGAAACAATTAAGAAAATAATAATAATAAAGAATATTTCGTTACTTACGAAATAAATTAAATGTTAAACATTGCAACGTCTTTCGGTAAAAAAAAAATGTTTATGTCTGTTCTCAAGATGTCTTCCAAATGATCGTCAGACAAACATGGGCGTGGCTAGCATTTATGCATGTTTATCATTGATAAGTCTGTTCCCACAGATAAGTGGTTCCAAACACACTCAAGGTGTTTAGTGCTAGCTTCGCACCGTCGGGCCGAGACCGAGCACTGTGAGGTCGACGCTTAGCATCACTGGCTCGGTGGTGTTACATGGGATTTTGCCTCTTCGTGGCGTGACGGACTAGTATGGGGGAGGGGGGGGGGTTCCCCTTCTGAAGCTAAAAAATCCCAGCCAAACGCATGACTTTCTACGCAACGGAAGTTGAGCGCTAACATGATGACGTGTCGCCGATAATGGACATGAGGCTTGGGTTTCTTAAAAAACCCTTGCTGAGGATTAAAAACATGCGACCTTGAGAAAGCCGCTCCTATGTGACCGTTTCGTCCCGACACAGTCCCGACCGAACCACTCCCCGAACGGTGGGGTGAGGTAACGCAACACCTCCCCGGAGAGGAAGCAAAGCCGTTCTGACCCACGACCACACAACTCCCAGAAACGGTGGGAGGAAGTTAAGCTCGAGACTACTCCCGGAGTGGAGGTAAAGCCGTGCCACACCAAGACACGTACGGCTCCCTGGGCGGTGGGGGAGGCAACGCAACACCATCCCCGGAGAGGAAGCAAAGCCGTTCCATCCCAACGTCCAGACCGCAAGGTTCAATGGTCAAGGGGGGTTGTGACGCAAAACTGTCCCCTCATGTGTGGAAGCAAACTGCCCAACACTCCTATTACTCGAGACCGTGTTGCATGGCCGGAGTCCCCAGGGATCACTAGGTCATGTTTCATGGCCGAGGTCCTAAGAGATAGAATCTCGACCTCCTAGAGTATTGAACTTTATTAGTGCAACTTAGCAAATATTTGGGAACTTCTCAAGGTCCAGATTTTTATAAAACTCATGCAGGCTGCTTTCTCTCTCTCTCTCTCTCTCTCTCTGCTTGCTTTGGTAAATTGCCGAACATTGTAGTTAGATAACCTTCAGCTACAATGGAACTGGTATGTCCTCGGGATTCACAGAAAATGGTTCCTCATAAATATAATATAAACATAAATATTTATAGTATTATATTGTATATATATCTATCGTAAATCAATAAGTTGGGGAATAACAATATTAATTTATAATATGATTTTTCACCAAAGTCTCCGCGGGCCACAAAGAGGGTGCTCGCGGGCCGCATGTTGTGCAGGCCTGATCTAAAAAATCGATTTACTTCGTGACATTCTCATGAATCTGAAGAAAGAAAAATCATTTGACAGTGACGTATCAAGAGCGACCGTTCAGAAACAATATTTTGATTTTCTAATTTAATAAAACATTTAAAATTGTATCAACACGGAATCGCTGCCTGCAAGAAAATGTTTGGCTAGTTAATCAAGGTTTTTTTTCTTATTGAATTGAAATCTAGTTTTAACATAAAAATATACTATTTTAAATTAAATCATAAAAGAAGTCCGTCAATTATGACAAAATGTTTTAAAAATAATAATAACATCAATGATGATTTGAATTTCTCTCTTCTTCTCTCTTCTGTATTCTGAGGGCCCACGATCAATGATTTGATCATTATGGCTCCTATGTTTCAGAGGGGTTCGCGATGTTACTGTGTTAATGGGTTTCAAGGAGATACTTCACTGGTTGCAAGGGCTACGCATCAGTGGTGTTACGAACTGTGGGTTGGAACACAGGAGGCAAGAGACGCATATGTGTCAAGTGTAGTCGACTCAACTGTTGCTTTTGGAAGCTTGTTCCAGTCCCTTATTGTCTTTGGACGGAATGAGGAGCTAGTGTACTTCTGAATTTCTTCGTATTTGAGTACGAGTGTATTCATTACTTTAAAGTTATTTTAAATTAACTTTATAATTATTTTATTAACTATTTATTTATTTATTTTGGAACATTACAAAAAGGTACGTTAACCAAAGTGTAACATTAAATTGTCCTCATCATGCCCGCGAGTGAATGGGATATAGATGTGTCCATGACTGAGCTTAGGTAGAAGAAACATTTACTCAGGCGTGGCCAGATGATTGTCCGTGGGTACCAGTTGATCGCCCCTTGCTAACACCGAGATTACTGAGAAATTGGCGTCGTTTCCATATGTGTGCTCTCCCTTGGTGCAATGTAGAATTATCCGCCCTTATCTCTTCCTGTCATAACTTCCACTGTGGGGCTGTATCCCTGCATACATTTGTCTATCCCTCTGGTTCCATTGAGTAACAGGCTAAGATTTCGAAGTGAAGACTTGAAATTTAAATACAAGCTTCTTAACTAATGCGTACCTGCGATGTTTACATTTTGAAACTTAATTGTAGCCTCCAGACATCAATGTAGCCTCCAGACATTAATGTAGCCTCCAGACATTAATGTAGCCTCCAGACATTAATGTAGCCTCCAGACATCAATGTAGCCTCCAGACATCAATGTAGCCTCCAGACATCAATGTAGCCTCCAGACATCAATGTAGCCTCCAGACAATAATGTAGCCTCCAGACATCAATGTAGCCTCCAGACATCAATGTAGCCTCCAGACCTTAATGTAGCCTCCAGACATCAATGTAGCCTCCAGACATCAATGTAGCCTCCAGACATCAATGTAGCCTCCAGACATCAATGTAGCCTCCAGACATCAATGTAGCCTCCAGACATCAATGTAGCCTCCGACATCAATGTAGCCTCCAGACATCAATGTAGCCTCCAGACACCAAAGTAGCCTCCAGACACCAGTGTAGCCTTCAGACACCAGTGCAGTCTCCAGACGCCAATATAGCCTCCAGACGACAATATACTTTCCAGACACCAATGAAGTCTCCGGGCACTAGTGTAGTCTCCAGACACCAATGTACCCTCCTGATACCAATGTAGCCTTCAGACACCAATGCAGCCTCTTGTCACCAATGCAGCTTCTGACTTATTGGATGGAACCGATCAGTTTGTTATACAAAAGTAGAGCGCACGGCTCACTCTGAATAAATATGAAGTGTTGAGTTGCTAGTTGTCATCACAAGTTTAAAATTTAGAGCTTTAAGACGTCCACATCCCAGACAATGTTCCCTTTAAGCTATCTCACAGACGCCGCGTAGCAATTTTTAGAATCCTCGAGGCATGTAAGTGTGTGTTTGTGTCTCTGGGCTGTAAAATTTTGCACACACAAAAAGTGAAGATGTAAGACTTTGCACACTGCTGTATGATTTCGCACACGAAAAAAACAAACCTTAGAGGAAACGTTGACCCCAGAGTATGCGCCATATTCCTAGAGTGCGAATATATTTGTATTTATATATTTGTTTTTTTTTCTTCCTTCTCCCTCAATCCACTCAGTAATGTGTGGGAACGTTGAACGAAGGAAACATGAGCTGTCGACGTGTGGGAAGAACAGAGCATCCCGAAAATATAAGATTGGAGCTGATGGGTGACACCAACAAGAAGGGAGAAAAAACAAGATGACCGTGTGTGTTGAAATGTCCAAGTACGTCCCAGGACGCTTTTTCGTCTCAGTGTGGTGAATAGCGCAACTGTTGTGCGGGGGGAATGGGGTGGCGGGTGGGGAGTTCTTTTTTTTTACACAAGGGGTTGGGGGGGGTATTGTGGTACTTATCTATGTAGTCAATAGATATATTCAATTATGTATGCCAGTGTTGTCAATAGCTTGATTCCCAGCTTGTTCTTGATACATTCGGCTACGAATTTTTGTTAAAACTGATTTTGGTGGAAGTCTGTATAGTTTTTATCAAATATTGACTGCTCCATCAACAGTCGCTGCTTCATATGTAGCCAATTTTGCCCGTATTCATAATCTAAAATGAACGGTCTATGTGCCTTGCATGTCTCCATATTCTAAAATGAATGTTCTATGTGTCTTGCCTGTCTTCATAATCTAAAATGACTGATCTGTGTGACTTGACAGTGTGCTAAGATTGTAAAATGATTGTCTCGGGACTTTTAAGTCAGTCGTGAGCTGCATCTTCCCTTCACGAGTACTTAAAGCAGGATCCTCCTTTGCCATATGGTATATAATCTTAGTCACTGTCATTTTGGTCCACCAAATAATCTTAGTCACTGTCATTTTGGTCCACCAAACAATCTTAGTGACTGTCATTTTGGTCCACCAAATAATCTTAGTTACTGTCATTTTGGTCCACCAAATAATCTTAGTCACTGTCATTTTGGTCCACTATAAAATCTTAGTCACTGTCATTTTGGTCCACCAAACAATCTTAGTGACTGTCATTTTGGTCCACCAAATAATCTTAGTCACTGTCATTTTGGTCCACCACACAATCTTAGTCACTGTCATTTTGGTCCACCAAATAATCTTAGTCACTGTCATTTTGGTCCACCAAATAATCTTAGTCACTGTCATTTTGGTCCACCAAATAATCTTAGTCACTGTCATTTTGGTCCACTATACAATCTTAGTCACTGTCATTTTGGTCCACCAAATAATCTTAGTCACTGTCATTTTGGTCCACTATACAATCTTAGTCACTGTCATTTTGGTCCACCAAACAATCTTAGTCACTGTCATTTTGGTCCACCAAATAATCTTAGTCACTGTCATTTTGGTCCACTATACAATCTTAGTAACTGTCATTTTGGTCCACCAAATAATCTTAGTTACTGTCATTTTGGTCCACCAAATAATCTTAGTCACTGTCATTTTGGTCCACTATACAATCTTAGTCACTGTCATTTTGGTCCACCAAACAATCTTAGTGACTGTCATTTTGGTCCACCAAATAATCTTAGTTACTGTCATTTTGGTCCACCAAATAATCTTAGTCACTGTCATTTTGGTCCACTATACAATCTTAGTCACTGTCATTTTGGTCCACCAAACAATCTTAGTCACTGTCATTTTGGTCCACCAAAAATCTTAGTCACTGTTATTTTGGTCCACTATACAATCTTAGTCTATCCTATATTGCTCTTCTATACAATCTTAGTCACTGCCATTTCGGTCCACTATACAATCTTAGTCACTGCATATTGGTCCAATATACAATCTAAGTCACTGCCATATTGGTCCAGTATACAATCTTATTCACTGACATATTGGTCCACTATACACTCTTAGTCACTGCCATTTTGGGCCACAATACAATCTTAGTCACTGCCATATTTGTCCACTATAAAATCTTAGTCACTGCCATATTTGTCCACTATACAATCGTAGTTACTGCCATATTGGTCTACTAAACAATCTCAGTCACTGCCATATTGGTCCACTATACAATCTTAGTCACTGCCACATTGACCCTCTATACAATCTTAGTATATGTTATACTGGTCAACTATACAATCTCGCTACCTTCCATATTGGGCCACTCTACAATATTAATCCCTGCCATATTGGTCCACTATAGAATCTTGGTCAATGCCACACTGGTCCACCTTATACTCTTGGCCACTGCCGTACTGGTCCACAACCCAATCACATTCACTTGCGGATTCGTCCAGTTTTCAATCCTGGTCACTCCACACTGATCGATCTTGACCGTTCGTGACGAACTAATGGCTCTTATAGGTCACTGGACATCTGGGATAGCATTTTCCAGTTCTCAAACTATTTAAAAAAAAAAAAAAAAAAATAAACCTGGTCACTCCACACTGATCGATCTTGACCGTTCGTGACGAACTAATGGCTCTTATAGGTCACTGGACATCTGGGATAGCATTTTCCAGTTCCCAAACTATTTAAAAAAAAAAAAAAAAAACTAAGCTCGGTAACTCGTAGTGCGTTAAAAAAAATGCATTGGTCGCTCCTGGCCTAACGATGGCTTTTTCTTGGTGTTAATGAGCGCTGACCAAGACCCGCAGAGGCTTGCCCTGAACTGTCAGCATTACACAGACATTGTGTTTCATACTTAAAAAGATAGTACTTTTATCTCATGCTATTAAGGGCAATGTTGTAAAGCCGAATACTACAAGTGAAAGTGTCGGGGCAGGCCGAAGTGATTCATTGGGAGCAGTACCACAGTGAGGGGTGGATTATGGGATCGAATTTATTTATAGCTAAATAAACATGGAAAGTATTTATATTTAAGAAAATAAAAAACTTTGAACCATCGCTAGTACATAATTAATTTGTTTTTCACATTGTAGTTGAAATGTGTATAACTGTACAATACTGTAATCATTACTGGAAGTACTATAATGAGGTCATTATTGGAAGCACTATGGTGTGGTCATTATTGGAAGTACTATAGTGTGGTCATTATTGGAAGCACTATAGTGTGGTCATTATTGGAAGCACTATGGTGTGGTCATTATTGGAAGTACTATAGTGTGGTCATTATTGGAAGCACTATAGTGTGGTCATTATTGGAAGCACTATGGTGTGGTCATTATTGGAAGCACTATGGTGTGGTCATTATTGGAAGTACTATAGTGTGGTCATTATTGGAAGTACTATAGTGTGGTCATTATTGGAAGCACTATAGTGTGGTCATGAATGGAAGTACTATAGTGTGGTCATTATTGGAAGCACTATAGCGTGGTCATTATTGGAAGCACTATAGTGTGGTCATGAATGGAAGTACTATAAAAGTATCGTACTTAATACTGCAAAAGATACTGTTAGAGAGTAACAGGCGGAGCGTTTTAAAAAAAAACAAACTATCATCTCTATTTAAAAATGACGTTGCTATTTTCGGATCTTCACGTCCTGGCGTTGTATTGGTTCATTCTATAATTTATGCAGATTTCAAAAGAAACGCTTATACTTGCTAAATGTATTCAAATCTATGTTTTGATGTATAGGGCCTACTGCTTTTTTCTGAACATAATGGATACCGATCGTAAAAGAGAAAGCAGGACTTCAGCCTGGTTAGGTCAATAGTTTATGCACGAGCAAGTTTCCTAACGTCCTAATTGATTGGCGCCAATGTTTTATGTCCGGTGCGATTAGATTAAGACAACGGGAACTTGTTGTTTGAAGGGGCAGACGCGGAATGTTTCCGTTGCCACGGGCTTGGACTGGTCAAACGCCGGAGACTGTTTGCTGTGATCAAATACAATCGCATTGCATATTCAGCGATATTTTTTTTTTGAATAAATATGCGACCCATCAATAACAACAGAAAAAAAGTTGCATAAAGTAACAACAATTAGTCTCAGGATTGAGACAATGCTGAATATATAAACGTGTTTGCAGTAGTCTCAGGCCACCGGTGCATCACTAGTGCATGCCCATTACATTGATAAGTGATGTTTACATTAGTTGTTTCTATTCAAGCAGACGTGACGCGTTGCCTACAGCGAACTGTGCCTAAAACGAACTGCGCCTACAACGAAATGTGCCTACAACGAACTTTGCCTACAACGAACTGTGCCAACAACGAACTTTTCCTACAACGAACTGTGCCTACAACGAACTGTGCCTACATTAAAATGTGCTTACAATGAAATGTGATTGCTAATTTTTTTTTTTTTTTTTTTAATGAGAAATGCGAATGCATTTTTTGTTCTTTTTAAGGAAAATAGACAATTAGAAAAGACACTGGAAAAATTTTGAAATTCGCTTAGAGAAAATGTAAAATTAATAAAATGCGACACCCACCCCAGCAGTCAGTAGATATGGGGCGGGGGGGGGGGGGGGGGGGGATTCGATACAGAGGGATGCAATGTGGTTGGATGAACAAAAGCTACAGCTTGATATGACGCCATTTTTGCATGTCTTCATATTCGAAAATGGACTATACAGACATTTAAAGAAACGGTGTAGGAGGGGGAGGGGGTGTGTGTGTGTGTGAATAATTACAAGTTACGATAACTGTACCGCTCAAACGTCCGCAATATCGGAGTACAACTTTTGGGAAATTAGCAAAGTACTCAAACATTTTGTCACGAGTCGGAAAACTTGTTTGCAAATAATAGTCCTCTAGGTATGCGTGTATGGATGCAGCGCTGTGTTCAATAGCAGCACATATATAGACAGATATATATAGACATATATATAATATATATATATATATATATATATATATATCAGAAACATGAGACGTGTGAGATGGCTCCATGCAGTTACTAAAAAATTGTGTTTAAATATGTGTTATTTCTTATATGTTGTCGTAGTCAAAAGTGTGTATTTATTTATGTGAGGCAAATGAATCTGTTCAGTGTAATCAATAAAGAATACTAATTTATATTAAAAGTTTGCAACTGCCAATGCTGTCTCCATTATTGTATTTTCTTTTTTTTTTAAACAGTTAAATAAGTTTCAGCTCAATCATGGCATTATTATTTACTGCTATATTCACTTAATGGGGACTGATGAAAGCATTGGATACGTTACTGCCCAAATATGGCCCATAACACCAATCCCCCGCTATCTACCCCCACCCCCCCCCACCCAATCACCACCAAGCGCCAACATTGGCCGTCTATAGACAACCAAGATGCAAAGAAGCGACTTAATATCCAGGCCTACTCGTAAGACGATACGTTTTCGCTCCCAATAGATGACAAGTAATCGATTTTATTAGCCGGCCGGATACAGGCAAATCCTGCTCAATCACTCTGAAAGCATTCAACCCTCGTCCTGCTTGATGTCCTCGCTCATCTGCGATCTCTCGCTCGAGTTCATGCCACTTCAAGCACCGGGTGTCCGCAGGCGATGATTTAAAGGAAAAGGGGCGGGGGAGGGGGGTGCGCTGTAGAGAGATGAAAGATGGTACGAGACGATTAAATAGTCGGTTAGTCAATCCTCGGGTGTTATGGCACTTGTTGCACTAAGACCGCTTGTCAACTCCGAGACATTGACCTTGTGAGGGAAGAGTAGTGGTGGGTGGTGGGGGGAGAGGGTTGAGGCGATGGTGGAGTTGAAGGCAGAGGGGAGGTTTGGGAGAAGGAGAAGTTTGGGAGTGGGGAATGTTGGAGGGGAGGGCAGGTTTGGGAGGAGGGTAGGATGGAGTGGTGGGCAGAGGGGAGGTTTGGGAGGAGGTAGGATTGAGTGGTGGGCAGAGGGCAGGTTGTGAGGAGGAGGGGAGGATGGAGTGGTGGGCAGAGGGGAGGGTTGGGAGGAGAGGTGGGCGGAGGGGAGGTGTGGGGGGGGGGAGGGGTGAGTGGTGGGCAGAGGGCAGGTTGTGAGGAGGAGGGTAGGATGGAGTGGTGGGCAGAGGGGAGGTTTGGGAGGAGGTAGGATGGAGTGGTGGGCAGAGGGGAGGTTTGGGAGGAGGAGAGGGAGGAGGGTAGAGGGAGGTTAGGAATAGATTTATATATAAAATAAACAATAAATATTTATACATTTCATGTGAATGGACTATTACAAGGGGTAAACGTAGTGAAGTAGACAGAATTTCATAAACAAGGTTATAAATTATTTCTCTTCTGTTTTTGGCTCGGTTTAGGGTCTCACTAACATGTATCAATAGATAATTAAGTGCTGCCTGCTCTGCATTCGTTTACTGCCTCAGATTCGAGCTCTTGACGCAATACATCCCACCAATGTCAAGGTCCTTAGTGTATGTTGACATGGCCTTGAACTTGAAACTCCTCCGCCCCCATTTGATATTTCTTATCAAGTGCCGGACTTTATGAAACCATAAATATTGGACTTACACGCTTGATAAATCAACGCAGCTGATATACGAAGTCAATGTTTGATAAATTATTGAAGCGATATGCAAAGTCAAAATTATTTGGTAAATTAACGCAGTAGTATAGAAAGTCAAAATTATTTGACAAATTAACGCAGTGATATAGGAAGTCAAAATTATTTGATGAATTAACGCAGTGATATAAAAAGTCAATATGTTATAAATTAACAAACACGCTATATGAAGTAAAAACTATTTGATGAATTAACGCAGCGATATAAAAAGTCAATATGTTATAAATTAACAAACACGCTATATGAAGTCAAAACTATTTGATGAATTAACGCAGCGATATAGGAAGTCAAAATTATTTGATGATGAATTAACGCAGCGATATATGAAGTGAATATTATATAAAATACCAAAACGATATACGAAGTCAAAATTGTTTGATAAATTAACGATGCGATATAAAAAGAAAATTGTATGATAGAACAAGGCAGCGATATAGGAAGTCCAAACCATTTGATAAATAAAAAACAGAATTTTAAGAGGTCAAAAGTATGTGATAAGTTAACGCAGCCATATACCAAGTCAAAATTGTTTGATAAATTACAGAAACAGGGCGATAACCATGCTTAGCATCAGACTAATCAGAATGTATTGAAACCAATAGCACTCCATTTTTACAAAGTTGATGACACTTTACCTAATGTTAATGATGACCCTCCACCTTATGGTATTGGTGACACTCCACTTTATGGTATTGGTGACACTCAACCTAATGGTATTGGTAACACTCAACCTAATGGTATTGGTAACACTCAACCTAATGGTATTGGTGACACTCCACCTAATGGTATTGGTGACACTCCACCTTATGGTATTGGTGACACTCCACATAATGGTATTGGTGACACTCCGCCTAATGATATTGGTGACACTCCACCTTATGGTATCGGTGACACTCCACCTACTGGTATTGGTGACACTCCCTCTAATGGTATTGGTGACACTCCACCTAATAGTGTTGTTGAAACCCTATATGATGGTGTTAAAACAATTTTTACGTCGAGATATATCGAACACCTATAATAATTGTGGATCTTTTCTGAACAACCTTCCTCTTTCACTCTAGTCCCAAACTCATTTGCAGCATTAAAATATTGATTTCGATCCCCAAATAAAGTTTCTTTAATTTTTTTTATTGCTTCAAAGCCAAGACCTGAAACACAAGAAACAGCAGGTGGGATTACACTGATGGCTGTTCTGTGGAGAACTTAAAACATCAGGTGAGACTACACTGATGGCTGTTCTGTGGAGAACTTAAACATCAGGTGAGACGGCACTGATGGGTGTTCTGTCGAGAACTTAGTAGGTTTAAATTATTCATTCTATGCCACTACGACAAAGTTAAACGAGTTTCACGTGATTAGCTAGACACTATCAGAATATGGAGAGATAGCGAGACACAGAGAGAGAGAGAGAGAGAGAGAGAGCTACTCTGCCATGAGGAAATATTTACATTCCCATTATAACGGAGCGTAAGTTCTAAGTAATGCATCTCAGGATGGTAGAAGTAATGCATCTCAGGATGGTAGAAGTAATGCATCTCAGGATGGTAGAAGTAATGCATCTCAGGATGGTAGAAGTAATGCATCTCAGGATGGTAGAAGTAATGCATCTCAGGATGGTAGAAGTAATGCATCTCAGGATGGTAGAAGTAATGCATCTCAGGATGGTAGAAGTAATGCATCTCAGGATGGTAGAAGTAATGCATCTCAGGATGGTAGAAGTAATGCATCTCAGGATGGTAGAAGTAATGCATCTCAGGATGGTAGAAGTAATGCATCTCAGGATGGTAGAAGTAATGCATCTCAGGATGGTAGAAGTAATGCATCTCATGATGGTAGAAGTAATGTGGCAGTATTACACGTCTCAAGTAGTGTAGCTGCCATAAAACTCTTCTAGTATGACATCCTTTAGGGCTTAGAGTTCACCTGTCAGTTATGATGTTAATATTTGTTTTTTTTGTATAATGCAAGTATGCAATAATTTAATACCGGTCTTTGCACACCTGGAGCTCCACGAACTTGAACGGTTCGATATCAGTTTGGGTTGAAGTCAGTTTTGGGCTGAGGTCAGTTCAGGTTGAGGTCAGTTTGGTTTGATGCACCATAACATAGGTCTTTTTTAAGTTGCATTTTTTTTTACATGTATCATTTAAGGATGATAATTGCAGACCAGTTTACCCTCAAACTGTTAAAATCGTAGAATATCATCACACAATCGTTCAATATATTATCTTAATAGTAAAAATTAAACATACAGTATATATAATGCATACACCTCAAAATCGTACCTTGTACCTTTAGAGTAAACAGGTCTGTAGTTTTGCTCTGGTAGCATTGGGCTATACCAATTTACTACTATTGCTGGAGAAATTATGAGACTTTATATTAAAATGCCACATATTTTAAATGTGCTGAACCTTTCCTATTCATAATACAAGAGACGGTGAATTAATCATTTGAGACTCATTTCAAAATAGCACGGTGAACTTATCATTTGAGACTCATTTCAAAATAGCACGGTGAACTTATCATTTGAGGCCCATTTCAAAATAGCACGGTGAACTTATCATTTGAGGCCCATTTTAAAATAGCATGTAATTTTTTTTTTTTTAAATTGAATAACTGATAGTCTGAGAATGAACTGTTCTAAAATTAGGTCGTAACATTTTTGTGTTTAAACCTCAGAAATTCATAGTTATTGCGCAACTGAAGCATTGTCGACTAATTCCTCCTCTGGGCGTACGTTTTAATTGAGTAGTTTGGTAGGGGTCGATTAATTGCATTTATTTTTGCCAATACCCGTGGCCGGTGCTACCTAATGGATGTCACGTCCATAATGGGACTCGACGCTCTCAATGGATCTTGTTTCAGCAGAGGTTCTGGTAGTGTATACGACCATTTAGTTAAAGAGTATCGATCCGGTCCAGACACGGGAACGAAGACGAAAATAAAATGAAAAGACCGATGGTGAAATTGGGTGGGGTGGAGTGGGTGGGGGGGAAGTTTGGGGGATGGAAGGTGGAGGGTGGGGGTTTAGGTTTGGAGGTGGAAGATGGAGGTTGAAAGGTGGGGGAGGAGGTTGGGGGTGGAGGATGGGTTAGAAGATTGGTTGAAAGATTGAGGGTGGAAGGTGGAGGGTGCAAGCTGGGGGGTCACGGTGAAGGATTAACGGTTGATGGTGGGGGAGGTTGGGTGTGGAATGTGGATCGAGAAAAGGGAACGTGCAGGGTGGAGTGTGAAATGTGAAGGGTGGAGGCTTCGTTTGTGACGCATGCAAGGATGCAAATAAATGATGATATATGTAGTGAGGCTTGGTTTGTGACGCATGCAAGGACGCAAGTAAATGATGATACGTGTAGTGAGACACCGATATATGAAATAACAAGACGATTATAGTGTTACAATGTGTAGTGACGCATATTTATAGTTGGTGTTAAATGTTTGAAATCATAACCATAGAGACTTCAGCGTGCGTCTACAGGGAACATTTGTTATGTGCTATCGATAACATAACGATAGAGACTTCAGCGTGCGTCTACAGGGAACATTTGTGTATGTGCTATCGATACCATAACGATAGAGACTTCAGCGTGCGTCTACAGGGAACATTGGTTATGTGCTATCGATACCATAACGATAGAGACTTCAGCGTGCGTCTACAGGGAACATTTGTGTATGTGCTATCGATAGCATAACGATAGAGACTTCAGCGTGCGTCTACAGGGAACATTTGTGTATGTGCTATCGATACCATAACGATAGAGACTTCAGCGTGCGTCTACAGGGAACATTTGTGTATGTGCTATCGATACCATAACGATAGAGACTTCAGCGTGCGTCTACAGGGAACATTTGTGTATGTGCTATCGATAGCATATAATTATACCGAAGGTAAAACGGTTTTTTAATCTAACCGAAGGTCAAGATTCTCCTGCGAAAAATGTAGACGAGTCTGACATTCCAAGATCGACCAAGTGAGACATTTGTTGAAGTGTATAAAACGAAGACGTAAGGATGATATCAAAATGGTGGATACTGCAAACAGGAACTCAATCTCAGAAAATTGGCGGCTTAATGGGTGCTGCGTGGCCGAGTGGTCTAAACTGAGCAAATATCAAGTTTATGGTCTGGAGATCAATTCAGCCAGAGCACAATCAAGCAAAAACATCACCAGCCCCCCGGGTAGATGGGACTCGTTAACCCTGGATGGCATCTCATGGATGGAGATGGAGTACCGAAAGGCGGATAACACTGGTACAATGTAACAATCCGACAACTCCTGTGGCGCCACTGGTGCCAAACCTTATCATCCAATGATGTATCCAGCGGCGTGTAGAGAGGTGATGTTCTGTTGGGAACCAGCTTATAATCCTTGAAGAATAATCCCAGGCCATGTGGATTTCGTCCTCCGAAGCCCACACCATCGTCACATTGTGACGGACGGATACCAGCAATGGGAACAAATAGAAAAAAAAGTGGATAGTTATTGATGTTTTTATTATTTATTTGACAAGATTTTTTCATTACGGCGTAAACTATGCTTAGCCCCTTTGCTAAAATTCTCATAAACAATACACATTATAATAGTTTCTTTAAATACGTATTTGATTCAGGAATTATTAAAGGATATATAAGCGTGTGCTAGTTGTTGACCGAAAAAAACCCTGTCTCCTTCTTAAACATATAGTCCCTGGGCAGGTGGGATTCATGGGCTATGACAGGTAGGCCCTGGGCAGGTAGTACTCAAGTATCCGGGCAGGTAGGATTAATGCACCTTAGATAAGCGATCATATTACGAATCGGAAGAAAAAGCATGTTTTTTTTCTCATTGTCATAGATGTGAATACAATGTTATTTTCTCTTATTTTTTTGTATTTTTTTTTTTTTGTATCGCCGTAAAGTCTGTTTTTGTGTGTGACACAAGTTATTTCACAGTATCCATTTTTTTTGTGTGTGTGCAGAAAATGGAAACTATTGCAAGTGAGAAAAGTTAAGAATCACGGCAAATAAAATAGCTGAGAATCTCTGGAAATACAAACGCTGAGAATCCCGGGGGATAGAAAAGCTCATAATCCCGGGGAATACAACAAAAATGATTATCCCGGGGAACACAAAAGTTGAGCATGCCGGTGGATACAAATCCTCTTCAAAAGTTTTAAAAGACCGTATGACCAGATGGATAGAGTTAAACAGATATCACAGGTTTCAATGTTGAAAATTAGGTTAAAAACTATAACTTGGCTTTTAAGTCTCCACAAATAAATACACTGGAAACAATAATGAACGATTATAGCAACTTAAAGCCATAGAGGGGACCAAAGGTTAAGTGACTTGGCGATACCTTCCCCTTAAGCCAGAAGCTTTTCATATTTCCTAAAAGTCATAACATTAAAAAAATTTAAGTCATTATTAGATCGTTACTTATACCAATTCAAAATTTTATGTTGCATACTCCCGAACTCAACTGGAGCAACAGCAAACAATAATAATAAAATAAATTAAATAACATCCCAACCTCCTTTTTTTAACAATACTCTATTTGATATCTTCCCTGTTTTTTCTTACAGATTGAGAGACCCTGTTTGTTTATTTCCTTCAATACAAGTCCCACAACCCCGCTGACAACTGATTTAGACCGACGATCAACTAATGTGACGAGAGACACGTTTCATTGCCTTTCAATTTGCAAACGTCGCGTCTCTAATGCTCGATGTCACAGATCGATCCTCTGTCCATAATCCTTGACGTGTTTGGTTCGAAGCTGGTCCATGGAATTAGTACCGAATTCAGTACATTTTTTTTCGAAGTTCCACTTTGAGGCAAACAATAAATTCTGTTATGATTATAAGTTTTATTCAAATTCAAATATGGAATGCGATTACTCGATTTCTTAAGAAAGGTCATCCGTGCACCGTACAATTAACACACACGTATGAACATACAAACCGTTATGTGACGCTTGCATGGGCCATCATAACATATTAGTTCAGAGAATAATTAGATCTTGGTAATGGGGCAAAACGTACACTTTTTTTCTGGATAAATAAATATGCTTTAAATGTTCAGATTGAAGTTTAGTGATGCCCACCTCCGCCCTAACTTGTACACCAACAATTTTCCTGTTTTGCCACGTTAACTTTGATACACTGACACCGGAGTAGTGCTGTCTCACGAGGCCGTGTCACGTGATTGGTGTGTTTTATTATGAAATAATTACGGAAGTCCTTAGTAGTTTCAACACGAAAAAAACAAAAAACAAAAACAAATTTCTATATTTGTACCCACCAAACACAGCCTCCCGCCCCCCCCCCCCCCCAAGAAAAAAATATGACGAGTGTAAGACTTTATGAACACATCAAAACCAAGAGAAAACCCTTAGGGGCTAGAGGAAATATGAGTCTTGACGTTTTTTTAATAGACTTAGAAGTGGGTGGCATTTGTCTGCTCTGGGCCGTTTTCTGCTTTCTGCTTTTTGTTTGTCTAAGGGAAATGGAAATGACGAAAGATGGCGGCCACAATTTAAACTTTACTTACATGCTAAACCTCGTTTTGGTAAGTTTGTTCTAGTGTCGAATAAAATTAAATATCAGCTTGCTGTCCCACAAAGAGTTGGGGAGGGCCAAAGTGTTTGATGGTCATCAGGCCGAGTTGTCGCGTGTGTTATGCTATAAATCAGGTATGCATAACTAATGGCCCGGGAACCAACTTTGCGGCCTGCGAAGCAAAAAATATTATTTTATTATAATTTTTTTTTCTTCTGAAAAGCTTTCCCACCTGTCCTATTGTCTTTCGGCCCGCACAAGTTTTTCGTCAAGTTTTACGGACCGCCTTACATTTTGAGTTGCGCAGTTGTATTTTGAGTTAAATAGACTTTAGAATTATTTTGGTTTTGATCTAGAAGACCTTAGTAGATTAAACAAACAACTTTTTACTAACATCACATGGTTCAATAATGTATATCTAAAACGACTTTGAATCAATATTTGACACACCTCCCACACACACACACTTCTTTTCTTTTATAATGCTAGCCGCCCATCGTCCTCAAAATATATGTTTCTATTGAATACCTTAGTGACTGAGACTGAGAGATAATGGCTCTTAAACTGCAGAGAAAATGTATTTTTGTGTTTTAAAATGTTATTGTTGCTTTTTAGGTAGCAAAGAGATAAAGAAACTTGCTTCGTAATTAGAAGACAAGAATATTCCACAAAGCAGCTGCACGGAATTCTTCGATAAGGCCCCCCCCCCCGCATCCATGCTTCCGCCCCTGCAAATGACAATGGGGCTAGGGTGAAGCGACACTGACCGAGCCACGGGATGGCGATTCGGCGAACTCTTGATTTATTTGACCTTGACCCTTTCCACCATTGATCCAGGTTTATTGATACAAGGGCCGAGAAGATTTTAACGGAAATGACGAGACTTTTGGGGGGCGAGGACTCAATAACAATGGAAGGCCACGGAGGTCTGGGTGGCTACGGGCCGTGGGGAGCCGCAAAGTAAAGAATGTTAGGGAGATTGGGGCGTTCACGGGCTTCGAAGCTCACGTGGAGACATTTGGCTGAGAAAACTGAAGAGAAATCCCCAAAGGGGTAGTGGTAGGGAAATGGAAGAAGTGAGAAATGGAAGAAGTGAAAAATGGAAAGTGAGAAATGGAAGAAGTGATAAATGGAGGAAGTGAAAAATGGACGAGAGAAGAAATGGAAAAAGTGAGGGGAAAAAATGGAAGAAGTGACAAATGGGAGAGTTAAGAAATGAGAATCGTATGTAAAAAAGTCTCGTATTTAATCTCTAGCTCTAAGGAAGAATAGCCTTGTTTAAAGTCGCATTAAAGGACGCTGTGGTACAACAGTCCCCACACTTTTCCATAGAACCTTGCCAAATTTGAGACTAATGATCAAAGATTTCAAATATTTCAAAGATTACATAAACCAGCATTTCAGAAAGGCATTTTTTTTTTAAAAAAAAAGGTATATTTTTATTGTGTCTTTAAAGTAAAGCAAGAAATAACTTATCGATCGTGATTGAATAGAAGCTGTCTCAGCCTGTGCATGTAAATTATTATTGCATTAATAGTTTGACGTACTCGAGGACAAGTAAAATCAAACTTATCATTCAAATCTTAGGATTTTTCTTCTTCTTTTTGTTCTCAATATAAACTGTCATAACTTTTCATTTAATGTGAAGTGTCTTGGCTGTCGTGGATGGTTTCTTAAAAGCAAATAAAGAAACAAATTATTTTAATTATTTATAGAAAGTTGAACTTTGTCCTCCATTACCCTCACCCCCCCCACCCACACACGTATACACTTTTGTTCCCCTTTGTTAACTTTCCAAAGCTTTCAATATCTTACTGGAGTCTTACTTTCCTCTTAAGTCTATTTTAGATTCTTTCGTGAAATTGTCGTCATACTTTTTGTTTCACCCAACTTTGTCAATATCGCGAATACTGTATTAATATCGCGACTGTATTGTCAGCATCATTTCTTTGAAGAGCCGCTTCGTGCCAACGATTTGGGGACCTCTGGGATAAATAGGACACTAACATTGTTACACTTGATATTGATGGCGAAAGTCACGCAGTCGAATAGCCGAAAAATAAACTTTCTGGGATGTTATGGCGACGCATGGTTCACGATCGAGCAGCACGGCCATATTCGATTGTATCAACATTTGGAAACAGCGCCATCTTCAGTCCGTGACGCACGTGCCGAAGGGCAGCTGCAAGACGTCACGGGTAAACAGAAGTGCATAGAAGAGGGGGCCGTGTGAGTGGGACGGGAGCTGGGGTAAGAATATAAAAAATAGTTCGTTCCAGCGATCAGATCAGAAGAAAGTACTTTCTTAGCCCGCGAGATTAGATCTTTCGGGATGTACTCTTTATTAGGCGGGATCTTCAGTTCTGGGAGTCGTTTATTCTTTATTGGGCCCTATCTTCAGTTCTGGGAGTCGTTTACTCTTCATTGGGCCGGATCTTCAGTTCTTGGAGACGTTTACTCTTTTAGAATAGCGAATGTGGGGAAAAGTGTGACAGCTATTAATCATGTAAAATACATCACATCGTTTTTAAAAAAAAATAAAAAATTCAACAGGATAGCTCACAACAGGGACCCAAACTACCGGCACCACACGCTTGCCCCGGACAAGGTAGCGCATCTGTTCCTTTTGTGTACCGCACTGGAAGTTACTGGAGAGTTCTACATACAGACAATGTTATATGGCAGTGCCAAAAGGATGGATTGCCACGTTACTCGCCGGGGCTTTATGAACTTAAGCTCAAGCCCCAACCAGAAAATGTTCTGTTCTGATGTATACATAACAGGTTAGTTTAAGTGACCCCTGCATGGTAGGCGATGGTGAAGAAGATCTGCATTTGGATTTGTAAGGATGACTACTTCAAACTGACATCCTCTTTCTCCCAGCCTAAGGGACTAAATTGCTAAAGATATTTAAAACCCACAGATTCGAGAATCCATCTGGAAATTTATAAAGCTAACTGTTTATTACTTAAATAATTTCATCATTACTACCTACATAACACAAAGCTTTCATCTTGAGTTAGTGTTCAATGTTTCCACGATATAACTGCAGAAATCTATGAGCATACTTTTTGACATTCAGTGTTTCTAAGAATTGTTTAGGTGTAGTTTTTTACCTCAAGTGTTTCTAAGAGTTGTTTAGGTCTAGTTGATGGACTCAAAAGTTTCTAAGAATGGTTTAGGTGTAGCTTTTGACCTCAAGTGTTTCTAAGAGTTGTTTAGGTCTAGTTGATGGACTCAAAAGTTGCTAAGAATTATTTAGGTGTAGTTTTTGACCTCAAGTGTTTCTAAGAGTTGTTTAGGTGAAGTTGATGGACTCAAAAGTTTCTAAGAAATGTTTAGGTGTAGTTGTTGACCTCAAGTGTTTCGAAGAATTCTTTAGGTCTAGCTGCTGGCCTCCAGAGTTTCTAAGAATTGTTTTGTAGCTTTGTATCATATTTAAAAAAAAATACTTAAATTTAGATCATGTAAATAATGTGCTGTATACTTCAGAACAAAAGAAGAGGCTCTTGTTTGTAGTTTATTGAAGAAAGTCGATAATCCAAAATGTATCCCTTGTATAACTTTTCTAAAAGGATATAAGGCGGGGGTATAGAAGCATGAGAAAATTCAAAACGAAAATGTTCTTATATTATTGCATGGTGTACGCCTTTGATGACCACGTACGTAAAGATAGGTTTGGAATAATGAAACAATACAATTTGTGGACATGAAGCTGCGAAGTGGATTGTAATAGATTCAAATAAACATGGGTATAGAAACATCAAAATGTTTATTAAAAATTACGAATGGGATAGACTATAATAAGTAGGGTGAAATACAACAGTTAAGCTTGAGGGGAATTATCAATGACATTAATTGAAATAAATTAATGAATTGGCAACTTCAGGATATAGTGGTATGTTATTGAAAAGTATGTTTCAGGAGTTATTATTTTAATAATGTATTTGTGAGTGCGTGTGTGTATTCGTTTGAGTTTATATGTATGTGTGAGTGTGTTTATGTATGTGTGAGTGTGAAACATAGGAGCCAGAATGATCAATTCATTGATCGTGGGCCCTCAAAATAAAGAAGAAGAAGAAAGAAGAAGAAGTGTGTGAGTGTGAGTAAATAAGTGTGAGATATGTTTCTTTTTAAAAAAAATAATTCTTCATGTAGTGACAGCAAAAAATGGCATTTAAATTTCTAATAAATCTAGCCCTTCAAATGCCACATACAATTTCCATAGGGAACATTACTTTACTTGACTGCCAAGTCTTGTCGACATAACTATAGTTACAGATACATCAGGCACCGAATGTCCTCCAGGACTTGCTTTCATTAAGTCAGATTACGTCACTCACATCAAGTGGCCAGATTTCAAAGAGCTGCGGCAATATGAGCTAAAACAAGGGCGCGGATTCCAGCAGACGACCGACATATGGTGTCTTAAAAGACGGCTCTCAAACCCCATTTATCTTGTTTATTATCGAACTCCACCCAACCCCAGCCCCATGTATGCACATATCTGATATCAATAGATTCCCGGGGAGAAACATTACTTCAAATTTGTTGAATGGAGACAGTAAACAAAAATAAAATACAGCGATTTTGTTACATCGTCATTACAATTGTTAGATGATCTTTGACCTGTGTGTGGGGAACACGCATTCTACGCTTACGTCACCAAATCTTATTACAACAACTATTCAATTGTTACAGCAGCATGTCCTATCGCGGTGGCAGGTACCAGCTATGACGCTGACAGCATCGAATCCCAACCTAATAACATTTACAACATGAAATATAATATCCACAACAACATGACGACATCAAATCTAATCCCAACTCCTTTACGACATCAAATATATTCCCAACTCCTTTACGACATCAAATATAATCCCAACTCCTTTACGACATCAAATCCTTTATCAATGTTACTTCGTCGTCAAATCTTAACCCACCACCATTATGACGTCAAATCCTGTAAGAGAAAATGAAAACAAAACCAAAAAACCAAAAACAACAACAACAAAAAGGACACCACGACAAGAGACCTTACCTTTTGGTGGCCCCGGCAACGCCGACCTTGGATTTAACCGTCGGCAGCGAAATTTTCGTGCTTGGTCTCGGCTCCGGCTCTTGCACTGGTACGATCAGCACCGGGTCTTCGATAACGGTAATGTCCTCTTCTACCCTAGCAGCAGCCTCTTGGTACTTCTCGGGCGTCCTCTTGTTGACAGAAATGCTTCGCCTCTCTCCCATCGAGCAAGCCTGGCCGCTAGGGCAGGACATACTCCCACCGCCCCGGGAGGGCGAAGGCGTGGACCCCGATGCCCCCTGGGTTTTCTTCCTGGTACCAGAGGCTAAAGTTCCTGGAGGGCGCTGCGAGGTCCCCCCGGCCTCCTCCGGGGAACTCACTGGCGGGGGTGGGGGCGGTGACGGTGTCGTTGTTACAGTGGTGGTGTTGTTGTTGTTCTGGTGTGGGTCGGCGGACGGATCCGCCCCTGGGTCAGCCCCGAGGTCGCTGCTCCAGGTGATGCGGTGCTTCTTCTTGTTGTTAATGTTGAAGTTGCGGTTGCTCGACGTGGTAACGGCTGGCGGGTAGGAGCGAGAGAAAGGAGGAGAGGAGGGGGGAGGAGAGGAGGAGGACGGAGAGAAGGAAGGAGAGGTGGCTGTGGCGGAGGTGGCCAGATGTGACGGCGTGATAAGATCACATTGCAGGAGCAGCCGGTGCAGACCGCGTAGCTGTCTCTGATACCCCTTCGCCACAACACGCGGGTGAACCGGACGCGGTATCTTAACGCCTGGTTGTCGGGGGGAAACCTCGTACTGGTCAAGGCGGGAAAACGCTGGGCTGCCGGGAAGACTCCGAGATGGCTGCTTCCGAACTCTTCAAAGTAAAATCCGTCGGGATGAGAAGTTTAGACACGCATAACTTGAAACGCGGTAGATTATTTCCTTCGTCTCCTTATCAATCCAAGCATAACATTGGAAAACTTTTTGGTGAAACTCTTCCACATCAAGAGAATGTTACTTGAAATACATGTATATTTTTTGTTTTTTTATTATTTTTTTTTTAATGATGACACAACCGGACGAAATCCTTTCTTTGAATATCCACAATCCTCTTCAAGTAAGTGAAAGAAATCATTCGCTTCAGAGCAACACTATTTTCCAGTAAAACGTTCACCAGAATCCACTCAAAAAAAGGTTTAGATATTCACCTATTGAAGTAAATAAACCCTAAAATACATCTAGGTTTTCGTATCACTTCCTTCAACTGTGTGCTATTTAAAATCCAAATGAAATATCCACAGCAAGAGAATGTCCCTCCTTGGTGTTATATGGCTAGTGGGATATTTTCATGTAAATTTATTGCACAACGATTTAAAAAAAAAAAAATATCCAAGCATCCTGAAAACAGAAGAAATAAATACACATTTATTAGACAAATGTATCAAATCTTTTGAATAGCAATAGTAACATTCTTAAACTAAATTATATACTCTTTTAATGGATACATCGTAACACTAAGGTAACATTGTTTAAGGGCGTTGAACTTTACAGTAAATTAGGTGTTTGAGGGTGTTGAACTTTACAGTAAATTAGAGATGTGCGACGGTGTTAAACTGTATAGTAAATCAGAGGCATTTGAGGTTGTTGAACTTTGCAGTAAATTAGAGGTGTTTGAGAATGTTGATCTCTACAGTAAATTAGAGATTAACATTTTTATTTTAAGTTGATGCCCAAATTGAGGCTTCTCCCTGTGTGAAGCTTTTACATGCACTCTCACCACGTTTCAGATGCTCAATTCCCCTTTCCCCCAAAACAACACAAAAATATATCACACATTTCTATAATAATTTCTATAACAATTCTCTCCTATACACCTTAATAACCATATGGAAAAAAATTACCTAGACAATTTATCACAGCCAGGCTTCACTGACACGTGGGGTTCTCAAAACTCAAACTGCCCATCTCAGTCGCCATTCGGGAGCTAATTGCATAAAAGCCTGGTGTCAAATGTTCCTCCCCCCCCCCACCTTTACTCCTCATCCTCGCCCCTCCTCAATAGACCAGCTAACGTTGATATAATGGTTAGATATTTATACCCCACTCCACCAATTTCATGGCTGATATAAAATGATAATAAAATGGCTCTCTTTTTTATAACTGTTTTGTGTTCTCGAGTTAAAATCTTTTAGCGGCGTGTTATGTGCAGCGAAGGAAGGATTTCCCGGAAATAAACATCCTTCGGGAGGATTGTTGAGGCTAAAAGACAGCAAGCCCGAAATTATATCATTTGATAGCTTGCCCGTGTTGATACAATGATTCTAAATCTATCAGCCAAGCATTAAACTAATGATTAGCAAATTTTATTTACCCGGTATTTAATATAATATATTTCGTGTAGGTCAATGGTTACCAAAGTGTGGTACGCCTACCCCGGGGGCGTGGGGACGAGTTTGGTGGGGTCTTGCGTTGTAAAGGATAACAAAAAATTGTTAGTTTTTATTGTTATTCCAGTAAAGGCATTTTTTTTTTTTAACGAGGGTTACTGAGTGTTACGAAAATTATAGACAGTGTAGTGACACATATCGAAAGATTGGGAAACACTGGTGTAGCTATGAAGAATCATTAGAGTCGATTAGTGTAGAAATTAAATGTGGACAATTTATATTAGTTATGCAATTATCAGTACATTTGGATTTAAAATTGAGAATGCTCTTTGTCGAGTATGAGCGCTCATTAGTAATTGTTGCGACTGAATATTATGTTCATTAGTTGTTGAACGCTTTTCACGCGCTTGACTCTTATAGTTAGTGAACGCTCTTCCCGCCAATGTCTCTATGACGTATTTTTATGGTGATTCGTGACGTATTGTCTATGCAGTATTGTGACGTATGTTTTAGTCGTGCGGCAGTCTTGAGTGGAACTTTGGAGTGATAGGATGTGTATTATTTAGGTCTGATAGCGAGCTGCGCTATATTCACATGTTATGTGTAAAGTATTTACTTAGACATTAAAGTTATAATTATTATGAAAAGGAGTTGAGTTCCTTCAGTGATAGTAGGAATAGAACGACACATTCAACCTGTGAAAAGAACTTGACGAATATAATCAATACAAGAAGACTGTAGGAGTTGACACTCTTGTTATGGTGACTTGGGATCAGGAGAGTAATTAGAGTTTGTGACGTCCAGTGCGGTCCATTGCTTGTGTACTTTGGACATTCATTTCTTTACTAAATTTCTGTATTCGCATCTATAAGACAGTAAAATTTGTTGAAATTTTTAAATAAGTAAATGTATTACAAAAACTGTTTGAAACTAAAGGCGATACAAATGTTCATGTTTGTTATGTAGCAGGCATCATTAATGCAAAATATACTTTTCTAATCCTTCGTGAATTTTTGTGTTTAAAAACGCTCTACATTTTTTTTCGGCGCCCTATGAGGCGTTAGGCCCTGGGCGGGAAGATTGCATCCTCATAGAGAACACCACCGGCCAGCGAACTAATTGTCGAGTGGACCAACGGATGTACATACATAGGCCAAAACAGGAGGCCGTTGGCGAGCAGCTACAGGAGGTCGAAGAGTGACGTAGCTTTCTTGAAATAACGAGCTAATTTATAGAGTGCTTTTTTTCCTGTGTCGAGTTAAGCCCCTTTGTCTGACCAAAAAAATATTTTAAAAAATGAAGCTCAAAGCTTCATAAAGAAAATGCTATTGGAGTTTATCTCAAGGCTTGGGGTGTGGGGGTCGGGTGGTTTTATTTCGAGGGAAGGGAGGGGGGGAATATAACAATAAGGCTGTGTAAGGACAGGTATTAGGCTAATAGGATCTAATTTAGCCATGTCCATTTAAAAAAAAAAAGAAATCGCCTTTAGGATTTGTATTAGCTCAATGGCTCCTTATTTTAACATCTAAAAGGAAACCGAATTATTTGCTTCTCTTGCATGATGTATATTTTAGGGACATCCTTAAGACATTTTTAAGTAGGTAAATTACATAGCATTTTAAATATGTCAGTAAATGTATGTTGGAGGATATGTCTGTAAAGAGAATCACGTGTGTGTGTGTGGGGGGGGGGGTGGTCTATATTAAATGTATGTGTTAAATTTACGAGTTCGACAATATTATTATGCCATTTGTTTTGTACGGAACACATTAGCTGTATAACTGACTTGTGAGTTAGACATTTAGTTTCAATACTATTGTAATGGTAACTGGAAAGCTTCGTGTCCTAAAAGAAATGTCATTCTGAAGTTAAGCTTTGTTGTTTTTTTTTTTAAAGTAGCTTTGGGAAAGGAGTTTTGTGGTCTTATAAATCAGAAATCAGCTCGACATGTAACTGATGCCTAAGATGTGCACAATCAGCTAGTCAAGTGTTTCACACGATCAGCTAGTCAAGTGTTTCACAAGATCAGCTAGAATTATTGTTTCACAAGATCAGCTAGTCAAGTGTTTCACACGATCAGTTAGCCACGTGTTCACAAGATCAGCTAGTCAAATAGTTCACACGATCAGCTAGTCAAGTGTTTCACAAGATTAGCTAGAATTATTGTTTCACAAGATCAGCTAGCCAAGTGTTTCACAAGATTAGCTAGAATTATTGTTTCACAAGATCAGCTAGTCAAGTGTTTCACAAGATCAGCTAGTCCACTGTTTCGGTTCAGGAAAAAGAAAACTCGTTTGATTTCAAAAAAGACATTTACACACACGAATTTTTATAAAAACGTGTTGTTACGCAAGGTGGTAAAATGGTTTCTGTTAAATTTTGGATCGCCCATGGCGGCACTACCCCTTGCTACCCCGTTGCTACCTCCACTGTTTAGACGGGGCAGCTGATGTTGGGAAAAACCAAATCGCAGAAAAGCTCTTGTTCTGTGACAACATTTATGGAAGAAGCAGAGTGTATGCCGCATGTTATTTTTTTTCAATACAAGGACCATACGCCTCTCATTCATCCACCACAGAATCCAACAGCAAATGTTAAAGAAGCCATGCAATTGGCTGATACAAAAAAGGAGAAACTATCGGAAACAAACAAAGACAGAGTAAAGCGTTTTCTTGTCATTTTTCTGAAATAACGATGCAGCCACGAAGATAATCTCTCTTTCAAATGTTGTTTTTTTCACTTCCTTTTTGGCAAAGCGCATTATTTTAAAGAGTAAAAGAAAATATTGAAATATGACGTAATCAACCTCAACATATTTAAAGAGTTATTAGTACCGGTAGGTCATGGGTATTTTACACGAATCTACAAGGAATATTTTTTAAACCAATAAACTTATTTAGATTAAACGCATTGAAATAGATAAAGGGGACTGACTGCATTTGAACATCTTCCACTTATAAATGGTTAACAGCTTGGTACAGCAGTTACAGATTGGGCTTGCTTAGTCATTAGGACACCATTAGGAGCTATTTATTAAATGGAATTCAGCAAAGAATTAAAGAAAACATGCTAAACATTAAATAGAGAGAGAACACCAGCAAAAGAGATAACGGATCCACAGTGTTTGCAACTAAAATTAGAAAAGACAATTCGTTGGCTGAATTCCATACACACCATAGAAACAGAAGGTTCGACCTTTCCTCGCTGGGACCGTCTCGTTTGCTGAATCTGACAGAAGCGCTGAAGAAATCGTACGTAATGTCAGCAGAACCCCCATTAAGCTCTTCCGTAGAGACGACCCCTGTATTGCTGATGGTGTTCATTCAAGATGCAGGGATGAAATAGACGGACGCCATTGTAATGTTTCATCAATTTAATTTAATTTATCGTTGAATCTGACTGCTAGCTGGATCGCTGAAACGATGTTGCCGGAGATCGAAAAGTCTGTAATCAGTATGGTGGTGTTGGACTGAACACCCGCCCAGATTTGTCTGGTCTGGTCTGGCCTCGAGGGACCTCACACAACGCGTGGCTTAAGACGAGCAGTTCTAACCCACAGTGACGCTGACCCCATGAAAGAAAGCATCTCAGGGAGCGTCATGACTTATTTCTACTCCGAGCTCTGTCATTTCTGCTACACGCGCAAGTTAAAGCATAAAGAAACACTCGACAAGTCCTCCACATATTCTGGCCTTCACTTAAATGTTAGAACTGAAACACGCGCTCTCCAAAATTATCTCCAGACAAAGGACACCTTAATTATGGTGCATGAATTAGATTTTAAAAAAAAATAAAGCACTAGAATTAGGGCACCAGTTTAATAATACCACTTTAGGGCACCAGGGCAAGGGCACCAAGTTAAGGGCACAAGGGTAATGACACCAGGTTAAAGGACCCAGGAATAGGACACATGAATTGAGATGTCAAATGATGACACTGGAATAAGGGCAACACTTTAGGAGAATAAGATAAGGGCAGCAGGGTAAGGGCACCAAGTTAAAGGACCAAGATTAGGGCACCAGAACTGATGTATTTATCAGGAGAAAACTTAAGTATCTGCCATTTAAGTAAATAGCTCAGAAGCCATTGCTGTTGGCGATGTATGAACTTGAATAAAGGAAAAAAAAAATTACTTCATAAATATTTCAAGTCAATAAATGGCTTTTCATGCTTCTTGGTCTCATGTTTTGATCAAAATCTATTTTAAGTTGACGAAATTTGTTATTGTTTTTTGCCTGGTACTATTAAATTATTTGGGTGTATGGTTAGGTGTGTCGACACCAGGGCATGACATCCATTCTCGTAGACTCTTCAGACCCCAGCTGCTGCCAGGAAATCCTATAATGTGTCTGTACTCAGTGAACGTTCTCCTGCGAGGCCCTGCCATTTTGAAAAAATCCATTTGGTTCACCAGCCCCCCCCCCCCTAGGCTCAGTCGTTTCGCAAGCGAATTAACAAAATTGCCTCCTGGAGACTGGCCCATGGCTCAAACATAATTTTAATGATAAAAGTTGTTTCAGGATTTGTAATGTACTCTATGTGTTAGTTTATAAGACTGCTAAAATGATCAGGCTCTGTGCTAATGAGAAGTGATTTATGAGTTCCTGAGAGTTTATTATGAGCCTAAGTTCACAGGATGAGAAAGTGTTCTCACCAAGTCTCTGTAGGGAGAGGGTGGGGGGGGGGGTGCAATTTCGGCCAACAGCAGAGTTGTTTGGTTTTTTCGTTGAAGGGGGTTGGAAAAAATGTATGCCCGCCCCCAGACGGCACTAACTATTGCTTCGTCACAAGCTCTCAAAAGCCTGTAAGGCTTAGATTTATATGACCTTGTGGGGATGGGTCAACTACAACTTTGCTCTATTTATAGTATCTTCTAGGCGGCTGTTGTCAGTCAGGCCAACAACTTGGTATCAATTTTTTTCGCTACTTATATCGAGTATATTTCTTAATACAAGTCACTCCTGACTGGCTAATTTTGTTGTTAAAGCTTATTTTATTAAGTCACTAAATCAGCCCCCCCCCAATGAAATCGTGTCACTGAAAGATTGTTCGATTACCTATCAATTTTATTTGTACAAATAGAATATTTGTATTCTATTTTGGCAGCCGCAATGCGTGAACTTCTTATCTCATAAAGTTACTTGTAAAAACATGCAGTCAAGGAAATAACTTTATACAATTTCAAATTAGTGCTCTTAACTCCCATCCTCCTCCAGGACCCGGGTCCGAATAGCGGCGATGCGTTTCCGGTCCCATTTTGATTAAATGCTGTTCGGATGACATCTGTGGTAGTTTACTCTAGTTAAACTTAAGAAGTAAGTTTACGAACATATAGTCCATTCAATTATATTTCATTTTATACCAAAATTTGTCTTACTAACCTAACAATAAATTTTTAAATATTTTTTTAATAAACCCAAACTGTAACTTCTCGGACCCGGCTCCGAATAGCCGCAGCCATATTAATATTCTAATGTCCCACACACCCGTTCACACCGCAGATTTATTACATAAATAGTTTGTCAACAATGGCTGCCGCAATGCGCCAACTTCCCGTCTGCTAAAGTTAGTTCATAAAGCAAGCACTCCATTAACGCACTTTATAATATTTATAATTAGTGCTCCCCCCCCCACCCCAAAAACCAGGTTCGCAGATTGATAAAACCATATTTAAATTAAGACCGTTTCCGTAAAACAAACGAAACTATTACACAAAAGACAATAGTACGCACCAAACGCACTTGTGGTATTTTTAAAGATCTCATTTAGCGCAGTTATCGGGAATTCGGAAATCGGTGCAATTGGAAGGCGTTAGTGGCATTTCTACATGCAGAATCATGCATATTGATTCGTCACGTCTGCTAATTCTATAAAATAGCATTTCTCTCTGAAAAAATAACCACGTTTTGAAAAAACATCAGACAGTAAAGGCCTTGTTTTTCAGATGTTCTCTTAAGTATTCATGAAGATCAAGCATATTTAAGAGTGCATAAAGAAGCCAGACAGCATTAGAGATCTAGAATATTAACAGTGTGGCTTAAACTAATTGTGTTTGTAATAGTTGTGATAACTTCACAGCAATAAAAAAATGGCTTGCAGCGTTGTAGATTTTTTTAGTCATGGTGTAGAAGGATCCCTATTTTTTTAAGGGATTCGTGGTTCTCTGACGAAGGTATCATTCACTTGGACAGCTACATCAATTGGAAGACAACTCGCGCCCTTGGTTTTGAGCGGGTTATTGTCCATTGCAACACAGTGCGAATGTGATGGTATGCTGTACCTATATGCTGTGACGATATGCTGTGCCGATATGATGTGACGATATGCTGTGACAACAGGCTGTGCCTATATGCTGTACCTATATGCTGTGCCTATATGCTGTGATTATATGCTGTGACGATATGCTGTGACGATATGATTTCCGATACGATGTGCCGATATGCTGCTCCGAAATGGTGTGCCTATATGCTGTGTCTACATGTTGTACCTATATGTTGTGACGATATGCTGTGACGACGTGCTGTGGCGATGTGCTGTGGCGACGTGCTGTGGCGATGTGCTGTGGCGATATGCTGTGACGACATGCTGTCTCGATATGCTGTGACGATATGCTGTCTCGATATGATGTGACGACATGCTGTGTCGATATGCTGCGACGATATGATGTGTCGATACGCTGCTCCGATATACTACGATATGCTGTGACGATATGATGTGATGATATGCTGTGCCATACCGCACGAGAATCTATTGCCAAGCGGCAGAAAAAACTGTCCTGGATGAATCATGTCACGTGGTACTGTCTTCCCACACCCGTCTCACTCGAATGATATAATTCCAGCCTTCTCTTACGTCATCTGATGTCAGCTAGTGGGGGATGTTAAAAGAGTGTGCTCACCTGTGAAAATCCATCAAAAACTGAATGACGCGAAAAAAAAATTGTATTCTTTTGCAGGAGTCTTGCAGCAGTCATTGTTCAGTGTCAGGTTTGAAAATCTAAGTGAGCCACATGAACACCGTCTACACCATGAACATTTACGTTACGCATACCGTGGTAATCAACACGCTAACATCGTATGTGTTAGTTTTCTTTCAGAAGAAACCAATTTACAAGGAAACAGTACTTGTCTTTTCTTTTCACCACGTAACGTTTGGGCATGCTAGCAATGTGTGTAATGTGTATGCTAGCAATGTGTGAAATGTGTATGCTAGCAATGTGTGTAATGTGTATGCTAGCAATGTGTGTAATGTGTAAGCTAGCAATGTGTGTAATGTGTAAGCTAGCAATGTGTGTAATGTGTATGCTAGCAATGTGTGTAATGTGTATGCTAGCAATGTGTGTAATGTGTAAGCTAGCAATGTGTGTAATGTGTAATGCTAGCAATGTGTGTAATGTGTATGCTAGCAATGTGTGTAATGTGTAATGCTAGCAATGTGTGAAATGTGTATGCTAGCAATGTGTGTAATGTGTTTGCTAGTAACGTGTATGCTAGTAATGTGTTTGCGCTCTCGCTGTGTGCTTGTGATGTGTTTTGGCACTTCCTGTATACTTGCAATGCTTCTAATACGCCTTTACTTGCAAAAAAAAACGAAATAAGTCAAATTGGGAGGAACATTTTTAAACATTTCAATGGGAAGATGCCACTCAAATTATTTTACCTTCGCATGGAAATATATTTTAATTTATTCTTTGACCAAGATCATTGTGTATGAGTCGAATATCATACAATCCTACAATCATAAAATCCTTCAACCATAAAATCCGTATATGTATTGTCTCAATGCATACTTTAGCACACTCTTCTGTGTGAGCATATGCTTGAGCTGACCAAATGCCCAACAAGCAAGTCCAGCTCAAAACACAACAGACTACTATCCGTAAGCTACTGGTCCAGTCGCGTGACGTTAGCCAATTGAGCGTCGGAGCTCAGGTCACGTGTTAGGGGGGGATGATGACAGATCGCTAATTTGCGCCCTCCATTTAGGCTCGGGCAAGTCTGCTCTTGTTAGGACTGAAACGAGACGATCTCAGGACTTGGCCACGGTATCTACCGTTAGAAGACAAGACTAATAACGGTCCTCACGACTTGACCAATAAATCTACGGCTGCAATACAAACTTATAACCTTATACAACCAGTCAATATGATCTCCGGAGTCTGTTACTAGTATTACTTTATCTGGAAGTATGCATAAAGATTATAATTTTGGCCTTGAGATGTCATGGCCGATATGCATTTATAGATTTTTTTTTAAAAAAAAGTATCTAATCTGTGAGCTGAAAAACTCGTATGTATAATTTCAGCATCTAAAACGCTTTTGGCCATGCTGATTTATCGATGATCAAGTCGTCCGGCTTCTTTACAAGCATGTTTACGACGGCATCCTGCGCTTTAGATATTTGAAGTCTATGAACAGATGAAATGTAAATAATGAAATACCAGTACTGGCGAGGACAGGGAAATTAGATTTAACGTATTTGGTCGTTTGTGAGTGTGCGTGTTTGTTAATTTCAGGATTCTGTCCGTCACAGGTCAAATGTGAAGGCAACAGTTCAGCGGGATGGGCTGGTGTCTAGAGTTGCGTCATGACTTGGTGGGGAGGGTGGAGGCAATAATCAATAACTCCGGCGGGTGTCCGAATTTCTGCTTTCATTCGGACGTGACATTCATATTAAAGATCAGAATTGGCTAAACCCAGTCATATGACTTTGGTAATGTGTAGGTGTGTTTGGTTGAAAGAGACTAATGAACAACTAAAGAGATTACTACCCTACTGTATCTTACTGGGGCTTCACAGCAACTTTCAAAGCATTCGATGGACTTCACAACAACCTATGATCTTCTTAGCCACCTCCAGACTCTCGAATTACTTCCCACCTAAAGATCTTCATAGCCAACCCCAGACCCTCAAACGACTTCCCACCTAATGATCTTCATAGCCAACTCCAGACTCTAGAATTACTTCCCACCTAATGATCTTCATAGCCACCTCCAGACCTTCAAATGACTTCCCATCCAATTATCTTCATAGACACCTCCAGGCTATCGAACGACTTATAACCTAATGATCTTCATACCCAACTCCAGACCCTCAAACGACTTTCCACACAATTATCTTCATAGCCACCTCGAGGCTATCGAACGATTTATAAGCTAATGATCTTCACACCCGTTAGTTCAATAAATTTGATAGAACTCGGAATGTTCAAGTTATCAAGTTCGATCACCGACGCATTCCTCTCAAGTATGTACTCACGTCTTTCCCGTCCTATTTAAATTCTAGCCGAAAAAATCTTAACATTCATTGCTAACATGAGAACAGGCTTTAAAGTATGTATTTGTCTCTACTCTCCACGTCTAACATGCATGCTAATACCAGGACACGCTTTCAAGCAAGTATTTGTCTCTACTCTCCACGCCCAACATTAGCACAGTGTTTCCAGCCTGTATCTGTCTCTACTCACCACGCCATGAAATGAGCATAGTCTTTTAGCATAAATTTGTCTCTACTCTCCACGCCTAAAATTCGAACGCTTACCGTGTTGCAATGATCAAGACGTAATTGTCATTTGGCTGGCTTTCCCCATAGTTCGATCCGGCTAACATTACGACATGCACCAGGCAGTGGTGAAAATCGTTATCTCTTGTATTTGCTGTATGTGACTTAATCGAAAAGTAAACACTGAACATAACCGATCCTTAAAGAGGAGCGAAGTTAAGTGCAAGGTCATCAACAGCTAGCAGACTAACAAACTGCATGGCTCCAAGGTCGTTAACCAGAGTCAAGGGGGAAATCGAAAGTTACTAAATGCCTCCGGAAAAGACTCACAGATTATGTAATGCTGTAAGATTCGTTACCCCAGACTGACCCCCGACCTCTGCATCCCAGCACTCCGGCTCCCTCTTCTTTTCTGAATTTTATATCTTTGACTACACCGCAATGAGAGCAGAGACCCATATCATACGGTTTACTTTTTTGCCAGATTCCCAACTTCTTTGCCAGATTTACCAATTTCTTTGCCAGATTTACCAATTTCTTTGCCAGATTTACCCACTTTTTGCCAGATGTACCAACTTCTTTGCCAGATGTACCAACTTCTTTGCCAAATTTCCCAACTTTTTTTGCCCCAAGCCACTTCTGAGTTACTAAAACAAGTCAATCCCCCACCCCACGCTACCCCTTTTTTCTTTTAAGTTGAGGAAATTTACAAAAAGAAGTCTCCACGCTGCCTCCAGGAAGATAGAATTTCAATTTCGTGGCTTGTTAACGCTCCCCGATGAAAAGAAATATAACATTGTCGTAACAAATTTACGTGGAATAGGTTGTCCAATGAATGGCAAGCAACAATGGTTAACACTTTTTTAAAAACTGTACTGTCTAACATTGTCCTTGTACATTAAAACTGTACTGCCTAATATTGCACTTGTACATTAAAACTGTACTGTCTAACATTGTCCTTGTACATTAGAACTGTACTGTCTAACATTGCCCATGTACATTAAAACTGTAATGTCTAACATTGTCCTTGTACATTAGAACTGTACTGTCTAACATTGCCCATGTACATTAAAACTGTAATGTCTAACATTGTCCTTGTACATTAAAACTGTACTGTCTAACATTGCCCTCTACATTTTGAAGCGCAATTACCCCCAGTAATCTTTGCCCCCCCCCCCCACTTCCTTATGATGGGGATAACTATACTACTAAAGTATTCACCAAGTAATCTTTGCCCACACTCACATGCAGGGCATCACTGTGCTAAGTATTCCCCCAGTAATCTCCCCCCTGGGATCAATGTGCAAACTGTCCCATCAGTAATATTTCCCCCCCCCCCCAAACCCACGCTGGGCTTCCCTATTCTAAGACAATAAAAGCTGGCTCCTCTGGTTCAATTCATACACCTTGCTCCCACGTGACTTGTATACTATTTTAGTGATTATCTCTTACAATTAACAGAAATCTATGTTAAACCCGCCTCAAAATCTATAACCTTTATTCATCCAGGAATGTCTTTAAAGCCAATTCATATATCTACATATCATGGACGCCCGCAGGTAGGGGCAAGGGGGGCACTTGCACCTCCCCCCCCCCTGGATTGATTGGATAAAATATTTTTAGACAAAAATAGACAAAAAAAATTATTAAAGTAAAGAGAAAATAACGAGAAAGTAACTAAGCTGATGTCCTGTCCGTTCGTTCACCATACAAATACTCTACATTTAATTAAAACTATATGAAAACATAACTAAAAAAATGTTGCCCCCCCCCTGGAAAGTTAATCGATTTTTGCCCCCCCCCCCTAGAAAGTTTTCTGCGGCCGCCCATGCTACATATGTATACCAAACGAGTGGCTAAAAAAATGTTCCCCCCCCCCCTGAAAGTTAATCGATTTTTGCCCCCCCCCCCTAGAAAGTTTTCTGCGGCCGCCCATGCTACATATGTATACCAAACGAGTGGCTAGGACCCGTTAACCTTGGATGGCAACTCATCTAAGAGAAGGAAACTCTGGATCAAAACCGGAAGGAGTCCTGTAGGCGGATGCATTAATACCATGACAATTCCGAACACCCCTGCGACGCATCTGGTGACAGGCCTTATCATTCATATATGGTGTTCCTTGGGCTACCCAGGTGCGTGGAGAGAGGCGATTTGCTGTCAAGGGAACCAGCTTATAGTTCTAAAGAAAAAAGTCCCCAGCCTTTGGGATTTCGTCCTGCGAAGTCACACCATCGTCACATTGTGACAATTTTACACCATCGTCACATTGTGACAATTTTACACCATCGTCACATTGTGACAATTTTACACCATCGTCACATTGTGACAAGTCTACACCATCGTCACATTATGACAGACGGATGCCAGTATACCAAACCCTCACAAGAAAAAAAAAAACTGCTCTTCTTGGTGCTCAAACAATGAGTACCCTCCAATCCACAACTGCATGTCTCACACCCCCGTCAACACACAATCCACATTAACACCCCCCACACCCCACGTTCTATTGACCGCTCGTGTCAAGCTGAAAAAATCGAATTTCACCTGACAAGGTAATTGGACTTACTGACCTTATACAAACGTGACCTGCGCTGCAGATTCTGCTAGAAAGGCAGGCATTTGTGTTGCACTGTAACGCATCCTAGATCATCCCCCCCCCACGCCCCCCAGGCCCGTCACCTCCTCCGTCGATATCAAAGCAGTGGAAACAATTATAGTTGTTTTTGTTTGTTTTTTTTTTTTTTTTTTTTATTTTTTTCCTTTAGAATGACATACCGCCTCTGCTTTTAGAAGCAGAGTTGAATGACAACATGGATGAAGTCATTTCCGTTGTGGGCATTTCCCAAATAAGAAAAAAAAACGATTTTTTTTTCCTCACGAGCCCCATATCGGATAAAAGCACTTGTGTTGGTAGGCATTGCAGGAGTGTCGAGGGGGGCGCGAGGGGGCTGTCAACCTCCGCCGGCTTTTTATTCTTCCGAATTTTCGGCGAAAGGTGGAATTTTTTTAATGGAAAGGGGTGTTAAAAGTCTTAGCCCGCCCCGGGTGGCACTTACCCTATCTACGCCACTGGATAGAAGTTTTTTTTTTTAATTGTTCAAATCGTTTTTAACTGTTTAACTCGCAATTTTATTGATGTCAATATTACTCGAGTCTGCGTTCAATACTTTTACCATTACGGATATATCGCACGTTAGTGCGGCTGCTGTTAAACTATTACCATCCTTGATTACACAACATATTTGTGAGTTTGTAGTTTAACGGTTACCATCCTTGATTACACAACATATTTGCAAGTTTGTAGTTTAACGGTTACCATCACTGATACCATGGGCACCCGCAGAAAACTTTCTAGGGGAGGGGGGGGGAGGCAAAAAAATCGATTAATTTCCAGGGGGGAGGGGCAACACATTTTTAGTAATGCTTTAATATAGTTTTAATTTACTGTAGCGTATTTGTATGGTGAACGAACGGACAGGACATCAGCTTAGTTACTTTCTCTTTATTTTCTCTTTACTTTAATACATTTTGTGTCTATTTTTGTCTAAAAAATTTGTATCCAATCAATCCAGGGGGGGGGGCAAGTGCCCCCCTTGCCCCTACCTGCGGGCGCCCATGACTGATACACAAAACATTGTGAGTTTGTAGTTTAACTGTTACCATCAATGATACACAAAACATTGTGAGTTTGTAGTTTAACTGTTACCACCAATGATACATAACATGTGTGTATACAATAATGAAATAAAGGGTGTGGCTTTTACGTGAAGTTGAAAGCCCATGTAGGCTAACTAAAACATGTATTCATATTGTTGCAATAGTCATGTTGCATTTCTGGGGTGGAAGTTAAAGTGACGTCATCAGTATCGTTTAGTTTCGGAAGACCGTGTCTCGTTTATTAAATTTTTATTTTTTAATTATTTTTTATTTATTTTTTTTTTTTTTGCAATATATTGTCAAATTACCAACAGATCCAAGAAGCAAAGTAACCTCCAATTTCTCTAAGCAACAGTTGTCTATTTTTGGAAAAAAAAAAAAGGAAACATCGACCGGTTCCTGGCATCAATCAGCTGACTCCGATACAGCGCGTGGAATGGTTGGACAAGCGAGAAATCGACCTATTTTCCCACCCAATTTTTTTACTTTTGTCTTTTACTTTCCAAACACAAAATAACGAAATTTGCTTTTTAATTATTATTATTATTTTTTTTTAAGTAGAAATAATCTATTGAAAAGGTCATGCAATTAAATCGAGTATCGCTTTGGTGAAAATCTACGGTAGCAAACTGATTTATGGATGAGCATCCGCAAGCTAAAACTCTAACACATTGAACATCCTTAAGTTAAAACTCTAACAAATTGAACATCCTTAAGTTAAAATCCTAACAAATTGAACATCCTTAAGTTAAAATCCTAACAAATTGAACATCCTTAAGTAAAAATCCTAACAAATTGAACATCCTTAAGTTAAAATCCTAACAAATTGAACATCCTTAAGTAAAAATCCTAACAAATTGAACATCCTTAAGTTAAAATCCTAACAAATTGAACATCCTTATGTTAAAGTCCTAACAAGTTGAACATCCATAAGCTAAAGTCCTAACAAGTGTTTGAAGCATATCCAGCAAGCTCTCCAATATCACTCAGGAAACTTAAACTTTAAACATTACATTAGTTTTAACTTAAATAATCATGTTTCTAACTTGTAATAAATATAAATCATTAAGGTTGTGGTGATGATTAGCCCTATTAACAATGGGACGTGTAGCGTGCCTTTACCACGCCTGAAGGTCGTGTAGAAGGACAACACAACGTCACGATGTCGCCATCGAGGTGACCGTGACACCATTCATTTATAATGCACGATCAAGGTCATAGCAATACCGCGAGGTGACAGACAACTTAGCGGGTCGGACTGGAGTAAACACGTTGAAAAAAAAAATCAACTGTTGATACGTATTGGATTCGTTCAACACTATAGCTGTACGAACTGGCTGTCACGACTTCTTACAGTAATCGCTTCTTGGAGGCGATTATGTGTTTTTACATTTCTGACAACTTATTGGGATTTTATTATGTTATATAACAGCGGTTCTCAGGCTGTGGGTCGCAACCCCTTTTGATGTCGAACGACCCTTACACAGGGATGGCCTCGAAACATCGGAAAACACATAGTGATGAAGTAGTTACGAAAATAATTGTATGGTTAGGGGTCACCACAAACATGAGGAACTTTATTAAAGGGTCGCGGCATTAGGAATGTTGAGAATTACTGTTTTATAACTTCTAATCTCCCACTTTCAGCTATTTCACAAGGTATTCGTTACAAACCGGTGATTTTAATGTTAATTTTCTTCATACATGTTTGGTCAGATAATTTGATTTACTTCATAGCGGCAAGTTTGACTCTGGTACAGGCTCTTAGTGTCGTCAGACCATTGCTCTTAGACAATTCGTTGTTTTAAATGCCATAGCTAATCGGAAACAGTATCGAAGGCGATTATTATACATAAACTGCCTGATCGAAGGCAATGCCATAAAGAAAACAACCAAGTCATCACTTACACAACCACGTCATCACTTACACAACCACGTCATCACTACACAACCAAATCATCACTTACACCACCAAGGCATCACATTACCAAGTCATCACTTACACAGCTATTTCACCAGTTACACAGGCATCGACTAACCGTTTATGCCATCAATAACACAACCCTGTCATTAATAACACAGCCCTGTCATCAATTACACAGCCATGTCACCACTTACACAGTCAGGCATCGGCTGCATGGCGTAGCAAGAGACACTTACTTTTCCACAAAGATGATACGTGTGCAGATAATAACCGAACTTATTTCATAGCTTTAAGGTTAAGCTTGTCATTTCTTTATAATTTACTGCCACTTGTTTTTTTAAAAGCCTTAAAAATAAAATATAATTTTATTTCGTAAGAAGCGTCACTGAAATTAACATATATTTTTTTTAGTACATATTTACTTTTGTCTAAATGACTTCTCCTTTTAGAACTGATACCATTTCCTTTTGGGGTAGTGGACAGTAAGATGCGCTTATTAGAACTGACCCCATTTTCTTTTGGGTAGCGGACAGTAAGATGCTCTTATTAGAACTGATACCATTTCCTTTTTGCGTAGTGGACAGTAAGATGCTCTTATTAGAACTGATACCATTTCCTTTTTGGGTAGCGGACAGTAAGATGCTCTTATTAGAACTGATCCCATTTCTTTTTTGGGTAGTGGACAGTAAGATGCTCTTATTAGAACTGATAACATTTCCTTTTGGGTAGCGGACAGTAAGATGCTCTTATCAGCACTGATACCATTTCCTTTTTGGGTAGCGGACAGTAAGATGCTCTTATTAGAACTGATACCATTACTTTTGTGGGTAGTGGACAGTAAGATGCTCTTTATTGAACTGATACCATTTCCTTTTTGGGTAGTGGACAGTAAGATGCTCTTATTAGAAGTGATACCATTTCCTTTTGGGTAGTGGACAGTAAGATGCTCTTATTAGAACTAATACCATTTCCTTTTGGGTAGCGGACAGTAAGATAATCTTATTAGAACTGATCCCATTTCCTTTTGAGTAGCGGACAGTAAGATGCTCTTATTAGAACTGATCCCATTTCCTTTTGGGTAGCGGGCAGTAAGAAGCTCTTATTAGAACTGATCCCATTTCCTTTTGGATAGTGGACAGTAAGATGCTCTTATTAGAAATGATCCCATTTCCTTTTGAGTAGCGGACAGTAAGATGCTCTTATTAGAACTGATCCATTTTCCTTTTGGGTAGCGGACAGTAAGATGCTCTTATTAGAACTGATCCCATTTCCTTTTGGGTAGCGGACAGTAAAGATGCTCTTATTAGAACTTATCCCATTTCCTTTCGGGTAGCGGACAGTAAGATGCTCTTATTAGAACTGATACCATTTCCTTTTTGGGTAGCGGACAGTAAGATGCTCTTATTAGAACTGATACCATTTCTTTTGTGGGTAGTGGACAGTAAGATGCTCTTTATTGAACTGATACCATTTCCTTTTTGGGTAGTGGACAGTAAGATGCTCTTATTAGAAGTGATACCATTTCCTTTTGGGTAGTGGACAGTAAGATGCTCTTATTAGAACTAATACCATTTCCTTTTGGGTAGCGGACAGTAAGATAATCTTATTAGAACTGATCCCATTTCCTTTTGAGTAGCGGACAGTAAGATGCTCTTATTAGAACTGATCCCATTTCCTTTTGGGTAGCGGGCAGTAAGAAGCTCTTATTAGAACTGATCCCATTTCCTTTTGGATAGTGGACAGTAAGATGCTCTTATTAGAACTGATCCCATTTCCTTTTGGGTAGCGGACAGTAAGATGCTCTTATTAGAACTGATCCCATTTCCTTTTGAGTAGCGGACAGTAAGATGCTCTTATTAGAACTGATCCCATTTCCTTTTGGGTAGCGGACAGTAAGATGCTCTTATTAGAACTGATCCCATTTCCTTTTGGGTAGCGGACAGTAAGATGCTCTTATTAGAACTGATCCCATTTCCTTTTGGGTAACGGACAGTAAAGATGCTCTTATTAGAACTTATCCCATTTCCTTTCGGGTAGCGGACAGTAAGATGCTCTTATTAGAACTGATCCCATTTCCTTTTGGGTAGCGGACAGTAAGATGCTCTTATTAGAACTGATCCCATTTCCTTTTGGGTAACGGACAGTAAAGATGCTCTTATTAGAACTTATCCCATTTCCTTTCGGGTAGCGGACAGTAAGATGCTCTTATTAGAACTTATCCCATTTCCTTTTGGGTAGCGGACAGTAAAGATGCTCTTATTTTGAACTGATCCCATTTCCTTTTTCGGGGCGGACAGTAAGATTAAGCTTTAGAGCAATAACCATTTTAACCTGATGATAAAGTAATGTCATTGTTTGCATCTACACATCCATGCGAAAAAAAAAAAATTAAAACTACTCAAACGGTTTAGTTTAAAACTGTTCAATATGTTACATTCTCAATCGGCGCAGTTAAAAGGCGGTTAGTTAACACTCTATTTGAACTATACACAAAAACCACCCAAATTTCGACGTGTTTTTCTTAACCCTAGTAATGAGCGTCGTTGTCCCCTCATATGTCGGGGTCGAAGATCAATAAAAGGTTAGGAAGCTGAGAAGCACAGTGACACGAATGGCATGCAAGGATCCTCTTCCAGCACGTCAATATTTTGGTGCCACACGTTTACCCAAAAGCAATATTTCTTCCGTGACATCCTCAAAACGATTCGCCTTTGAATCAACACCTTCCGGTAGGGAGAACTCCACCCCCCCCCCCCCCCCCCCCCCCCCCCCCCCCCCCCCCCCCCCCCCCCCCCCCCCCACCTCAAAACGATTCCCCTTTGAACCAACCCCCTCCGGGAGGGAGAACCCCCCCCCCCCCCCCCCCGCCTTAAACCCCGGAGCCCTCTCCAACCCACCCCACCCGATGTAGACGTTTCAGTGATATTTAATGTTAGATACATATTCGCCATATCCTGAATGCGTTCATTATGTCCTTGTCTTTTATATGGTCAAGGACCGTAGGACATTCTCAAAGCATCGATCGCGAGTGGCAAAATGGGGGTTCACACAAAAACAGTCAAGAACCCCTGTGGTAAAGCCTTCTAACATGACGTGACAGTGCACAATACGTGAGTTGAGAATTACGTGGTTTTTTTGTTGTTTTTTTTTATCTGGATGAGTTTTCAGTGAGTACGGCTTACGTCGGGATCACGTAACGTGTACCCACCTCGGGAAATCAGATAGTTACTATAGAGCTACACCAAACTTACCCCTCCCAATTCTGCTAATACTAGCTCAGCACAACATAACATATCATGTCAATAACTTGTAAAACCTCAGAAATAATGTGTGCCCGTTTTGGGGAGACAATATAGATAATATAGATTTACACCAAACCTACTTCCAGATTCTTCTCTAACTAGGTCACACAACATCACATATTCCGTCAATAACTTTTAAAAAAATTCACAGGTGATGTCACTTAATACTTCAACGCCATGCAACACACTACACACTACACGCTGACATCACACCAAACTACTCCGATTAGTCCAACAACACTCTACAATGGCTCACCGCTTTTGTTTGTTTTTTTTTAATATGAAAAGTATGGTCGCTATTCGAGAAGGACATTTGGACTACGAAACGAAAGAACTCGTCCACCATTACTAAAAGCGCACACAACACAGACTTGTTTCTCTGCCCAGCGCGGTAGACAATGGTGGGGCTGCCGTGTGTGACAATGTTCTAATTCCAATTCAGATGTAAGGTCCAAATGCACACATTGTCAACTCCTATACAGTTTTCTTGGATTGATTACATTCGTCAAGTTCTTTTCACACGTTGAAGCGTCGTACTATTCCCACTATCATCGAACAAACTAAACTCCTTTTCATAATAACTATAACTTTAATGTCTAAGTAATTATAATACACATAACAAGTGAATATAGCGCAGCTCGCTATCAGACCTAAATAACACACATCCTACCTCTCCAAAGTTCCACTCAAGACTGCCGCACGACTAAAACATACGTCACAATACTGCATAGCCAATACGTCACGAATCAGCATAAAAATACGTCATAGAGACAATGGCGGGAAGAGCGTTCACTAACTATAATAGTCAAGCGCGGGAAAAGCGTTCAACAACTCATGAACATAATATTGAGTCGCAACAATTACTAATGAACGCTCATACGCTCATACTCGACACACATCATTCTTTCCTCTTTGTCTACGTTCATAATTCTTTATTCTTTCCACCCAAATTGAGTTTCTGTCCTAAAAAAAATATTCTTTGAAGGTGAACATATTTTAATGAAATCAACACCCGAACCCGCTTATCTCGACCTCTGTTTCTATCATAAAAATATTCTTTGAAGGTGAACATATTTAAATGAAATCAACAGCCGAACCCGCTTATCTCGACCTCTGTTTCTATCATAAAAAATATTCTTTGAAGGTGAACATATTTTTAATGAAATCAACAGCCAAACCCGTTTATCTCGACCTCTGTTTCTATCATAAAAAATATTCTTTGAAGGTGAACATATTTTAATGAAATCAACAGCCGAACCCGCTTATCTCGACCTCTGTTTCTATCATAAAAAATATTCTTTGAAGGTGATTATCTCGACCTCTGTTTCTATCATAAAAAATATTCTTTGAAGGTGAACATATTTTAATGAAATCAACAGCCGAACCCGCTTATCTCGACCTCTGTTTCTATCATAAAAAATATTCTTTGAAGGTGAACATATTTTAATGAAATCAACAGCCGAACCCGCTTATCTCGACCTTTGTTTCTATCATAAAAAAATATTCTTTGAAGGTGAACATATTTTAATGAAATCAACAGCGGAACCCACTTATCTCGACCTCTGTTTCTATCATAAAAAATATTCTTTGAAGGTGAACATATTTTAATGAAATCAGCAGCCGAACCCGCTTATCTCGACCTCTGTTTCTATCATAAAAAATATTCTTTGAAGGTGAACATATTTTAATGAAATCAACAGCCGAACCCGCTTATCTCGACCTCTGTTTCTATCATAAAAAATATTCTTGGAAGGTGCACATATTTTAATGAAATCAGCAGCCGAACCCGCTTATCTCGACCTCTGTTTCTATCATAAAAAATATTCTTTGAAGGTGAACATACTTTAATGAAATCAAAACCCGAACCCGCTTATCTCGACTTCTGTTTCTATCATAAAAAATATTCTTTGAAGGTGAACATATTTTAATGAAATCAACACCCGAACCCGCTTATCTCGACCTCTGTTTCTATCATAAAAAATATTCTTTGAAGGTGAACATATTTTAATGAAATCAACAGCCGAACCCGCTTATCTCGACCTCTGTTTCTATCATAAAAAATATTTTTTGAAGGTGAACATATTTTAATGAAATCAACAGCCGAACCCGCTTATCTCGACCTCTGTTTCTATCATAAAAAATATTCTTTGAAGGTGAACATAGTTTAATGAAATCAACACCCGAACCCGCTTATCTCGACCTCTGTTTCTATTATAAAAAATATTCTTTGAAGGTGAACATATTTTAATGAAATCAACACCCGAACCCGCTTATCTCGACCTCTGTTTCTATCATAAAAAAAATATTCTTTGAAGGTGAACATATTTTAATGAAATCAACAGCCGAACCCGCTTATCTCGACCTCTGTTTCTATCATAAAAAATATTCTTTGAAGGTGAACATATTTTAATGAAATCAGCAGCCGAACCCGCTTATCTCGACCTCTGTTTCTATCATAAAAAATATTCTTTGAAGGTGAACATATTTTAATGAAATCAGCAGCCGAACCCGCTTATCTCGACCTCTGTTTCTATCATAAAAAATATTCTTTGAAGGTGAACATATTTTAATGAAATCAACAGCCGAACCAGCTTATCTCGACCTCTGTCAAAACGTCAACTCTGTTAATTCCACGTTTTTTACGTGGAAACGCCAAACTCTCTCTTTGTCTTAGCATTTTCTCATCGGTTATGTCGATTATGTCGGCGAACCCTGATACCTCGAGCTCAAAAGGGGCCAAGTTTGCCTCTTAACCTCGGTTATCTCGATCCCCATGACCAATCGCCGGCTTTTGAACTCCGCAAGAAAAAAAAGCTAATAATTAATAAACAAGTTTTGTATAATTAAAAATAATTGTTTATTTCTCAAAATGCAGGACTTGTGTTTTCGAATGAACCTACAATTACTTTAAATAAATATGTTTTATTTTGAGGCTTCAAAACCTGGTAGAGTCCATATTATAAATGATTATAATTTGCCCAGTTCAAAACGTTGTCATGGGCAGCCATTCACGGTCACTCGCATAATGGCTATGACGTGGTACTACTTCAGAGTTTCATTCAAAAGAGCTTGCCGTGGATAAAAACTATTAAAACATTATTCAGGGAAAGCTTTAATTAAATAGTCATGTGCCAAAGTTGAAAGTTCAAAACAACTAGTCCCTAAATAGTATTTTACTAATGAGGGGATGTGTTCCTTTTACGTATACAAACTATATAGTTATTATTGCGCATGACGCGATCAGCAGAATGAGGTCACAGAATGAGGAAGCTTTATCCATAGTAGAACATATTAAACGAACTCGCAAGTTTTAAAACTCGTTTCTCAAAAAGTACTAAAGCTAAAAAGTTTATTCTGATTTCATTTTTTATGTTGAAATTTGTTCTAAATAACTGCAATGTTTTTTTCTTTTTTGTTTAAATTGTTGTTACTGAAGTACCTACATTTATTAACGCACATCATGTACATACATATATTTCAAGCATGTGTTAATATATTGCCGCCATATTGGTTTTCGTTGCTTTTTGGCAAACGCCTAGGCCGTTGACATAACCGGGTTCTACTGTAAATGAATTCAAATATCATGATACATCTATAAATAAAAATATTGCACTGACCAAAACCTTCCATGAAGAGTTCTTCTCGACCATATAGCATGAAATGACAGCCAGGATTCTTCATTGGTTTTGAACTAATGTAAAGGATGGTTGTTTAAAACTTTACCCCCACCCTCATGTGGTTGAAAAAAAAAAAAAGGTTGACCCTGGATTCTTTGTCCATCTATGCCAACATTTTTAGAAATTACACATAAACGCCACGTTGCCTCTGTAAAGTCTGTATTTCACTATGCATGTATGTGTACTGTTTTGTGCTTTGCAAGAGGTGCAACAAACAATATCTCCAACACAGACATGACATGGTCCAACGCAGACATGGCATGGTCCAACACAGACATGACATTGTCCAACACAAACATAGAAAGGTCCAACAGAGACATGGTCAAACACAGACATGACATGGTCCAACTCAAACATGGGAAAAAATGGCCTAACACATATAGGACATGCCCCAAAACATGGTCGCCTGTAGTTTTATTATCATGTATGGATGTGTATTCTGCGTGTCTTGCTAGAAAAAGGGAGCTGTGAATATAGGCTACGCTCCAAACACAAACATGGCATGGTCCAACACAAACATGGCATGGTCCAACACAAACATGGCATGGTCCAACACCAACATGGCATGGTCCAACACAAACACGGCATGGTCCAACACAAACATGGCATGGTCCAACACAAACATGGCATGGTCCAACACAAACATGGCATGGTCCAACACAAACATGTATTGTTCCAAAATAGATAGGACATGGTTCAACACAGAAAGGACTTGGTCTAACACAGATAGGACTTGGTTCAACACAGATGGGAATTGTTATAACACATATACGGCATGGTACAACAAAGATAGGAATTGGTCCAACACAGATATGACATGCACACACGTGAATGATCTAACATCACATGATCACAGGCCAATGTGGATATTAAGTCAGCGGAAATCAAAGTGGGGATAGTGTTACCAAAATGTGGTAAAAAAATAAATCTTCTATCTTTCAATATATACTGTACTGCAAGATGTAATGTGGGATACAATTTCATATTATCACATTGTTGCATTTACGCTTTAGACAAACGGTATTAAGACTAGTACCTAATAATGTGCCAAGAAGAAAAGAGATCAAAGTTTTACAATTATTTCTTTAAAAAATATTACTTCCTTGAACTATGTATACTCACATTTTAAGCTTGTATCCACATATGAATTTCCAAATTTTTGTGTTTTAAAATCTTATTTGCACAAAGACTATCACAAAACTTCAATAATCACTTTTTTGAAATTCTGTTGATAAAGGTTCATCAAAGTCAATCCTCCTCTATTCTCCAGAAATATTTGGTAAATAATCCGCCAGGGAATTGAAATTTAGAAAATAAATAAATAAACACACAGATCAGTAATCCAAAGGCATGAGATCCTCCCGCATGTGTACACTCTAGAGCATCAATCCAAGGTAACGTTAATCCACGGTGTCGTTAATCCAAGGCGTCCATGTAACTGTAAGCCTGGAATCTGGGAAGACAAAATACATACCATGTATCAAGTGATGTTGTGAAGGTCCAATATACATTTAAATGGTTCAATTCATCAGATTCTTCACACGTTCCTACATCGTTATACTTATAAACCGAATTAAACACAAGTCCATTTCACATTTGTAATGAATCTTCAATCTATAAATATATCCAACCGGCTGCACATTAAATTTAACTCATGCATAGCGCAGTTCCCTATAAGAACAGAAAACGTACACACATCCGGTAACACATCTTTTGACGACTGCTGACCAATAAGTCCGTACGCCGAACACCTGCGGTCTAGACAATACGTCATGAGTAGCATATTTTGCTGTAAAATTATCTCACATGATTTTGAAGGAATTATCGCCTTATTGTTGAATGATATTACTCAAATAGTACTCAATAGTAGCAGTATTACAGTAATATTTCGTCCGTCGAATGGGCGTGTCACTTATTACCATCCCGTCCCCATTTTCGGCTTCGCCAGTGATTCCTCAACCTTTTTTTTTTTTAATTCTTGGCGCCTGTGCAAAATTTAGGTTTTTATTAGGCGCCCTTTCTTAAACTTAAACTCTAAAAAAAAACGACAATTGCAAATAGCGATAAGAAAACAAAAAATAAATTAGAGGGTTGGTTAGTGAAGTGTTTGCACAAACGACCGATAGACGTAACAATGGATTAAAAATCGAAATAAAGTTATGAAAACTGTAATTGCTTGCGGCCCTCTTGTAAGGAAGCCGAAACAAGTCAGGACAGGGCCATGCCAAGGAAATGTGAAACGTGGGGCGATGCCGGAAAATGGTGCCACTAAATATTTAGAAAAAAATGCCCACCTCCATCCCCTGGGGCGGACTAGTAAAAAAACAACGATTTTGGCACCCCTTCTCTTTTTGAAGTTTAGGGGATGCTATATTTTAATTCACTATTAACATCTTGTTTAAAAATGATTTTGCTCCCATGATGTTGGCGCCCGGTGCGGCTGCCCTCTTTGTCTCATTCGCATGGCTCTGGCCGAGTAAAGGGTGGAACCAAATGCGACGCGGCATATGTTTTTAGAACCACTGGGCTGGCCAATTAGTTGGCGGTGTAAACCCATGAGGCATTTTTGTATGTAGTGTCACAATTATCTATAAATTGTTTTATTTTATTTTATTTTATTTTTTTTGGAGTGTGTGTGGGGGGGGGGGGGGCGAGTCGAAAGTTTATTGTGCGCACGCAAGTGGTGGGGGGGGGGGAAGGGTAAAATTTGACTTTTTTTGCGTGCGTACTAAATGGAATGCACCTAAAACACAATATAAAATGCTCAAAAATGTATTTGAGAACTCGCATACTCGACATATATCCTAATATAGCAGTGGTTCTCAGTCTTTCTATTGCCACGACCCTTTATAACTGTGCATCATGTTGTGGCGATCCCCACCACAAAATTATTTTTCGTTGATACTTTATAAATGCAGAGTACATGTGTTTTCATAAGGTCTTAGGCGACCCCAGTAAAAGGGTCGTACGACCCCCAAAGGATTCGCGACCCACAGTTTGAGAGCCGCTGCTATTTTGTTTTTGTTGGTGTTTGTGTTGGTGCGTTTTATCATCATTGAACAGTGAAAAGACATCACCTGTGTTGTTGTAAGTCGATGTTTCAGAACTGATCGTACCACTCTCTTGTCTATTCGACATATCAACCTCACGTTCTATTTAGCTTCAATCTATAAAGCCCTGTTTAACATAAACAAACATCGCCGAACGTGTGTACTTTAAGGGTTGTTATTTTTGTGTTTGTTATCATGAACAATTTAACGATTCCAAGACAAAAACACGGTGGCCATTGGTGGGGGGCCGGGGGGGGGGGGAGGTTGTCTCAAATTTAGTAGGATATATTGATAGGTGGCATTTTCGGCCAACTGAAGGGTCGACAAATATCTTGGTCCGTCCCGGGTGGCACTGACCTTAGCTACGCCACTGCATGAACGTGCTCAGTTTGAAATGCCCTCTTGTTATCCTCGGGCACTGCTCGTTTATAATACATTCATCTGTTTCGAAAAATAGATTTTAAGGCTGTTTTTTTTGACGTTAAATTAGGTTGTTCAAGAGGTCTATTGTGCAACTCAGCATTGGGACTAGACCAGTGGCTCTTAACCTTTTTGGGGGTACCGAACCCCCACCAGTTTCATATGTGTATTCACCGAACAACCCTTCTTAATAGGAAACACAAAATATTTTTTTTTCTGATTTTGTGGGGACTTCCGCCGAACCCATGAGACTGGCTCACCGAACCCCTGGGGTTCGATCGAACCCAGGTTAAGAGCCACTGGAATAGACACAAGCTCAGTGCATTCATTTATCCCCGGGCTGTTGTCTCGTGTACACGGTCGAGACCAATTCGAGGGCTGCAGCTGAAACGTCATAGGCACGTTGACGAAAACACATCATTCGGCTCCTGCCACTGCAACCGCAAATGACGCGGATCATACGTCACACACTTGGTGAGTCACGCGCCAACTGATTTTTGTCTGACGCGCCTAAAGAGGGGGGGGGGCGCATATGTGTAGGATCAACCTTCTTCATAGAATCACATCACATCAATTTTCTATTAATGGGGTTTTAAAAAATGCAATTCTGAAATTGTTGTGACAACACGATGGAACCAGATAGTAGACATTGGGTAAGCTCTAGGTTAGACCACCCATCACATTAGGTAGTCTCCAGATGTGTAGCAAAATTTCCTGACACTGTCTATAATTTCCACACGACTGCTGCTATAGTTTCAGTGTTAAAATCTGAACCCCTGAAGTTCTGTTTGACTTTCGACTGTAAAATAAAGATATGGAGACGCAATCTGATGTGTCTACCAGGGCTACATAAAGGTGTGGATTGGTTTAAAACGTATATCCTGGACAGACACAAAATCCGTTAATATACACACATAATTTGTGAAATCAGTAAAGTAAGGCTTAATATATGACATGCGAAAAGAACAATTGAGTTATCTATGATACTCAATTACAAGACAAGCTACTTATGGACTGCAGTGCAATTCAGTCCATTTCATCTACATGACATGACTTTTTAACTTAATCAAAATATCCCTCTTCGGTAGTATTTGATGCAATATGTGGCGACCTTGCAAAAGGAGGTAGGGTGGGGGGGTGGCTTTAAATATTTCATCCATTTAATTGAAGCACGTTAGGGCGTCCTCAAGGGGGCGCCACGCTCTGACTCTGCACTCAAGGTTTAATCACATCCGAATGGAAACTTTTTTTTATTTCATTTTTTTTTTAAAGCCTCAGAGCAGGTTGTTCATTTAAATGCGATCTCGTTTTGAAATCTTCAGTTGTCAATGGCAACGTAGAGATGTAATACCTTTGCAATTTTGTCAAGGTGGGGGTGGGGATTTAAGGGGTAAAAAAGATGAGAGGGGGGGGGGTTATATCTCGAATGAATGAGAGAAATTTGTAATGCATACTTGAAGATTATAAGTCTTGTCGGTATCTGTACTACATACTTGAAGATTATATTTCGTGTTGGGATGAAGTAATCATTTATGTGTCATACTAGGAATGATTGTGGACAAGAAATAAACACACACGTTTTGTTGCAGTAAAACTGTTAGAAAAGCACGTTCCACATAGTACCCACTATAATAATAGTACACAATATAATAATAGTACACGCTATAAATATAGTACACGCTATAATAATAGTACACACTATAATAATAGTACACACTATATTAATAGTACACACTATAATAATAGTACACACTATAATAATAGCACACACTATAATAATAGTACACGCTATAATAATAGTACACACTATAATAATAGTACACGCTATAATAATAGTACACGCTATAATAATAGTACACGCTATAATAATAGTACACACTATAATAATAGTACACCTTCCAAATTACCGTTCACACATCCTCTCTATGCATAAAAAAACCAACAAAACAATTCTCCCTAGCCCAAGAAAGTTCACCTACTATATGCCCCCACCCCCCCCCCCCCCCCCCCCCCA